>LPNX010803974.1:252448-379995 GCA_001517045.1 Pseudotsuga menziesii
GTATCCAAAGTGCCTTTCCAATTTATATATATATATATGGCACTCACTTTGTAATCTATGATCATATCTATTCTATCATCAATTTATATATTATTATGGCTTATTTAATATTCCAAGTCTTGGTAATATTATTTGTGTAAGCGAATAATTATTTGCTTCAAGTGGTATCAGAGCGAAGTTACTATTCAAGCTTCTAGGGCTTCCCTAGAAAATAGGACCTTGTCCTTAAAAAAATAAAAGGTAAAAGTAACCCCCCCCCAAAAAAAGTAAAACAAAAAAAATAGGTAAAAGTGAAACCACACATGGTCTCTTAACAAGTGGGTTTGGGTTTGAATATAAAAAGTGCATAAATAATAACTACAAAGAAGTAAGTGGGATTTGAACTTAGGTGGGGAAGGTAACACTTATTCCTCCCAACCACCCAATCTATTTGCATTTTACAAAAGTATTGAAAAAAAATAAAAGTCAAGGACTAGAATTTGGTTGGTTATATATTATTTTATATAACTTAAGTTTAAATCAAATCAAGGAAGTGAAGACAGTCCTCGCCGTAGTCCAAAAGAAAGAAGAACAAACAACACCTACACCTTATAAACATCCTAATTATAATCCTCATTTTGACCAAGGACAGGGTCAAAATGAATATTCACAAAAGACTTATGTGGACATGCAAAAATATCGACATACCAAGCAACAATTGAGACGAATTGTCCCACAAAAAGATCTCAGAGCTCTGATAAAAATAGATCTGGGATGGACCATCGCAGATACGATGCGACAATTCTCCTGGGGAATCCGTAATTCGTATCGGCTCATCTCCTCAAATGTCGCAAATACAAAAGGGAAAGAATTTTGAGACGACATATTAAAATAAATGAGACATTAATGTCCAATACATCTTTGAGGACAAATATTCCCTTAAGGGGAAGGCAATGTAACGGACATAAAATAATAATTAAATAACTATTATATAATTAATAATAACTATTAAAATAAACATTAATTATTAATATTAATACATATTGATATTAATAATTAATAATTAATAAATAGTTATTAGTCAACTATTCTAAAAAGACGCATCCTTTCATGGATGGTATCCAAAGTGCCTTTTCAATTTATATATATATGGCACTCACTTTGTAATCTATGATCATATCTATTCTATCATCAATTTATATATTATTATGGCTTATTTAATATTCCAAGTCTTTTGGTAATATTATTTGTGTAAGCGAATAATTATTCGCTTCAAGTGGTATCAGAGTGAAGTTACTATTCAAGCTTCTAGGGCTTCCCTAAAAAATAGGACCTTGTCCTTACAAAAATAAAAGGTAAAAGTAACCCCCCCAAAAAAAATTAAAACAAAAAAAAATGGGTAAAAGTGAAACCACACATGGTTTCTTAATAAGTGGGTTTGGGTTTGAATATAAAAAGTGCATAAATAATAACTACAAAGAAGAAAGTGGGATTTGAACCAAGGTGGGGAAGGTAACATTTATTCCTCCCAACCAACCAATCTATTTGTATTTTACAAAAGTATTGGAAAAAAATAAAAGTCAAGGACTAGAATTTGGAAGGTTATATATTATTTTATATAACTTAAGTTTAAAAATTATTATTATTATTATTATTTTATTAAAAAAATAATTATTTTTGGAAAAAAGAAAGGTTATTTGACCTAACAAGAAATAATTATTTTATTAAAGAAATAATTATTATTTTATTAAAAAAAAATTATTTTTGGGAAAAAGAAAGGTTATTTGACCTAACAAGAAATAGTCGTAGAAAGTTTTTTCCAAAAGAGACATATTGAGAATTATTAAAGCTTTTGTATCTACCCTTCTAGAACAAACGAAGACAAAAGTGAAGTAGAAACATAGTCACAAACAATGGCTACTACATATTCAAAAATGAAGGCACAACTACAAACAACAGTGGACGAGTTAGAACAATACAAGGCAATCAATAAAAGTCTACAAGCTGAGGGTGAAATGAAAAAGTGGCTGAAAGAGTGGAAAGACGATGAGAATCACCGCTTATGGAATCAAAATCGACAGCTAGAACGAACCATAAGATATAATAAGAAAATGTTATCTGATCAGGATAAAGAAATATCATGTTTAAAATTTCATAATCAAAACCTAGAAGACCAGATCAAAAAGTCAAAAAATGACAACAAATCACCATATGGATGTGATAATGAATTATAAGAAGAAATAAAGCATCTAAACAAACTCATCATGGAAAAAGATGTTGAATTGGCGCAAGTCCGGATGAGGTTAGAAAATCAAGGAGCAGAGTTACGTCATCATAAACAGCAAAAAGAATAACTCCAGCAGCAGTATGACGACAGTAAGAAGACACATAAGTTAGAACTGACAAAAGTCAACAAGGTTTTATCAAGCCATTCCGAAGAAATTTTCAGATTAGGTAATCATAACAAGACACTAGTCACAAAAATTAAGAAGTTGAAAAGTAGTCGGAAGACAGAACAATCTACGGAAGACATTGAAGGAAAACTTCTAGACAAACGGGAAGAAAATCGTTGTATCAGAAGGCATAATGAAGATCTTAAGGAACAACTTAAGAAGTCTGAAGATGACATAAAATCACATGTAGAAGTGATTAAGAAGTTTCAAAATGATAACATGCAGTTAGAAAACAAGTTCGAAAAGATACAGAACGAAACCTTAAATCCTCAGGAGACGAGAACACGTCTTTCTACTCAGATCAATGCTAATAAAATGACACTCATAAAAGACAATGACATTGTGAAAATTCCATATCGACACCCCAACCATAAAAACAGATATTCTAAAAAGTGGGAAATGTCGAAAGATAGNTTTCAATTTATATATATATGGCACTCACTTTGTAATCTATGATCATATCTATTCTATCATCAATTTTATATATTATTATGGATTATTTAATATTCCAAGTCTTTTGGTAATATTATTTGTGTAAGCGAATAATTATTCGCTTCAGTAATGAGAAGCAAATCTCAGAGTGTAAGAAGAATCTTGCTGCAGAGTTTGAGATGAAATACTTTGGCTTGATGTATTATTTTCTAGCTCTTGAAATATGACGGAGCCTAGATGGAATATTCCTTAACCAGGGGAAGTATGCAGTGGAGAACCTGAAAATTTTTAACATGTTGAAATGTAAATCCACGGCCACACCCATGGATACACACTTGAATTTGTCGGTTGATGCTTCGTCAGAATTAGTGGAGACATATCATTGGTTCATTGATGTATCTGATGAATACCCGACCAAATATATGCTTTGTTGTGAACACTTTGAGTTAGTATCTGGTTGAGCCTAGACATGTTCACTTGATAGCTACAAAGTATGTGATGAGGTACATGAAAGGTATAGTAGACTATGGTCTTAGTTATACTAGAGATCATGAATTCAGACTGTATGGTTATGCAGATTCAGATTGGGCAGGAAGTGTCTCATATAGAAAGAGAACTTCAGGAGGATTTTTCAGTCTAGGGTCAACCATGATCTCATGGCTAACCAGGAAGCAGTCCAATGTTGCTCTTAGCACCGCAGAAGTGAAATACATTGCAGCTTGTTCTGCTAGTTGTGAATCCATATGGATTCAGAAATTGGTGTCAGATCTATTCAATCTAGAGATGGATGGTACTGTGATTATATGTCATAACCAAAGCTGCTTGAAAATGACAGAGAACCCCGTGTTCCATGATAATACGAAGCACATAGAAATCCAATACTTCTACATTCATGACATGGTGCAAAATGGAGGTATAAAGCTACAATATGTGATCACAAATGAGTAGGTTGCAGATGTATTGACTAAGCCTCTATCTCGTGTGAAGTTTGAAGCCTCTATCTCCTGATCACAATAGGTAGCTCAGTTGGGATTGATCATACTTAGAATTGATATTGTAATTTCGAAAGGAAGGATCATCTTAAATGTTGATCTTGATGGACTTGATCCCATATTTCGAAAGGAAGAATCGTACAAGATGTTCAGATTGATCATCCTTAGACTTTATCCCATAATTACAAAAGGAAGGATTGTCTTAAAAGTTGATCTTGATGGACTTGATTCGGTAATTCCGAAAGGAAGGATCATCCAAGATGTTGATGGACTTGATTCCGTAATTCTGAAAGGAAGGATCGTTCAAGATGTTGATGGAATTGATCCCGTAATTTCGAATGGAAGGATCATCCAAGATGTTGGGACTAATCATCCTTAGACTTGATCCCATAATTTCATAAGGAAGGATCGTCTTAAATGTTGATTTGAGTGGACTTGATCCCGTAATTTCGAAAGGAAGGATCCTCCAAGATGTTGATGGGATTGATCTCGTAATTTTAAAAGGAAGGATCATCAAAGGTGTTGGGATTAATCATCCTTATACTTGATCCCGTAATTCCGAAAGGAAGGATCGTCCAAGATGTTGGGACTAATCATCCTTAGACTTGATCCTGTAATTTTGAAAGGAAGGACCATCTTAAATTTTGATGTGGTGGAATTGATCCTGTAATTTTGGAAGGAAGGATCATCTAGGATGTTAGTAGTGGACTTGATCCTGTAATTTCAAAAGGAAGGATCATCCAAGATGTTGTTGGTGGACTTGATCCAGTAATTCCGAAAGGAAGGATCATCCAGGATGTTAGTAGTGGACTTGATCCTGTAATTCCGAAAGGAAGGATAATCCAGGATGTCAGTAGTGGACTTGATCCCTTAATTATGAAAGGAAGGATAGTCTAGGATGTTATTGGTTGACTTGATCCCATAATTATGAAAGAAAGGATCGTCATGTGTATGCATGTGTTAACTATGATCAATATTGGTAGCTCTGTAAAGACTCGATCCCATTCCAAAAGGAAGGATCATATGAGTACCACATATGTGTTGTCCATGATCCCGTAATTCCAAAAGGAAGGATCATGTTGGTTGTTGTTACACCTACCATAGATGATGTTACTCCATCCTTGAGCTGTTGATGATGATGTTGTTGTTATTCCAGCCTTATGTTGATGAGCCATCCTTGTGTTATTGTTGTTAGTGATGTATCATTTTTTATACTAAATATGTTAATACTTCAACTCTGTACTGAAGATGATGATGATGGTAATGATGTTCCAACAGTTCTATGCTGATGCAGATGATGATGATGCTCCAACTCCATGTTGTAGGTGATTCCCTAGTTCCATTCTGCAGATGATGATGCCCAAACTCCATGTTGCATATGATGATGTTCTAGCAGATGATGATGATGCTCCAACTCCATGATGCAAGTGATGCCCCAGTTCCATGATGCAGATGATGATGCTCCATCTCCATGTTATAGATGATGTTCCAGTTCCATGCTACTGCTGCTGATGCCCTGGTTCCATGCTGTAGATGATGATACTCCAACTCTGTGTTGTAGATGATTATGTTGTTTAAAATTTCTGATGATCAATACATGTACCGGACAATGTTCCAAAAGATGATGTTGATGATGCCTCCTCTTTCCTTCCGATGATGTTGTGTAGAGCCCCACCATTTGTTGTTGCTGTCAGTAGAATACCCTTCTTGTTAAGAGGGAGTGTTGAGATAATCTAACTTCGAAGAAGATTGTACTTGTACTTTGCATTGTTATTGTTCCTCCTTCGGGAGATGTTATTGATGTAGAAGGTCATGTAAAATTCATGAGGTAAACCCTTTGTTTTAATTCGGGTCAATAACACCCAAAAAATAACATAATCATTATTGTGATATTTCCTAGGTAGGTCAGACCAATTAGGGAAAATGCCAGTTAGGAAACTAGTATAAATAGGGAAGCGTCCTCCCTCATTTATACACACTCGCTCACACTTGTATTACACAAGAGAGATAAAGAAGGAGGGACATAGAAGGCGTAGGACTAGTGTATTTGGTGTTTGGATCTTATGGTTGGGCTTTGGTCTCTCTCTCTATGAGACCTTGTTCTTCTGCCATTGAATTCTGGTAATCTATATTAAGGAAGTTTTTGTTGGGTTTTTCCCTTTAGGGTTTCCCAGGGTAAATTGTTGTGTACCTTGTGATTGTGTTTCTTTCAGTGATCCTCTTTATGATGTTACTATGAAAATGTATTAAATGCTTATCAAGTTAGGAATTAAGCTATGGAATCATAGAAAACTTAACATGGAGCATGGCCTTGGATACTGTTGAAGTTCTCTATTTATGTTTCCTGTTGATTATCCCCCTCCATTAGAGACTGAAACTAAAGATATTGTTAGTAGAGAGCAAGAAGGTGAAGAAGTCAATTCTGCCTCAGTGGTGATTAAGGCTAAACTAGGAGTAGAAGCTATGGATGGTAAAAAAGAAGAATTCAAATCACTCATGAAGCCATATTTTGATGAGATGACGAAGTAGCTTATGCAAGGGTTTGAATTGTTGGCTAGCCAACTTGGGATTAAGTTTCCAGTAGGAAGTAGTAGTAGTTCACATCATGAAGAGAAGAAGACATATGAGGAAACTATTGGGACTAGGGAAAGAAAGGAAAAATTCACTTGGAATTTTGCTTAAGTATGGAGAAGAGATAAAGAAGAAGAAGAAGAAGCTACGGCAAAAGTAGAGATGGGAAAGTAAGAAGAGAAAGGATCTGCGATAGAAAAGTGAAAGGAAGGAAGAAGAAGGAAACATGCATGACAGAAGAGGAAGCTGATCTAGAAGAGGAAGTCACGACAGAAGGAAGGAGTGCGACAAGGGAAGATGTGACGGAATAACAGTATTAGAAGGCATGCAAGTGGCATAACGGTTGGAAAATGACATTTAGGCATAATGGTTAGAAAGTGACAAGCCTTAAAGATTGTGGGTATGAGTTCGACTAGAGCCGACAGAAACCACACGTATGAAGATATATTTGTAAGTCAGGATGTTAGTGCCTCTAGTTGGGTGTTACTAGAATAGGAAAGACAACCTATTGGCTAAGTATAGGAAGATGATTGAGAAAGCGACAGAAAATGAGTCTGTAAAAGAGTCTATCAAAGAAGGAACCCAAGTTGTATGTGGGTTATCTTATCTATTGTTGGCTCTACATGGTTAGAATGTTAGTTGCTCTATATTTTATTGTTTGTTAGTATTGTTGAGTGCATAATAGTTGAAGAATATGCATCTGAGTGCGCAAAAGTATAGGAAAGGTTGAGTTTATCGAGGTTGTGTGCAGATCCTTAGGAAAGCTGAGTAGGGAGAGAGTAGAGAGAAGATCAGAGAGCATGAGAGGAAGAAAGTGTATGTAAATATAGATAAGAAGATATAGAACAAAGTCTACAGCTTAGTGCACAGAAGAAAGGTGCATATATTTCTCATGCTAGATGAAAAGCACCTTTGAGGTTTTTGCCCGAATGGGTTTTCACGTAATATTCTATGTATATGTGTGATTGCTGAATGTGTTTGAGTTACCTATGTAAATGTTGCACTAAATGGATGATTATAGTTTTGCTTATGAATGAATAGATGTAATACAATCACATTGTATCAGTTAAACATGATTATGTTGCATAAAGATTGTTTTTACAGTAAGTTGCATAAGAGAAGTTGGGTCACGGTCTAATTGTTCACAATAAGCATAAATAATCCACCCATACGCTTCGTTGAGTGCCTTGGTAAGGGATAGAGGTACCATAAATCCCCCACCCAACTACGGAAACGTGGTTCTGGAAGTTACCCATTGAGAGAGATATCTTGGGTGAGACTGCATCTGCATTGCAGGTGCTGGCGACTGAGCTCTGATCTGTCGGGATGATATCTTGGGATTTGTTACACTAAGTAGAAGGGACTGAACCTGGGTCAAGATCCGTGGAGGAGGGACAAAAGCCAAAAAATGGTTCTATTTTTGGGACCCAAATCATTTTGGTGAGGGATATGTTATGGGAACCAACGAAATCAGAGATCCAAGATTGGGTGGATTTCAAAGCGTTAGAATTTGCACGAGAAGAAAGCGAAGGATCTAGGTGGAAACCAACATAGTGGTTGGGTTGGTATCTCTATATGGACATCCACGATATTTTATTTTCTAATTTTCCCATTGTGCTGCATGAGTGGTTGTCTAAGTTGGAAACCCAACAAATAAATTTCCAAGGAGGAGAACCGAAGGAATGGAATCCTCAGTTTATTGAGCAACTGAAAAGAGTAAGTAACCCTGTGTCAAGGGCTATGGATTTTTGGATAGACAATATCTTGGAGGGATACATTACTGAGTGTTTTGTTTACACAATAACCTCATACGGTGAGGCAGAGCGGAAATTTTTTCAAGGACCACGTGGTAGATATCTGTCATCTTTAAAAACATGGATAAAAATGCTTGTCTGTGAAAAAGGTATTCTGCGAATGTGACAAGTGAAGACTGTGTACAAAAAGAGTGGCTATGTCGCAGCAGAACTTTGTGAAAAATGACGCAACCTAAGTTGAGATGTTCCCTCGAGACAGTGGAACTGAACTAGAGTCTCGTTGTTTAAGAAGCGAAAGAAGAATTAGATCCAAAAAGCAAAGAAATACTCTGTTAGGAAGAGGCAGTTGCAGCAGAACCATAGAAGATGAAGACTTCGAGCTTGCGCCGTACTTAGATGAAGGGTCTTGCGATGAAGAAGAAGAATATCATCCGATCTATAAAGACGATGAAGAATCATAAGAGTCGGCTAAAGCTCCAGATCGAGACCATGGTTACAACTCACCTACAAGACCGCACACATCGCCAGAGGTAAGATCTAGATATTTATATCCAAGTGCATTTGTAAATACAAGTAGTGCTAACGTTGTAAATAGAGGGAAAGGGGGTATGGCTAGCCAAAATTTTGTTCCAACTGTACCAACACTAAATACAATGGTTGGGTCTGATATTACGTTATCAATATTCAATGGAAATGGGTTGGAGGACCCAAACCAACATTGTTTCCTTTGTGAAGCTGTGTGGACGGTGCGACATATCCAGGATGAAAATATCAAGAAAGCACAGATGATCACAACTTTGTGAGGTCCTGCACTTGACTGGTACATGAAATTATCTATAGTGTCAGTAGGAGTTGCCCAAAAAACACTCAACAAGATTCGAATGGGCATGATAGATGAGTTTAGGAAGCCAAAGTATGAATCACAATGCATTACTGACATCAAGTTATAAATTAAGTAGCTACCGACAAAGTATGTCTGGGACTTTGACCAGAGATTTAGGACATTAATGGCCAAATTAAGATTCCAAATGTCGGGGGTATAGCATAAGGAGTGGTTCATTGTCGCCTTATTGCCGCACATCTGAACCCAATTGATGCAACATAAGATTGTGTCATAGATAGAGGATCTTGAGATAGCAATGAAGTTAGAATCCTCGCTGATTGGAGACAGTGGCACAAGAATGATTCAAATTCAGTTGTAGTTGGCGAACCTTACGATGCAGCTCCAATACATTAAGAGAGGCAAGGAAGTTCAAGAAGAACTATGGTGTACAAGATGTAGAACAAACTGACACCATAAAGACAATTTCCCGACGCTCATGAACTACGTCGCAACAGGAGTGCTGAACCCGATAAATGTTAAGATTCTATATGCTAAGCTAGATTATTAGCATTCAATTCAATTTCACAATAATAGCATATACAAGATCACTAACAGAAACAGTATCACAAGATCAACACAGATTTACCATGGGAAAAACCTAAAGAGAAAAACCCAGTAAGAAAAGCTTCCTCAATATAGATGATAAAAAAGATAAAAGATAAAACCTCAGATTGGTCCTTCTCCTCCTTGCAAATAAGACTCTCTCTCTCTCTCTCTCTCATGCGCTACACAAGTGTGTGTCTGTGTGTTTCAAATGAGGAGCGCCTCTCTCTATTTATATTCTTCCTCTCACTTAAATTTTCACTCAACTAAGTCGGCCCCACTAAACTTGACTGGGTCGACTTCTTAGGAGGACTCAAAACAACTTAATATTATATTTAGGAAGGTGCTAATGACCCGACTTACAATGGAGGGTTTTCCTCATGTCTCTCTACTGACCTAATGCAATAATATCATCATGACAAAGGAATAATAACATCTCTGAAAGGTTCCATCAATAAAATACATTTAGAATATTCTTCGAATTTACAATAATTCAACAATAAACAACCCAGGGATGCCTTGGTGTAGAATATGTCAGACTAGGGGCCATAAGTCCAAAGAATGTATGTATTTACAAAAGATTATAAGTGCACCAGCTAATATGTATTGTAATTTTTGTAAATCAGTAGGTCATGCAAAGTTCTTATTTGAAAATGTCCTTACAGGGTTCGACTGCCCAAATATTTTGATCAGTGATCAAGTTACACATTTTGTTAATCGATTGATTGAAGAACTGACTAACGAATTCCATATACAACATAGAAGAATGAATCCATATCACCCTCAAGCAAATGGAGTTATTGAAGCATTTAACAAGATTCTGGAAAATGCATTGATAAAGGTCTGCAATGCGTGAAGAGATGGCCGAGATCAGAAGATCTCTGCAGTGCAATGGGAATATTGCAGAACATGTAAGAATTTGACAAGTCAAACACCATTCAGGTTGGTATATGGACAAGAAGCTGACATGCCTACGGAATACATTGTACCAAATTTAAGAGTTGTTGCGATCACTGAAATGATAGATGTTGATGTTGTGGAAGAAGTAGACTACTTCAACTAATACACTTGGAGGAAGAACGCTTTGTTGCAGGATTTCACCAAAACGTAGAGAAGAAAAGGAAAAATGTATGGAACGATAGACACATTAAGACCAAGCATTTTGAAGTTGAAGGTCTTATTCTTATGTATGCCAGTAAATTCTTCAAGCATCTAGGGAAGTTGAAAACATATTGGTTAGGACCATATGTCATTGAGTAAATCATTGATGGAGGAGCAGTGAAGTTAGATAAATTAGATGGGACATAGGTTAGATGACTCGTCAATGGGATTCAACTGAAACCGTATTTTGATAACGACTGATTATGCAATCTTCTACCAAGGAAGACATGAGCTAGACAAAGTAATAGATGTATATGGATTTGTTGATGCAGACTGGGATGGAGATCTTGGTCGTAGAAGATCAACAAGTGGGTATGTGTTTAACCTATTTGGAGGAGCTATCAGTTGGATGAGTAAGAGATAGGATGTAGTTGCACTCTCAACTATAGAAGTTGAATGCATGGCAGCCACACAAGCTAGCAATGAAGCAGTATGGTTGCATAGACGGTGTTCAAGTATTGGGTTTGTACAAAAAGTTGTAAGGTTATATTGTGATAGCCAAAGTGAAATATTCTTGGTAAAGAACCCTGCTTATCATGCTAAGACAAAGCATATTGATGTGCAATATCACTTTTTGAGAGATATGGTTGAAGACAAGAAGGTGTTGCTAGAGAAGGTTGACAACTTGAAGAATGTTTCCGACTCATTAACAAAGTCTGTTAGTACAGAGAAGTTCTCTTGGCATAGAGAATCTATGGGAATTGATTCCCTGAACCTGTGACTTTATGAGTACAAGACTCATTGCTATACAAAGAAAAAAAAAGTGGGAGAATGTTGGGTATATGTTATATTCTTTGCATGTGCGTGTAGAGGGGTGGTGTGTCTATCACCATTGCGCTTGATGATCCCCGTCATCACCTTCACTAAAAAACCTGGTATGCTATTTACCGGTCGTTTTTTAGGCGAGTGTAGCGAGCCAATTTTTTTTTTGCCGATTTTAGGAATTTTCTAAAAATATGTAATTTAATCCTGGTTAAGGGATTGTAGTCTATTTTCTAATTTAGGTTAACGAATTAGAGTATTGGATGCCACTGAATAACTATATTTTGAATTGTGAGGTATTCACAAATATAATGAGACAAATAGAAGGTGTGGTTCCAATGTTTGTTGGTTTTCTCAGTTATGGGTTTTCAGGTTAAATCTTCGTGTTTATGTGTGAATACTGTAGTGCAATCTATGTTTTGCTTAAAAGAATTTGTATGCTTTGCTTCTTTGCACATGTTTAAAACTTACATTTTATTAATTTATGTTTATGAAGTATGTAACTTTAACTTAATTAGTGCAACATATTTTATATGGCCTGTAATTTGCATCGTCGATTCAAAACAATAATTATCCCTTAGATCTAACACATAAGGCAAAAGAATTATGTGCTATGTGATGGAGAACTAGATTTTAAGGTGCTTTGCTCGAAGTGACCCCAAAACACAACAAAACAAATGGATGAAACACATGTCATGTTAAATTCACAAGTTAACCAAACACATAAAAGTTACATAATCACGTCGTTGTAACTTATAAGATAAATAAATCTAAATACTAGTTTTAAATATAGAGGAGTGTCAACAACAATTTTTATTATAATAATGCTATAATATGATGCATGAGCACCTGAATTATACTTGCAAATGATTATCAGAAATGTGTGTGAAAGCGAATTTCATTCAATCAAGCAAAAAATGTGGAGACAAGGCAAGGACAAATAGTGCAATCAAGATATAATGTGCTAAAGTAGTTAGGAAGGACAATGTGCAACTTAATGAACACAATAGAGGACTTTCCCTTAGAAATGCATTCGTGATCAGTTGGGAAGATGAGCACGAAGAAAAGAGGTGTGTTTAAAGACAAGCCAAATGGATTTAGCACAAATCCATACATAGCACATGAAAGAGTGTATATAACAACACAAGTAAAGTATGGAGCACACATATTGGAGAATAAGGAAGACCGTGTGAAAGAAGAAACAATGTAGAGGAAATTGAATGGTTAGGCATAGGGACTGAAGAGTCATAATTAAATATGAAGAGATAATAAGAAGCCTAAAAACATTGGTAAGCAAGCGAAGCACAATAAGATAAAGATTCAAGAGAATAAATACTCAGGTTTTGGTGACTAGAGTCTCACAATAGGTTAGATCCTCCACATTCATATTACGTCTACATAAGATTCTAACTAGGGTCCCTTTTATTTTATATTCAAATCAACATTTTTTCTAGGACATCAAGATTGTTCTAATCCATAAAAAAGATCATGGCAATAACCCTAGAAAACTCTACCCAAATTTCCAAGTTTAGACAAGCGAATAAAGGTAAGAACACTTTAGTGTAATTGATGATCTAAGGAATGCCATCTTTGAGGTGAAGGCGGGCATCCACAAACTACAAAGCACCTTAAATGGTTTGCAACTAGTAACCATGGGGAACCATGATGAGATGGAAATCTCCATTCTCCATTGATGATTTGATATGTTTACTTGTCGCTAACTTATGGCTATTTGCCTCTTTATTTTTTACTACTAAATTTATGCTTCTTCTTTCTTGTTTCCCATTCTCTAATACTATTCCATAAAGACAATTTAAAATTTAATGGACTAAAAAGAATGACGTTATGTTTATACTTTATTTTGTTGTTAAAAAGACAACCCAAAATATTTTTAAAACCCCTAAAACAAAGGACAGAGGATCTAGCCTCTTTCCGTTAACGATAAGCAATGCTTTAGATATAATTCTTAATATGAGTGGCCACAATAATTTTATCTCAAAGTGTTAGTTAAATTGGACTATGGATGAAGGCATTTAAATGGAGAATGGATTTCCTAAAATATAAATAGAATGAAAAAAATATGGCTGGGGTTAGTTAAATTGGACTATGGAAGAAGGGGAGTTATGGAAGAAGGGAAGTTATCGCTTAAAATGTAAAATATAAAAAATATGTATTTTATTTGAAAAAAATATGGCTGGTGTTAGTTAAATTGGACTATGGAAGAAGGGGAGTTATGGAAGAAGGGAAGTTATCGCTTAAAATGTAAAATATAAAAAATATGTATTTTATTAAAATTTGGTTTAAGCAAAACAAAGGTGTTGACTAAAGTTCGATTAAAGTTTAACCAAAAATTAATTATAAGAACAATGGTTTCTTTTAGCATTCTATATTGAAAATAAATTAATAACATCTTACTTATATAACTTATTAATTGTAAAAATATTCAATATTGATTATTTCATTGAAAAATAAAAATATACATATATTTCTTTATATACATTGAATAATAAAAAATATAATAATATAAAACCTTAAATATAATATTTTATTAACCCTCAAATCAAATCCTCATCAAATATAAATATAAATATAAATATATATATNATTTAGTTAATTTAATAATATATATAGTAGGTAGGTAAGAGAGATCATTTCAAATTTGGGCCGCACCAAAACTCACAATTCTCAATTTGATGGGACCTTAGAGCTTCACTAGCACACCAAAATGACGGTAGTTGTTAGCATGTTACCTAAGGATGATGATTTCTGTAGACTGAAGCAACGTATGGAAACCCTAGAGGAGCATAATCCATATCTTATAACGATTGTCACTTGGATGGCAGAAAGAAATGGATGATCCTTTCAATCTCCTACAATAACTGACTTTTTAGTTTTAGTTTTTCAGTTTTGTTCTTGGCTTCTTATGCCAATAATATAGATAGTTTTAGAAGTTTTAAAAATGTAAGACATCATCCTCGGATGAGGGTGTCATTTCAAATCCTTCGACACGTGTGAGCATGATCTTAGAGATCCCTCTCGACAACCACCTAGACGATGTTCGATCTACCCACCTTTCCCATCAATACATATTGGTCTCGAAGACCTCGGTTTCAATGCTCCTAGCCTTTCAAACTTGGAACAAGGTGGATAGAAGTACAACACCAATCAAGCGTCCTTTTAGCGAAATTACAACTCCCTTACATGTTTATTTCGAGGATTTTGATTTGGAATGTTTCCATTTCCTGGAGTCTGGTAGGGGAATTACAGAGCAGGTTTTTTTCCAACTTTTTAGCAACAACACCTTAGCGCGCTGGCTCAGGCTCAACATAATTCAACTACTGGGTTTTTCTGTGTATTTTTTTCTTTGGATTGCTTGCGTCCCTCGTTGGCCTCCCCATTGGAATGCTACTGTGTTTGGATTTCTCCCTTCAAACAAACCATATCCAGAAGGCTTAGGGATACCCCCCAACGTGCCAGTAGGGAAAGAGGAAACTCAGGTTGTCGTAGGAACAGAGGCTCCTCGAACAATGAATATTACAGTTCTATTCCATGACACTTAAGAACAATGGTGGATGATTGGGAAGAAGAGGTGGTGGTCCAACGACTAATTGGTCATAGAGCTCGGGTTCGTCATGGGCACTACTAGACGGTGAAAAATATAGTAGCTTAGGTCCTCTTGCAGTCGCAGGGTTTTAACAAGTTAACAATCCTTCACCTTCTCCCTCCCCTGCTCCAACTCTTCATTCTTACCCCTATTTGAGCCCTTCTCTGGTCTCAAAACCAATGGAGAACCAAGAAACAAGGCCTGCAATGGAACCCCCTTCAGCTTAGAAGAACACTGATATTGCTTCTATAAGTGGCCACAAGATAAAGCATGTGGAGAGAAGCATCCCTTTGGACCTCTCCATCTTCAGTAAAACTGAGCCACTCCTAGTGAAAAATCTCTTGAAATTTCTTCCAGCTCGAAGGATTATCACTTCCTGATTTTGGAAGAGAAGCCTGATGAAGCTAATGACGGTCGCAATTCTGCGTAATTTCTTGGTTGTTTATCTTTTTAGCTTTTTAGCAGTGGTTATATTTTATAGAAGCCTTTCTTTTGTTGTTGTTAGTATTTTTTGTTTAGCACTCAGAGCCCTTAATGGTTTTTTTGATACTCTATTTATTTTGGAAATGTACTCAGGCATAAGCCTGCTCAGTAGTTTTTTGACTTGCAAATAATGGAAGGCACATATAGACAATTTTTTAGACGATTACTTGTGGTTGGGAAGACTATTTATTTTCAAGTTTAATTGGCTCAGGATTGGAAGAAGCCATGTTGGGCTCTTAAACATCTGTACAATCTTGTGTCTGTACTCACTATTTTTTGTATTATAATATAATTTCTTCATGAAACTTACCATTTTTTTTTGTAAAACATCATATCATACCTATCATATTCTCTTAATATTCTTTTTATGGCTTTGTTTCCTTCACTAGCGATAGCGAAGTGGTATTTCCTTTTGGTCTTTATGCCCTTAGAGCGGCAGCAATAAGGTTTTTTGTCACGAGCGATAGCAATATGGTCTTTCCTTCTCATGGCCTAGATATTTTTATTGCTTAGGTTACAAGCGATAGCAATGTGGTATTTGTGATGGCCGGCAGGTATAGATGAAGTGTGTTTGCTTAGTGAGTTTGTGAAAATAGATAGATGAACTAGTGTTTTAGCAAGCTGGTTTTGTTGCTCTTTTGGACTTTAGAAGACTGTCTGAGTAAACCTGATATATAGACTAGCACCAATACCTCTATACATTTTGTCAATATTAATATATTTCCTTTTCACTTAAAATAATAATAATTTAAATATAGATAATAACCATTTATTTAAAAAAATTAACCATATAAAATATTTTTAAAAATGAAAATAAAATACGCAACCCCGTTGATAAATATTATATTAATTTTTATATATACAAATTATTATTAAGTAAAAAATCGATATCATACCTAATAAATAATACTATTTTTTATAAAAAATTCTCTATTGTCATCATTGTTTATCTATAAGTAATACTCACTTCTCTCTTGTCATCATTGTTTATCTATATGTAATACTCAATTCTGTATGGTCATCATTGTTTATCTGTTAGCTATTCTTAGATAGATTGGCATATCTTGGTAGTGGAATTTCTTTCCACATTAACACTTTCTATGCATATATTTTATATGGAAGATGTTAACATTTAGAATCTGCAATCCTGGTTTTGATCATGAGCATTGATTTATTATTGTCCCACATGCCCACTCAAATCAACATCCTTGGGTCAAACCCTAATACTCCAATTAAGATTCCAATAAAGTAATACTCAAATCAACATCCTTGGGTCAAACCCTAATACTCCAATTAAGATTCCAATAAAGTAATCTTGAATCCACTAGTTTGTGGAGCCCGTTGACCATGGCATATGTGTCTTGCTTTTGTACTACGATACAAGTCTCTAATTGAAAATTACGTTTGTTTTGTTTTTAATTGTACATCAGATTAATGATACACAAAAAACAATTTTTGCTTCGCCTTCAAATGGCAAGAAAACTTTTTGATGAGTATGAAGAAAAGATCTACTTGATTGTTGTCACCCTACATTTCCACATGTCAAAAATTCATATTATTATTTATGGAAAATATCAAGATTGATGTAAAAAATCCACAATATTATTTATGATCTTAAATAATATAAGATTGATAGTTGATATGGTTTGGGTCATTTTTTAATACCAATAGAATATGTATTTGAATGGCTTCTTTTTTAGTTTCAAGAATGATATAGGGTCTAGTTTTTAGAGTTTAGGATAACTTGATAAATTATGTAATAGAAGTTTTAAAATTCGTTTGTGTGGTAAATTTTTGATTGAATATATTTTTTTTAATATATTTAAATTTTATGCTATTTAAATTGTGTTTTTGAATATATAAATAGATTTAATGTTTGTAAATATTTCAGAATATTAAGATTATGCAAGTTAAAACATCGTTTTTTGATATTTTAGTTTTTTTATCAAATTATGTTGAAATCGTGCTGAAAAATGTTGTTAGGGAAAAATCAAAATTATTGATCATATTAGATATAGCTCATCAATAATCAACTCACTAAAATAAACATGTTTTAAAGTGAGATTTGAGCGAGGAAGGTAACAACTTTTCTTCATAACCATTTGAATACACTAAATCGATTAAGACCAATAACATAATTTATGTGATTATGGAGTAATTTGAAAATCAATAACATATTAAATCGGTTAATACATTTTTTTATGTTATATTTTATTCATTTATGTTCTATTTATGTTCTATTTATGTTCTATTAATTAGCAGGAGATATTTCAAAAAGAGGTGAGGTTGGTTATAAGTTTTAAGTGTAGCTAACATATTTGGTGCAAAATAATTGGATTTAAGTGTAGCTAACATATTTGGTGCAGAATAATTGGATTTAAGTGTAGCTGACATATTTGGTGCAAAAGCTTAAGGTATTTGATACAACTTTATTAGTGTTAAGCCCACATAGATTCATCTTAAACCTGAATCTATCAAGCATTGAAAGGGATTCAATTTCTTGAGATGTAATTTTTTAATTTTTAATGGTAAACTCAAGAAATTTAATCCCTCTCTTGCTTGATAGATCTAGGTTTGAGTTTTAATTTTTTATTTGATAGGCAACATGAATTTTTTAATTACTTTTCATATTTTTTATTTTATTTTACAAGCTGACATGAATTCTTTTGATTACTTTTTTATTTTTTGTAATATAATGTTATGTTACCTTAGGTGACAACATCTCCCCCATATTGAGTTGTAGAGCACTTTGCTCCTCTTGGTGCAAAAATCTTTGTCCTTTATATTAATATTATGTAATACGGTTAATCATTCTCATCAAATTATTCATAGAACATGCACATCACAAAATTTAAGAATTAGCACTGACTAATAACATTCCCTATAATGTTCACAGCACTAAAAAAAAATATATCAAGAATGTCAATCTGTAAAATGTCAAATATACCAAATTCCACATCTCTAACACACTTAGCTCTTACATGCATGCTCAACAACTTACATACTAAAAGGTAAAACATCATAAACAATTATAAAGTTGAAGTGCATTTAACACTTAAATCTTTACTTTTGAATTGAAATGTAATCTTATTTAAATAAATGTATTTTACAAGGAATATAATAAACAAGGGAAGTTACAAAGTAGCAAGTCCTTGTCTTATGGACTTGTTTCTTTGCAATGAAAGTTGGGTCTTTGTTTATTATGTGAAATTTCAACATGGTTCACAATGTTAAAGAGGAAATGACACTACTATGTTCTATGACTTTTAGTTACAAGTTTAATCTTTGGATTTAAGAAGTTCAAACTATTTTGGGGCATTACTATTTTTTACGTTATTGAAATTTTTTAAATGTTCTTGGATTATTGTTAGAATTTCTCAAACCCTAACAAGTAAACTACATGGAAGCTAACTATTAACACTACTTCTTCTTTTGTTCGGTAAGTCTCTTCTAAGCTCACATAGCCGAATTGAAAATATGTGCTTCATAATATAAAATGGGTCAATATGTAGTCATTTTAAAGTGAATTCCTAGATCTACCCTAAATGCAAACTTATTGAGGCTTTTTTAATTGTTAGAAAAACTTTTGTTTTCATGCTAAACTTAGTGTTGATGTACTTGAAAGTGGTATGTCTTTGAATTTGTCGAGGGCATGATGGGGTACATGAAGGTGTTGGAGGGTATGGTAGACTATAGGTATGGTACATTTCTAGTATGGATACAAAGAATTTGACCCCCAAGTACACATACACATACTACTTAGTATTGGTGTATCTCATTATCATGAGTAATCTATAATGATAAATATGTTATTAATTCCCTCTACTCCTTTTATAAGTAAAGGTAAATGGGAATTAATTCCTACTCCACAATAAGTTTGATAATGTCAATGATAAATATCAAATTCCCCTATTAAAATTGATATAATATAATTAGTAAGTTCTTTTCTTTTAATTTCCTACTTCTCACTCGAATGAGCAAAAAAATGTGACTTTTTGGATATTTATAGCCTATAAACAGTAATTACAAGCATATTCATATAATTAACCATACTAAATTGTCTCACCAAGATACATATATGGTAACATATAAAGTAGGAAGGGTTGAAGTACCTATCATAGTAAGAAATAAAACATATGGCATGTTTTTTCTGAGTGTCCATGTCATGTCCCCTCTCGTCAATCCGACTCGCGAAGGGAACATGAATGATGTACGAGGTTCTAAGTCCCTCCCCCATGACCATATTAAGAAATTCATTAGTCATCTAAATGTGTGTGGAAATGCATAATAAACATACACAATGAAATTAAACACTATCAATGCACACACAACATGCATTTACCAACATGCTTGTCATAGGGATAACAATAAAATCATGCACACAATTAAACTAATTCTTAGGCTATGCACGTGAATCTAATTTGATAATTCAAACTGAACCATTTCATCAATTCAACATAAATAAACAATCATTCATAATACACAAACTATCATATTTGGAAACAACACTGAGCACTTATCTTTTAATTGAATTTGTCCATGCAACTGATTATGGAAGAGCAACGTTCCACCCAACTGCAGGTCTTTATCTAGCCTATATTATTTCAGCTAAGAGACCACCCCCGAGTTGGGTTGTGTATCCACTAAGGAGGAGTTACTCAAATTCACTCACAACCATAGGAACACATATTTATGCTAAGCCAAGACACAGTTGGGTTTAGCAAGCATACATGGTGATAAAGGAGGATATTTCTAAGTTCGTGAGCTCAACCAAAGAGCTACATGCATCTCAATTGATCTCAAACAACATTGGCACCCACAATACCTACCACACCCAACACAAGGAAGGTCCCCTTCTCTGTTATATAGTCTCTCAAGCGCCCCTTCCCTCCAGTGCTCTTCAAGGTGGGCATAGAAAGGTCTCGGATGCTAAATCTTCAAATATTTTCTTGCCTTCACTAGGTTTATCAAGCGATTCCAATCTCTAATCTATCTCCCACTTCAATCCACTCTTGGATTTTCCTGATTTCTAGTCACAAGACTCTCGGCCAAAAATTTAATTTCCGGACTTACAAATCTGGGTCCTCCCAGGAATTTTCAACCTGTTGACACTCTCAAATTCACCCTAGGGTTTATATCTATGGATTCCCCATTAGATTTCACCATTCACTTAAATTTTTGAACAATCTAAACACTCTAAAACACAACTTAATTTCTGGTTACAATTTTGCTATTTTTCCACATCTTAATTTCTGGTTACAATTTTGCTATTTTTCCACATCTTAATTTCTAGTTACAATTTTGCTATTTTTCCACAGCTAGGAATGCAAAGTATGCCGAGAATTGATGTCTAGTTTTTCCACAATGGAATGGCGATGATGGAAAACGAATTTCCATGATGGAAATTGGCTTCTATGTCAAGTAAGCTGAGCCAATACCGAGTCATACAAATTTCTGAGTTTTTCCCATGCTCTATTAATTTCATGCCATTGATTTCTCAACTGCCTCATTACAAGAGAATTAAAGAACAACAAGGGACTCTACTTGGGTAGTTGTTTGCAATTTATGGCATAGGGGTTCTCAAGATAACACTTGGAAACAAAGGGTTAAATCCCACAACCCCTCACCTCTCCCTAGTGGATACACACGACCCCCTCATTTTAGTTGCTTCCATAGCCAACTCTTGGAAATTTATTTGCATTATAAATACTTACATGTTTTTACAATTTCCATGGCTTACTAGGACATGGCTCACAAAATATAAAATACTTTCCTTTTAAAGCTAGGCATTCACCAGCGAGGCCTTGGCCTTGAGACCCACACTAGGAATCATACACCGCATTTTTACAATATTTAGATATCAAGCCAATACATTCTATGGGCTAAAATAGGGGCATTACGTGGATATTTCCATAAAATGTGTAGTGTATGTACATGTGCGGGGATTTTCAGAACTATGGGTGTATGTAAACACAAGAGCTTAGACATTTAATCTATTCCATAATTCCAAATACTCTCAGTCTTTCAAATGTAATGGTAAGCTATTCAATAGTAAAACCACTACTAATTCACATGTGTTCAAAAATTGTCCTTCATTTTCTTCTTATATTTTACTAACTTTTAGCTTCATTAATTGATTGCTTAAATCAACAAATAAAATCATAGAGAATACCCCACCATAGTATAGTGAACCTGAATTCTTAATGGATTGAAAAAATTCCTTAATAATTTACTTATTAATATATTCCTAAAGAACTTTGTACTCCATCTAATGACATTTTAAAGAAACAACAAAGTCCATGCCATTAAAGTGGTTTCCTCGTCTTAATTATTATCAACAATGTTAAATATTACGCATAAATTTTAAATATTTTATTTATTTCGAATATTTGAATTTTATGGATTTATTAAATTGTACTGTGGTATGAAGTAAAACGCTTCATATACATACAATGTTCATTATCAATGTAGATTTTCATTCTCAACAACAATTGACCACGCTATTAAGATTTTTTAAGCATCAAGATAGTGTTAACTATTCAAGGAAATAGTTGCATACGTGCCTGTACGTTACATCTCAGTAACAATAAAATATTAAGATCATTCTATCTTTATGAATTAAACGTAGCGTTATCAATTCTCCATAGTGAATCAATGGCAACGAGTAAAATCATATTGTCCAAAGAGAAGCTTATCTTCTCATGATATGTATTCTGAAGTATGCACATGTTAGGAGGCATTTAAATTCACGAGAAAAACATGATGCATAGTAGGAAAGAAAAATATTTGTTCTTGACCTTCTTGCTTATTGAGTGCTTAAATTTAGATTTTAGTTTAGCTATCTTTAGAATGTAGTAAATATTATGGTAAACCTTAATATATGAAGAATACATAATTAAGACTATGATGGATACAAATAGGATATGGTCCAAATTAGACGGAATATTAATAACACTCTTATGTTTTATAGTTCAATCGCTGAGGATTGGCAGTGTAATGTAGGAGAACAACACATTATGCAGGTGTGCGCCTTCAACCCACCTCTCATAAGATCCAGTCTACCCATCATAAAACATCCCCACATCTGGTGAATGTGAGGCAGGGGAGGGCCATCTAGAGGCCGCGACACATGTTCGTTGGCGCATTGTTCAAATGGATAGTTGTCGATCAAAGCACTTCCCACTCACATGCATAATCTTAATGCAATGACCTCCATAGTCTTAGAGTAGTGTTATCGTTGGATTTGTAATAATTCTTTTGTATATTTGTGCATGTGCCTGATGCTCCCAAGTTGAAGACATAAAAAAAAGTCGGCTGCCAAGAAGCCTAAAGCACCTTTGAATAAGGCTTTGGAAAAGACCCTTTCTAAGCCCTTGAAACTTGGGGCCCCAAAGAAGGCAAGGAAATGTGCATCTCCAAAGAAACATGTGAAAGTCACCACCTACGTAAGTATCACTTCAAGCACTCAACATTTGGAAATCTATTCAAATGTTTGCTACCCTTATTGGAAATATGTGTTCTTATCTTTTCAAGCTTAGGTCTTAGTTAGTCAATTTCCACACAAAAAATTATTCTCTGTATTAAAAATAGTAGATTCAACTTTCCCATGATGATTCTTGCTTCCAAATATACGTTGTGTTTTATTCATAATTTATCATTGTTCTTTGTTCTTTAATCAAGAACTCCATCACGTGAATCTCCATGGAAGGAAAGTCGAACAAGTTTATAACATGACAAGATGCGAGAATATCTATGGAAGGAAAGTCAAACAAGTTTATAAGATGACAAGATGTGATAGATCCCGGGTCCTGGGCATGAAACATGTAGGTGCAATAAGTTCCAGATGGAGGTTGGAGCATTGGCGTAGTACAACATGCAGCCTTGGCACTCGTCGCATCATTCTACAAACACACTCCTAGACATTATGTAGTTGTACACCCACCCTGTAACCGTCTAGACTTCACGCCTCGATATGAGGCCAAATAAGGTCTCCAAATTGTTCATTGGTCTGAAGGTGAATATAGGCTAAAAACTTAGGATAAACTATCTATAAAACAATACATAATTTAATACATTTGACCAAATTGATTCCTATAGTCCTTGTAGCGTAGGAAGGGACTAACATGTATGTTCATTATCTTTTATATATGGCACTCTTTCTTAAAGTACGATACATATACATCATGTCAACTCTAACAGGCTAATTTTTGGAACATATATATACATATTTCGTAATAACTTGAATCCAAAACTAGTCTCATAAAGTAGAAGCCAAAGTAATCCAAAATCCTTGTTTTAAATAGAGAATAGGGTAAACAACTTCTTATAACATGATGATCCTAGAGTATATGAAGAATTCTTAAGTATTTGATTATAAGAAGTTTGCATTAAATATAAGTTAAACGAAATCAAGAGGAAACCATGGAGACAATGCAAGGATGGATAGTACAAGTGATATAAAGTTATATGCATCGAAGGAGTTAGAAGGGATAATGCACGATTTATTGATAATGATAAAGGACATTGCACTTGAAAAGTGTGTATGATAGGCTAGGAAGATAAGGATAGGGAATGTAAGCATGTTTAATGATAAGCTAATTGGAGTTAGTATAGAGGATAACATGAATGCGCATTGCATTTGAAAGAATGTATATAACAACATAATTATGTAGAACACATGACATAAATACGATAGCATGAAAGAGGAAACAACGCATATGAAGTTGAAAATTCAAGTGCAGGGAATGAGTAGGCATAATAGAAGATGAGGAGATAACAACGAAGTTGAAAACACTAATAAGCATACAAAACACAAGTAGATGAAGAATTGGGAGAATAAATAGTTAGGGGAGAAAATAGACTCACAAAAAAGCCTTAGGTTCTACATTTTGAGAATGTAGAGACTCAACCAATAACCAAGTAATAGAATCATGAACCTTGATACTCCATAAAATGTGTACTCCGAGATTTTTTTTTTTTTTTGTATATGAAGGAATCCGTAACTAGGTTGGGCTCGTACTTGTGTGACACGTTTGTTGACACTATAACCTCTAGGTGCACCCACACTACCCATACATCGGTGCATGGGCTATTTGAGGTTTGAATCCACAACATCACAAGGAGTACCTTAACAGTACACCTTGACACCAATTGGTCTACACCGCAGGGGCTGTGTACTATGAGATTTAATGTTAATGAAAATTGTTATTTCTCTAACATTGGTGCATTTATTCCAACATCGTATACTGCTTTTGCATTTTTGAACCCCTTAGTTTATTTCTTTCCGTGTTCTTTCACTTTTTATTAGTTCTAATGAAGGCCAAGTACTATTGCATTCGATTCATCATTGAATACATATTAGTTCTCATTTGACTTTTCATACATCTCACAATATCCTAACTTTTTAGCATAGTTTGCAATTTCATTTACTAAATATTTCCCTCAATATTATTTATTGACCATACTATTGGTTCTAACACTTGAAGCATTATTTTGGGATCAATGGCGCAAACTCTCAGGAAAATTACTTAACTTGCATTATCCTTGTGATTATCAATTTTATCAACCTTGTGGCTATCATATTTGTTAAGATGCATTCAATATTGTCAATGTTATTAGTCTAATTGCCACGTACCATCTATGTAAACGTTGTTAATTCCTCTAGGTGTTGTTGGGAAAAGTGTTCTACAAGTTGGAATCCTTGTTTTTCCATTGTAGAACACTTGAAGCAGGGAATCATTTAGAGACTTCCACCATTTGATCTATCTTTTCTTATCAACACCCAAAGAAAAAATTCATAGAGGCCATGATATGTATTGTTTACTCTCCTGTATTCTTGACACCACCCAAGAACAAATTTGTGGGACTATGAAGAAATTCCCTTCATGCTTTTCCTAAGCTGCAAGGATGTGAATCACTTCTCTTAATCACTTTCTTTGGGCATTTATTATTGTTCCTTTATCATCAAGTTCTTCTTTTGTTTTGTTATAGTCTTGTGTGATATGGATTTTCCAATTTGTTATGTTGCCTCATGTGATATGTTTCTTGTCAATGTAGATGGAAACCTTCACTATATGTCTTATTTTCTCCCTTCTTTGATCTCATGTGCTTTTACTAATATTAGAAAACTAGCCACCAAGCCATGTTTGACGTAGAGCCTTTCAAGCCTTCATAACTATAAAATGATGTTCTTCAAAGTTTCTTCTCAAGATCAAAGTGATTCTAAACATGTACGGCCTCGAGTAATTATTTCGCTAATGTAAACATCCCACCTATTGAAAACCACCTATTACACCATAAATTGGTCCTTCTCTCAACCTTTCCTAAGAGCCAATGCCAATCCTGCTTGTAGTAACCATTAGGTTTCAATATTAAATCCAAGTATTTTAAACCAACATCTAGGTCCAATGAAGCGAAAGGGAATAATAAAATAAAAACATGTTGAGTGTCCTCACTAATTTCATTGTAGCTAATAGATGATTAATGTATGTTAATCTCCGTCCCAATGGCATTTTTATACAACTATAGTTTTTTTTAAACTTCTTTCCTTCATCAACTCAACCATTTGTGAAGAGTAGTACATCATAAAAAAAATATCATATGTGTGAGTTGCTCATCCCTTCATGTATTGACCCCCTTAATACTTCTTTTCCTCTTTTCTTCTTCAATAGCTATACCACCAAAATAAACATGTAAATAGATATAGGGAAACCTTGTTCAAACCCTTTAGTGGGTATGAAGAAAGTGGAGGTTACACCATTAATAGGCACATAGAAGAAATTGAAGAAACATGACCCATAATCTTGTTAACAATTTGTAGATTGAAATAAATATGAATAATAATAATCTTAGGTAGAGCCAACATGTCGTTTCAAAATCCTTAGAGAGATATAGATTTAATACCATGGTTGGTAATTTCTTCCCCATAATGGAATGCAAACCCTTCTCATTAGTTTTGATGGCCTTGTGTATCTGTTTACCCTTCAAAAATCAAAATTGTTCATGTGAAATTACATGAGAGTAATTATTGGACCTTATAGCTAGGACCTATGAGATAATCTTATATGCACAATTAGATAGTGAAATGGGTCTAAAGTCATCATAGGACCCATGATTGTCCACCTTTGGTATGAAAGGTATTAAAGGTAGCTTAAACATATCTAGTATCTTAGCATTAATTTTTATTTCCTCCACCACCTTGTGCAAATATTCTCCTAGTAAGTAAAAAAAGAACTAAAAATAACTCAACAACAAGCCATCAGGTCCCAAAATAATTCTCTTCTAAAATGAAGAGAGTACAGTCAAAAGTTGATATTTGGATATTTCCTCATACATTTCCCTATCATTCTCCTCTACCACCAATCTTGGAAAGTAGGAAGCAACTATTATTATCTCTGCAACATGTTCACATTTACGTTCTTGATCGATTTTCTAAAAATGCATGACCTCTATATCTGCTAGTTTTTGAAACTTCTAACAATTACACCCTCCTAATTCTCCATCTCCCATTTATTACAATCATTCTTCTTGAAATTAGAAAATTTATCTAAGTACTTAGTATTTTCATCCCCAATATCCAACCATGTATCCCTACTATTCAAAACCCCCCATTAAGTAATTTCCTCTTTTTAATTTCCAGTTGTTTATGCATTAATAAATACTCCTCATTGAAGACACGACAAGTATTCCCACTAAACATTTCACCAATTTCAAACTTAACTTCCAATATTTATTTATCCATAATCCCATGTTTTTCCCCTACCCAAACCACAACCTTCTCCTTTACAACCTTCAATGAGTTGGAAAACTAATTAGTGGTACAATTCCCATAATTTGGGTTATAAATTCTCCAGTTTTGTTTCATGATCTCTTGTAAATATTCCTCTTGGGGCCAACTATAATTAACTTTGAAAGTAGTTCCAGGATTCTAATCACTTTCTTCAAATTGAAGAAAAACCTTTCTTTATCCAAGACCTACATTTCCCAACTTGTTGCAAGAGATGGGTTGAGATTAAAAACCAAAAAATCCTTTTGGACATTGTTACCATTCAAATTAGAAGTCTAGGGTTTATACCACAATGCGACAAAATAAGATAATGAATGGTAATGATAAGAGATATCTAAACCCAATGTCGCCTCAGCTTAGTATCTCAACTACTTCGGGTAACTCCTAAAACCAGGGGAGAGCCCTATCAAGATCCTTGCAATCACCAACAAAAAAATACCTTTATACAATATTTATGACATAGATCAATGCCTTTAAATGGAGTCAAATAATGAGATAAGAAGACCACTAAATATATTGAGGAGTCAACTCAACCTACTACTTATACAACACCGAAGATTTGCAATGCAATCTCATGTTTCCCAATGAATTTAATATAAGCCCAAATACATCATAGAAAAGTGTGCCCTTAGTGGGAGAAGGATAAGGAGGTCAAGGCAAGGTCACATATGGCCTCACATGCAAAACACTAGCTAGGGTTTTGAAGATATGATGATTTCATGCTTCCCCATGCAGGTTGAAGGATGAGGATGCCCTTTAGAATCTATGGATAAATCACCTAGGGCAAAATTGAGGGGTGGATTAGATTTAGAAAATTCCAAATATTTTTAGGTTTTTGAATTTATGTAAAGTTTAGGGCCTTTTTGAATATATACATATGGTTTTTAGGGGTTTTTATACATTAAATGGGGACACCCTTAAATATATGTGGATAAATCCAATAGGGAGAATCTGTAGGGAGGACCAGAATTACAAACCCATGACTATTTTTGGAGTTATGAATTTTCCAATTTTTAGGTTTTATAAAAATTTTCCAGTTTTTATTGTTTTTTGCATAAAATTGCACTGAAAAATATTATACAATAGATGTTTAAATATAGAGTAAAAAAGATGATAAGAGAAGGGGATATGATTATTATCTCAATCCCTAGTGCATTGAGAGATTAATGGCTAGTGCCCTCTTTTAAGATGTTCCTCTAGCACTAGCAAGCTAGGGAATCACCTAACAACCTCTAGGTTTTGGTAGGTGAGCCTAACTAAGGAAAATGGAGAATTCCAAGGCCCACAAACAATAGGAAAATGTTATGCAAGACATTTCCTTCATACAAACTTCATGGAATATTGGTAAAAATCCACAATTTATAGAAAATGCAACATAAAACTACAATTCAATCTACATAGGAACATTATTCACCAACATTCAACAAGAGATGAGAAAATAAGACACACACTTATGCATGTGTTATTCCAACAAGTCTAGCATCAACCATAACATGTGCAAGAAAGAAGCCCTAGATCATTCATCCATCTACCATCAATCTAAGAAGATCATCCCAAGAGAAGTGTGCATCACTAAAGAGACTCAAAGAGTAAGAGAAAATAAAAAGAACCATATTTGAACCTTTGTCTTATGATTTTACAATGAGAGGATGATTCCTATTTATATTATTTCATCCTCAAATATTTAATTTTGATCCTACAAGAACTAAAAATAAAATAATAATATTTTTAGGGTAAATTCTATATAATTAAGGATTTTTATCCCAATACAGACAAAAATAGTAAAAATAAGTTGAGAAAAGGCTTCATTGGATGAAGTAGTGAGAAAACGAGGGAGAAAATGCCCCATCTAACTCCAAAATGATGGTTGTCTCTCAACTTCCCCTCCCCCTTCTAGGGCTTGTAGGCTCATCTAGTGGAACGGTGATGTCATAGGCTAGTAGCACAGGAGTAGGGGTTTCAAGATGCTGAAAATAGGTTTAAGTGGGTGTAGAAGGCATGCTAATATTTGATAACAACCCTTTACAACACACAATCACATTTTCATAAATAAAACTAGGATGGTCTTGTGCCACATTGGATCACCCCAAGAAGCCCCAAAACACCAAACCATGGGCTAAAATCCCTGCATGGTAGAGATATCATCACACCAAAGGGGTATTCAACAAATCCATTTAGCCAGGTACTTATGAGAGTCAAACCAAGGGGGATATCCATGACCAATCGAGGGGGTAAACAACCCCCATTCCAGGTATCCATACAATAAAACCCACTTTGGTTTGTGCAATAATTTTTTTTGACCCCTTGCACGAGGCTTAGCCTTGCTAGAATGTTGCAGTAGGTCTAGTGTGTAATAGAAAAAACTTCCCTAGCATACCTGTTGTTCCACCAAGTAGGTTTAAGAGAGATAGGCTCCATATATACTAATATAGACAATTCAATCTAATGTATAAATAAGTCTACTAGTTTATCCACCCTTGCGATATCCCCTGAATCTTCCATTTTATTCAAGATAAATTTTAGATCTTTACCAATGATAACCTTATCCTATTTTACAACACACGTCTTAAAAAATATTTCCCAAAATATTTGATTATCTTCATATGGTCCATACACATTAAGTAAAGTAAAAGTCCAACTCGTACTTTTACCATAGAATTATGTGCAAAGACCTAAAATGACATCATAAGAATTAAATAGGTTCATGTTGTTGTTTCAACTAGTAATATTACCTCTCGAAATACCAACATAATATATGAAAGAGAAATCGCAACCATTGAGTCCCTTCCTCAACTTTTAAATAGTGGATAACCCCCTACAAATGGTCTCCTACAATATCAATACATGGGGCCTTTCAACACCAAAAAGTCTGGTAAGGGTTTTATGTTGACTACACAAACCCCTATTATTAGTTGGGAGTATTTTCATGACAAACCACTTTTTTGGGTCATATTTTGCTCAAGTATCTCTATGATGGGCCGATGTCGAACCTATTGAATATATTTCATTACCTTTTCCTTAGCATGGTAAATATAATATTTCCTCCCAACATGATTAGTGTCAGCTTCTTAAAAATGATTTAACCCCAAACCCTAGTAGAATTTCACTGGAATAGTTACAAGATTTTTAGGTCCCATATGGTAATATCTCCTCCCCCTAGATTCTCTTATACTTCCCAGTCTCAATATTTCACATTTAAAAAGGGTCCCCACTCAATTTTCATCGATATAAAGAATTTATGGCATGATTTTCCATCATATGATCCACCCCAAGACCACCACTGAAGACTCTAGAAGTCAAATTGCCTTATAGATATTTTGATGAAATTGATATTTCAACCATGGTTGGCCAATGTGCCTCAATAATCAATTCTTGTTTTGTTAGAGGAATAATGTTGAATTGAAAAGACTTACTAAGATTACTTTGGAGTGTTAGAGGATGTTCAATATATGAAATTATCCACTTTTTGTGTTTTGGGTTCCCATCCTCGATGTCTTGTATCTGTTTCATAGATGGAGTATCAATCAATCCTTTTGGGTTGGGGCCTTTCTATTTAATCATAATATTTCCTTCAAAATCCATGGAAGACCAAATAACATCTTAAGACATAATATAAATTTCAACGAAGTCTCCAATTGTCATCTTATTTTTATTGTCTTCAAAAAAAATTTGGATAACCACCTTCCTGACTTGTCTAATCACTCCATAAAGTCATGGCTTGAAATTTTTCCTCGGTATTAATTTTCTAAAGGGAGTGTCACAATCCTTCATTACATGGCTATATCGATGGCCTAATATGCATATGAAGGGTATATTTGAATAATCCAACAATTGGGTGTAAAGAAAATTACCAACCATGATTTCCAAACTATCAAAGAGCCCTTCTTTAATGTCAAATTCAATTAGGAATTTGGCGATTGACTAATGGTCATCTTACTTACAAGTTTGAATCACTATTTCCCCACTGATTTGATTCCATAGAGCTGTAAGACACTCATTATCCCCACTGATTTGATTCCATAGAGCTCTAAGACACTCATTAGATGAAAATTTCATTGAGAGGACAACATCTTAACTCTTGTGGGAATTTTTGATGCCTTTCGATTGAGGATTGAAACATGAATGCATAGGATTTGTATGAAAACATGTAAAACATAGAACCAAATACATATTAGAATCATATATGCATTAACTTCATAACAAAATACAAACCCTATCCATCGACGTGACAAAAATTTGAATGATGTACTAGAACCAATAACCAGAGCCTAACATTGTTGCATCCACTCATTCAATGATTCATTTTCCATCTATCTTCCATGATATTTACCAACTAGTGTTTTTCCAAAGTAATTTAGAATTTGATCCACTTTTATATCTTCACCCTCCATTACATACATACCCCATATCTTATTCTTCAGAAATTTTCTCTTTTCTTTGTGTTCTTAACCCATCCACCTACATTGCTACTTTATGGTAATTAGTGTCAAAACCTATTAAAAATCCCACATTGAGTTTATCTCCAATGAAAATACATCCAAACAACACATACACTTTCTCATCAAAACCATCATTTAGTCAAGTGTAAGTGCACTAACCAAAACCCTAGACTATGGTGAAAGTTCTCTCTCCATAAGACAATGATCATATGAGTTTTCTAGTGATAAGGAATACTATTGCATACACTACACCCTCCATATCATTCTTTGTGATCCATGGTTTCACCTTCTCTAGATTGTGCATACATACCCTTGGAAACCTCCATGTCTTCAATACTCTTGAGAACCTTTTAACGCTACACTACCTCACCAAGTTACCATCTGAAACAATGGAGATCAAATTTTTTCATTTCCACAAGAAGTGTGACCCCCTTGTCCTTTGTTGTAAGTGATATGTTGTTAGCACCAAGATATACCCCTTATTTATCACACCCGAATAGAGAAAATTCCTTAACCCATTGATAGGATCATCTAAATAATTGTTCAATTTAAGTCTTTTTGGTCCTCATGAACTAGGATTTCTATATATATCCAAACCATATATGAGTCATCACCTAATTCATTTTCATTTTCTTATTTCTACACAGAAAACAATGTCTCTCTTGATGAAATTTCCCTAGAATGCTAATGACGACAAAGAAATATCCCGCTACCCATTTTTATTCATTGGTCATGAACCTTCACCAATAGTGTGTTGAAGACAAAACCAATCCTCTATACTATATTTTATTTGCATGTAGAAGCTAAAGAAGACCTATCTACCTTCTTTAATCATGCCATAGGTTCCAAGCAAATTGGAGGAGTGAAATTTTGGCTTGAAATTGCACTAATCAATAATATTAAGAGCCACAGATTAATCAAAATACATCAACCTGCTTATATATGTACCAAACCTTCATTGATAACTTGTTTTGCGGGAGTGACACATGGAATACTAATCCAACACCACAAAACCTTGGATGGGCCTTACCTTTATGCACACCCATCTTGTATGAGAACTGTGAATAGTAAAACCCAACCCTAGCCTAAATCATTATGGTTTAAGTTCACCCTTCAACAACAAAACCCTAATTTTGTATAAAATTTATCACATGAGCTCATTATTGAGGTGATTTTGAATAAAGTTTAGTGTTCTGCATTTTGAATGGAAGAATGAAACAATAGTTAGAAGAATAGAGAGAGGATATATTATGGATTCGAAGTACCCATGTTTCGTATCTATTCATTAGTAGATCTCTAGTGTTGTACACCAACTATTCTATGATTCTCAATATAAGCACACTTCATACTTACTGCCTATTAAATAAAAAATATGCGATCACATATAATAATCCCTGAAGTAGAATAGGTCCTCCCCAAAGTAGAATGTGTGGATTGTTCTAGGGCTTACATTATTAATTCAAGCAAAGATCACATATTTTATCAATAACATGACAACAACCCATGCTTTTTAACCATTGTTACTAAAAAGAATCTTCAAGTTCTACAACCGCTTGCAAATAGGAGCTTACTGACCACCTGCAAACAAGTAGACTAAGACATTATGCATTGAGTATTGTTGTTTTGTGTTCCAGCTATGTGACCTTTGTTTTGTTATATTTTAAAATTGTTTCCGTGTATTACTTGAAAGGTTTTACATTTATTATGTTTCTTTTTCCCTTTTCCATTTCAATGATTTCCAAATGGAGCTTATAGTCCAGAACAAGCGAGCTCATGGNAAAGAATATTATTGTTATTATTATACTTCCATTACACCATTAATAAAAACAATAGGGGCCTAGCCATTATTGCGTCTATTGTTCTAAATATCTTAATTTTTCTTTTACCTATGTTACATTCACTACTTTTTATTCTGGTCTTCCTAAAACTAGGAGTTTGGGCCTATTGTTAAACAATTTTGCAAAGTTCAAAAAGTGGTTCCTATGAAAATCAATCGCTAATGAATTTGTGTGTTATATAAATGAATTGTTTGAAAATTTTTATATGTTCTTTCCCATTCTATATTCCCAAATGTTAAGGTCTGTACAACATTAGAAGACCCTTTAATAAATTGTTGAAGCCCTTTTCATTACTTTCAACCCATGTTTCACATGCCATAGTTCCTATGGCATTTTTTGAAATAATTAATGAGTTCTTCTATCATTAACTTCAATACCAAGCCTCCTAATCCCATTGCTAGAAAATTCTTTGCGGGGTTTCAATTTTCCTGTCTCGATGTCCTTAAAAACGTTCCATGGTTTAGTGGAAATCACAATGATTTGAATGATAGTATGTTATTGTGAAGTTCTAAAACCTTTCTCCACTTTAGGGTAAGTCGAATCTTGGCATGATACTATGCGTTGGTTTGACCTATAAATAAATTCACCACACCTTGAATGATATTATCTCTATACGGTTTGAATTATTCAAGGGTTAAATTGAAATACACTTAAAAAAATGAATAAATGAAGAACTAGAATTGAAATATAAATTTATGTTCATGTAGGGATGCTCATGCATTAGAATCCATTGGTTGAACATTTGTGAGCATCCCTCTCAAAGAGATGAGATTGAAAATCCAAGTGAAGGTCACTCAATTTCAAAATGCTGTTCTTCCAAAATCCATGCCACATATTTTGGACTCATGTGCTTCCAATGAACTAAGAATTTATTGTGCGTTGTTAACTTAGTATTCCTACAAAATATTTCCACCAATATTTATTCAATTTCATCTTGTTCCTTCTTTAGAATTTGATCCTTTTCATCAATAGCCTTTCTTATTCCTCCTTCCTCTTCATCACCTGTACCTACATTGCACTAATACAAGTATGCAAGCGTAAATGTAGGAGACATATCCAAACCTTTAGGCAACTCCAATTGATAAGCATTATCTAAAATATTTATGAAAATATTGCAAGGTCTAATATGTTTATACTTCAAGTTTTAAATTGCATTCCATAAACCCATCTTTCCTCAAATACACCATAACCAACCCTCCTTCTACAAACACCTTGTCCATGCATTTATTATCTTCCCTCTTTCATATTTTCAATTACTTTGTTGTAGATGTTCTTTGACCTACTCATGAACCTCTTTCAAAAACTCTATAAGAGACTTTGCATTTATGCTTCTTACATGTTATTTTGGAAATTTTACCAAGCTTGTAACTTCTTTTAGTGACTTTCCATAAACAATTTGGAAATCACGATTTCATGTGGACCTAGTGACTAAATTATTATAATCAAACTTAGCCCATGCTAGGACTAGATAATATTATTTAGGATTATCTTCCATTAAGCATCTCAACAATTTTCTAAGGCTTTTGGTCACCACTCGAATCTACCCACTGGTTTGAGTATAATATGCATAATTGAAATGCAATCTTGTCCACAACTTCTTCCATAAAACCTTTTAGAAATAAACCAAAGCTTCACTATCCCTTTTAGAAGTGATGTTTCTAGGAAAACCATGCTTCTAACGACTTGTTTGAAAATTAACACAACAATTCTTGTAGCTTCATAGCCTTATTACGTGGAATATCATGTGACATTTTAGGAATTTTGTCGAACACGATGAATATTGAGTCGCTACCTCTTTGAGTTCTAGGTAACCCAAGTACAAAATTCATGCACTACTACAATACAAGGTCCTAGGAACACAATTCATGTCACTTGTTAGTTTTTTTTTAAACAAGTGTCTATGATGCATATGGGGGATCATGGTTTGTGTTATAACATCATTACATGTCCTTTTATCATCATTGTTATCAATGCAATAAGGATATGCATCACATTAACATCACATTTTATTATTATTATCACATTAATGTCATGTGTGTACTTTTGACATCAGGACAAAGAAATTTTTATCATCAAGATAGAGTCATATTTGAGATGTAAATCTGATTAATAAAAACTATTAAGTAATTAATTAAAATCATTATTATAATAATCATTATAATTATTAATATTAATGATTAATTATTATGTTTCACAATAACAAGTATTATTTATATTAGAAAGTGCTACAACCAAATAAACAACTTTGTAATATAATTTTTTTTAGAGTTGATTGTGGTCAAATGTCCAAAATATATCCTCACATATCCATTTCCCTACATAGCCTATCTTTTCTATTCCAACCTATAAAGGATCAACATGTGTACTGCCTTATTTATTATATAACAAATAATTCAATATAACATGTAGAAACTTGAAAATAAAATTATTGATTTTCTTTCCATCATAGGCTTCAACGTGCATGTTCTCAAGTGGCTCTTCTCCAGCTCCACCTTTGCATTTCTGTTTTTCAGATTCAACAACAAGGCACTAAAAATAAAACCCATTTTGGTGGAGGCTTTTTCAGAGGTCTTTAATGTTACATTATTGGGCAAAATTATACTAAAAAAAACCTCCATTATTGATAGTAGAGGTTTTAATTGATTTTCACAATAAATTATGGGTGACCAAAAATTCTAGTGAAGGTTTTTTTTGTCGATTCACTTATATCAACATGACACATTGGTGTGACAATTATATTTAATACACACTAGTGCACTACGCACTGATATGCATCGATACCTCAAATATACCTATACTAAGTATGGATGCGTACAACATATTTTTGAAGCCTTGATGTGTATTTTATATATTGAAAGCATGAGGGAACTTATATCAATAATATGCATCCACACACCACATCTTGATAAGAAACAAGGATTTAAAATATACATGATGTACCAGTGCATGTTATATATATTATGAAACCATGGTGTGTAGTTTTTATAATGAAGGCATCAATGTGTATTGCATTTGTAAAAACACCACTATGTGTATCATGTTGCACACTCTAAGTTGTTGTAACGATAACAATAATGAAATCAATAATAATATCATTAAAGGAAGCAATGTTTTTGTTGTCGATAGGAACATTGATGCTTTTATTACATTTTCTTGCATTGTTGTATAATACTCACTCAAATGCACCCATGTGTAAATATGTATAAACCACAACACTGAGTTCAAATTAATACATTGTAATGATATGGTTAAGTGCTGATTTTTTCCACGTTCAGGGTATGTAAATGTTGCTTGTTGTTTTTTTACAAAATGTCAATTAATCTTCATACAATTATATAGTTTCTATAATAATATTGATTTTTATATTTTAATTAGTGTTTCGATCTAGTCATTACATTAATGTCTTGTATCATTTAAACAAATATACTAATTGCTTACACCTTTGTTCACTGTAACAATGAAAATCGACAATGTCAAATTTTACAACATTAGATGCTATAATAGAAAAATAAATTAATTTTATTTTATATGAATACGAGACCCTTCATTATTAAAAATGGGGCAACATAAAGGTCCACGATATTCAAAATGTCAATAAATAATTGTTACCGACATTGGTAACACACAATCATCAAATTGGGACAATATCTAAGAGACCCTTCATTATAAAAATGGGGCGACATAAAGGTCCGCGATATTCAAAATGCGAATAAATAATTATTACAGTCATTGGTAACATGCCATCATCAAATTGGGACAAATGTCCACATTAAACAACATGTCTGATTTTCACATAGAAATGTTCCAAAATATGCAACTTGTAACATTCAATTTTGATCACCATCATTTATTACTCAAACTACTATGGTTTCTTGAACTGCTTGCATGGCTGATGTCTTCATCACTTGCACACGATAGTGTGTCTTTCCTATTTACAATGTTTATTGATTGGATTAAGTTTGGCATTTTGCCCCTTTAAGTTCCATATGCAAACATAGAAATAAAGTGTTATGAGTATATCTATATTTATAGTGTTGAGCTTCACATTTGACACGTTTTGAAGGATTATTTTCACATAGTTGTGTATCACTTTCTCTCTATATTTCATTTATTTACACCTTCGTTGTCACATATTTATCTACTTCATCCATCATTATCAATCTTTACTCATATGGACTTCAAAAGACTTAATAATGTTAAAAACATGAATATTATTCCATGTATTAATGATTATTTGGGATGTATGAGTTTGTTTCTTAATCGAATCTTTGAGGATGTGGTAGCTTTTAGTGATTTCCATGTTCCTCCAACAACACTATTTCATCATGTAGCAACATTGTTTCATCCCGCATCAACTATCTTACAACAACTAGTCTTGCAACGATTGTCTTGTAGCAACATATTTATATTCCTGTAGCAACCAACAATTCCCCCTTATCTCTGCAATGAATTTTTGCATATGGATAAATAATGTTATTCTCTTAATTATCTTCAATCAATTCAAATAACCTTCATTGTCTTAGTTTACTTGAGTCCAAGATTGTGTTGGTTGTGGATCCACTTTTCTTGGATCTAATTGTAACTCCTTTCTTTTTTATGAAAGGGGAGATTTATGTATAAATAAGAGATCATAGAAGCGTGTGATATTCATTAGATTAGAGGATGGAATAGAGAGGAGGAGAGTTAGGTAGAAGTAGAGGTTGCAGGTTGAGTGGGGTTGAAGAGTAAATACCATGATGTAATTTATTTATGTTGGAATAAAGCGTTTTTTCTGCAAATTGTGATCCTACTATCATAGTCTTTCTTGGGAGCACATTCCAAGAGAGGTAGGCCCCCCTCTATGGTATATGCCTCCCATTTATATTTCCCTTTTTAGTTGTAGATTTGTGTGTAATGCTCTATTTCCAATTTATGCAGAATTTACAGCTTCGTAATTTATGAGAGTATTTCATTGAAAGTGTGTGTTGGCTTAGAATCATATGGAGTTGATATCAACAATTGAAAGGTTTATAAAGAGCATATAACTATAGTTCATAACCATGTTGGATAGTATTAGTTCCGAAAGATTGCAAAAGATGTTTTAGATTTGCTCTGATTTCTAATTTCACCCCTCTAGAGTTTGATATCATCAATTCAAAGGTTGGTAGGGAGTCTAGCACTTCACTGATATAGCTCTGTTGGAAAATATTTGATTCTAGAGGCTATTCATTTTGTTTGAGGGTTTCTTTTGATATTTTCTTCTGGAACTGGTATCAACAACCCAAAGGTTGACAAAGGATCTAACATCCTGCTTACATAGCTATGTGGCAATAATATTGGTTCCAAAGTATTGTAGATTTTATTTCAGGAATTTCTCAAGATTCGCTTTGGTGTGCTAATAGCTTCTTTTGGGACTAACATCAACAGTTTGAAATCTCACAGAGATTCTAAGCACTCTGCTCATGAAGCCATGTTGGATAATGCTTATTTTCAAAAGAAGTGTGAATGTTGTGTGAAGATATTACGTAAGTGTGAGGGATCCCAACTTTATTGTTTATAGATTTGGATCTTGAAGGATAGAGGCGTGGTTTAGATAGATTTTGAAGCACTTTAAGATTCAATTATGCATATATTTTTTCAAATGTTTCACAATCTTACGAGTCCCTGGGTTGACAAATTATGTTCCAAATTATGCTATATAATTTGCCCAATATTTTGGCACTGTTTTCGGGTAGGTGCTTAAGGAGTCAATCTTGAAGTGAGTATTTCTTGTAGATAATGGTAGTGCCAACATTTTAGATTCATAGGAGGGGGAGCGATAAGACGAGAGGTAAGAACCTGTGCATCTGCTGTAGACAGGTTCCTCCAAGCCCTTGTTGTGTTGGCTGGTGAGTAAATTTTGTTTGGAAAAGTGTGGTTTGAATGTTTTCCAACATTTAAGATTGAATGTTAATGGTATCTTTGCAAGTTTTTAGTCAAAGAAAAAACCCCCCCTACAGTAATCCACGTGACAAGGGTTATCAACCAGTAGAGTGAATTCAAGCATGTTCAATAGTTGTTGGGAAAATGAGAATGTTACTTAAGGAAATCTCTTAGATATTGGCAGCAACAAAAGATATTTATGCAGTTCAAGAAGAAAAGATCTTGACAGCTATAAAGAAAATAATAGAGCTGAATTCCATGGCCAACATGAAGAAGAAGACGTGACCGAGATCAAGTATCAAGAGAATACAAATGATATAGAAACATCAATAGCTATTGTATATATTCCAAAGACCAATCATCAGTTCAATATGGTAGACGAAGAGATACAAATCGGGTATGATGAAGAAGAAGATCAACAAAGATATGGCTATATTGAAGAGTGGCTGTAAACAAAATTCAAGCCATGAAAATAATTCATCCTTCAACAGTTCTTGGCACCACATCAAGAGGATCAATTGGTTCTTCATGTTCAGGGGCAAAGTATATATTTTAAACTTGAATATGAAGTTGTTTGTATTCATTCTATGCACATGGCTTCACTAGAAATTCTCTTATACTCAAGTAGGGTAGGATAATGAGTATCTAGATCTCAATAAATGTTGCAAATAATTAGGACAAACATGATGTAGAAAGATTTTCATATTTTTCAAATAAGACAAGGGAATGAATGAAGGTGGCATGCTGGTCTTGATTGTACAACAACATGAGTCATTCTACGAACTTGTGAGTTATATCAAGTCAGGACTTGTAAGTTATATCAAGTCATATATATCCTCATATGTTTGAGGTGGTGGTGTTGTACTGTAAAGTCTTGTGAGTGATATCAAGAGTGTGGAATTGTGAATTATATCAAGACAAGTATTCTCATAGACAATACCCTATGAGATGGACCTCCAGTTATGGAGATGGGCTTGTGAGTGATATTAAGCTGAACTTGTGAGTTATTTCAAGTTATGATTCTCATGCGGTCATCTAGAGAATGGATACCCATTGAGGTGGAACTCTAGTAATAGAGATAATGGTTATGTGGTATATTACTAACCATGGTCATAGATTATTGTTAAGTCTCCTTTAGCCTATTAGCTACCCCTAGAGTGAATTACTTTAGTAACGACTATATGGTCCAAGCTGAGTAATATAATATGATCATAACCAGTGACAATTATTATGAGTATAATATGGTATGATGAAGAAATAATAAAAGCACATGTGGACCATGCAGTGAAATACGATAAAGAGATAAGCATAGAGAGAGAAAGAATTCGAATTGCCTAAGTATACCTCCAGTGAACTTTAAAGCATTAGTTGTAATAAAGCATGCATCAGTTAATTAAAGTAATCCATGGAATGTTAATAATAGTAAATAAATTGTTTTGCATGGACGACACTAAAAGTTAAAGCACCATTATATTTAAGCTAACCTCCAAACTAAGTAGTCGTGCATTTAGTTACAGATTGAGTTCAGTTCAAAGTCAGTTAACATTCAACTAAAGTTAATTATGGAAGTTACAATGCATCTCTTGTGCATGATAGTGATTCCAATGATTCAACTTGTCACCTTTGAAGGAAAATTCAAAATTGTAATCCATGGGTGGCTAATTCTCATGCAACCATTCGCTAGGGTTTGTCTGGCAGTGTATTTGGATTGTTATTAATGTGCTAGGCACATGACAAGTCCATTACACTTGTTTTAGTGGATCTCTCTTCTCTATGTTTTAGTGGATCTCTCTTCTCTATTGCTGGATGCTCTATTTTATCGGGCAATCTATTATTATGTTGTAAATCATTCTTTGAAATCTATCTATTATACTCAAATAATTGCTAGTTTTTTCATCCTTTGTATTAGGAGGGTTTTCCCAGGGTATATCTTGTCTCTTGTGGATGAATGAATTGTGTGGTTGATTTTTTTATGAGTTTCATATGTTTAGAGATTGATTGATAAAAGTTTTAAAGTACAAATATCTTCATTATTGCTCAAAATATTAGCATGGTATCAGAGATTAGGGCATGAAGGAAATGAATTTATGCAAGAAAATATAATCCTACATGATCCTGAGGGTTTGAGCAAAGTTTGAAGAGCCATGTTATCGATCTCCATTCTACTAGAAGACCGGCTTGAAGGTGCTTCCAACTTCAACACATGGAAGGAAAGAGTGTTGAACATTATTGAGGAGCATGAACTAGACACCCATGTGACCTCAATGCTTAAGGAGCCTTCATCCAAGGCAAGACGAATCTAGAGCAAGTTAGTATGCACCATTCCCGTCACTATTCCAGGAGTCAAATTTTGTGGAGCATTTTCAGTCAAACTATGAGGAATCAACCAAGAACATTGAAAACCCACTTCCCAAATGGGCTCATTCACCTTAATAATCCTGAGGGTTTGAACAAAGTTTGAAGAGCCATGTTATCGATCTCTGTTCGACCAGAAGATCGACTTGAAGGTACTTACAACTTCAACATATGGAAGGAAAGAGTGTTGAAAATTCTTGAGGAGCATGACCTAGACACCTACATGACTTCAATGATTGAGGAGCCTTCATCCAAGGAAAGGAAAATCCATAGAAATCCAGTATGCACCATTCTCATTACTATTCCAGGAGACAAATTTCGTCGAGGATTTTCAATAAAAATGTGAGGAATTAGCCAAAACCATTGAAAACCCACTTCCCAAATGGGATTGTTCATCTTAATGATGAGTGGGTTTTAAAAATTCACAACAGTTTGGGAGATACGATCAGGTCTTTGAAGATGATTTTTTTACAATTTTTGTTATGGTCGGTTTTTCCAAATATGAAAAATTGTTTAAACGACCTAGGGATTTTTGGATTGGATCTTATCCTTTTTCAATGGCCTATGTGTATAATAAGAGCCTCATAGGATTAAGAACTCATCCGAAGTAGAGGATGCTTATTGCCAAAAGAATGTTTTTTAAGGAGAACATCCACTCCAAGTTCCATGTGATCTAGTTTACCCATGCATAGATTCACTACGTCCTGCATGGATCCATATTTGTAAGATAAAGATGCAGTAAGTTTCCATGAAGGAAGAAGATCAAGACCTAGGGACTCCAATAATCTCCGCAAGGAAGTAGAGATCAAGAGGGATCCCACAAATAATTATTAAAGACAGGTTTTTATATTTTGATTGTTATATGCTTTTATAAATAAAATCTAAAGGTTTTGAATAAGTTTCATTACAATAAATTAGAGATTTGTATTATTGGCATTATGAATGACGTTATGGTATAACATGATTAAAGCATATGTTATAGTTTATTGGCATATAGTAAATCTCATGAACGTGCATGTTATGATTATTTAAATATAAATATGGAGTTGCATAATTGTTCATGAGATATGAATATAGGGAAGCATAATTTTTTCATGAGATATGAATATAGGGCTGCATAAAATATGAATGGGGTTATCCCAAAACATTAATTAATATGTACATAAACATGGGAACCAAAAATTGCATTGAAGCATTCATGCGAATAAATTTCCTGAAATATGATTCTACTAAAACATTGGTTACAATGTTTGCATGTTTGTATGAAATATTTGTCATTGCATTGAAATGACTGGATTATGCAAGGTTGCTGATAACTTGCCAAAATTGGGCTTGTAGGGAAATACCATATGCTATGGTCTACAAGAAGAGAATAACACGCGTTTATTCTATTGGAAAATCCTAAAAGAGAGAAGGATGTTGTAAAGATGGAAGCTTCTAGGAGAAAATTGGGAGGACCCAATGTTTTATGGGAGGAAACCTCCGACAATATTTGTATCTAGAAGTAGGCCCTAATCTAGATGAAGAAGACTGCTGAAGGTAATTTATATATCCTAGTTACATTCATGTACGTGTTAGAAATAGAGGAGTATGAGTCTCCATGATGGAGGGCCTATATTATGATTCTCACATCCCAGATGTTGAGAGGGAGAAGCTAGATTTGCTAGCTTCGAAAAAACCAGTAGAATTGGTTAATTAACTTCCTGCTATATATAGAGACCTGCATGGTGCTCATATTTCGAAGGAATCCTTATTTAAGAATCTTGGATGATTCTTGAGTTTAGAGGTGTAGCAGTCCTAGATAAGTTTTTTTTTCTCTATTGAAGAAAATTTTCAGTAGAGTTCCTGAAAAAGATTAAGGATAATGGACTGTAAGTCCATGACCACATACATGAAGTTAAATCTGATTCCTATTCATATTTAAAGGATCTTACAAATTGTTGAGAAGATCCTAGATATACCTATTGAGCACTAGGATCGAATGTATGCTTTGCAACGAAGCATGTGTTGTAGTACCTACTTAGTACGAGTGAATGTGGATTCAGTCATGTCTCAGTCGATGAAAGAAAGTTTCAAGGATATATGGATTTTGACTAGTGTATTCATTGAAAAAGGCCACATTAAAGATGTTGCTACAAATAGAGCATGTTGTAAAGCAGTACAAACTTTAAGAGGTTCCTAGTTAGTTATATACGCAACATGGTGCATAAAGGAGCAATACAACTCTAGCACATATCCGCATATCAACAATATGGGGCAAACATATACTCATGAATCTTGCATCATATGACTAGTAGTGAATGGAATAGGCTCAATCTTTATCTAGATAGCCATCAAGAGTGAGGCATATATCTTGATTAGTCAAGAGCGAGTCATATCTCTTGAGTGGAAAATAATGAGTTATATTTCTTGTGAATGACAGGAGTGATTCATATCTTGTATAAGACATGATTTAGTTATATCTCTTGTGGTGATCAGTACATATCCAATATGGATTATAGACATTATCACCAAGTGTGAAGCTTGGGGTGATATAGAAATAATCCTCTAGCTAAAGAGGAAGTATTGATGTTTCTTCATAGGAAACAATAGATAAAGTTCCCACCTGTTAGTCATGGTATGTGACTCAAACATCCAGGAGCTATAGTATCTATTATGGAGAGAGTCCACATGAGGAGAGGCATACTCTAAGTATTAGAGACTATCAGATACTTGAGAAGAGTTATAGTTAAGACTATTGATGAACAATCAAAACCTCTAAGAGAGGTCATATAGCCACATAGTTGGCTATGTAGGGTGTTGTGGTATAAAAAGAAGAATATGAAATCATTGTAAAAGTGGTCCGGCCTTGAAGAGAATCAAAGAGAATAAAAAGCTCATAGATAACTTCTCCTTATAGTACAAGATTCTAGAATTGATAAATGTTGAAGATTTAATGGAAATATGATATTTTCCTTCCACAAGAATTGTATACATTTAATATGTTGTAAAATGTTTTATACATGATGGATTTTAAATACATAGTTTCTAGTTTAGGGAAACTACATTTTGGATCAGATCTAGATGATGCTACTACATATAAGTAGCTTGTTGGTATTTTTTTTAGGGAAAGCATTCCTATGACTGGGGTAAAGGAGATCACCAACAAACTAGGTTATATTCAGATTGTAACGATTGCAAATTAAATCTAAACCATATCCAAATTACAAGGGTTTTAATTATCAAGATTACATACCTATTTTCTTAAGGTTGTCCTAGCTTTGAATCCTTCTTAAAACAAATATCTGATCAATTGCTCCAACACCTGCAAAAAGATACCATTCTCAGATGCCTTTGACCATCAGTAACTTGAAACATATATAAAAAGAAACTGAAACATGATATTAAGTTCAGTATCAAGAAACATGATTCATTAAAAATCACAAAACATATAACTATTGGTGGAAAGGGAAGATATTTTATTAATCAAATATCTTGGAACAAATACAATTGTACCTCAGTCTGATGCTGAATCCTTGAAACCAAGATCTGGGTCTCTTTTATCGTATTTTCTAAAAAAATTCCTCCAACATAACTTTAGATCCAATGGTATCTCCCTTTTTTCCTTGCCTCTCTCATTCATTTATGATAAAATGAGAATATAAGTTATGAGTCTAGAGTAGTTAGGGAAGGTGGGTAGGTTACCATATTGATGTCAACCACCTATTAATTAATCTCTTGTTATTTTTTAACGAATTCTTGAGGGACACATGAGTTGGACAAGGAAAACCTCTGTGTAACATGCGGGTTTCCCATAGACAACCCGTTTGTGCAACTTTTGGGTTAGAAACATGAGTTGTATATGGTCAACTAGCGTGTAAAAAGCAATTTACTAAACTTTCCACCTGCGTGTATGTCCTAAGATCACAACAAAAAGAGGTAAATTTGGGGTAAACAATGGATGATTAAGACCATATTCATCTATAGAAAAGTGTATCTTCAATCCATTTGTCCTTTTGTGTGACAAAACGCTTAGTATCATCACTCGAACGAAGAAGTGTCGATTCGAGGGATAACAAGTATCTTAAGGTACTTAGTAGACATGTGGTATTTTTATGCTTATTACTAAGCATATGGATAGGTACCTTTGAGGTATATTAGAATAGGTTCTTTATTGTAATTGTTACATGGTAGAACTATTATATAGATTGAGATTAGCTATGAATATTGTAGTTAGTACTACAAAATCTAAATGTATTGTGGCTAGTACTACAGAAGCAAGGTGTATTTCAACTAGTATTAATCAAAGTTTATTGCAGATAGTACTACCTGCCGAGGAGTAGTGTAGCTTGGGAATCTACCTACTGGGTTGAGATACTTGAGCCTACATTTATTAGGTGTTAGAGTCAATCTTTTAGAAAAACCATTGTTTTATGTTTATTTGAAACACATTAAGATGAAGTATCACTTCATCGGGGTTATGGTCCTGTAAGGTAAGAATTCAATACATTTCTACTTAAGAGAATATTACAAGAATATAGATGTGTTAACAAAGCCTCTGTTTGTAACGAAGTATGGGTAGTAGGTACTTCTGAGACAATATAAGAATGGTAGAAAATTCCTAGTATGATGGAAAATTCCTGGTAAGGCAGATAATGCCTAGAATAATAGAGAATTCCTCCCTCGCTGAGAGGGAGTGTTGACTGTACAACATCGAGAGTTATTCTTCGGACTTGTGAGTTATATGAAGTTGAGACTTATGAGTTATATCAAGCCATATATATATTCTCATATGATTGAGATGGTGGTGTTGTATTGTAAAGTCTTGTGAGTGATATTAATACTGTGGACTTGTGAGTTATATCAAGTTATGATTCTCATGTGGTCATCCAGAGAATGGATACCCATTGAGGTGGACCTCTAGTAATAGATATAAATGTTATATGATATATTACTAACCATGGTCACATATTACTATTAAGTTTCCTTAAGGGATTAGCTACCACTAGAGTGAATTACTTTAGTAATGATTATATGGTTAGAGAGTAATATAATATGATCATAACTGGTGACAATTCTTATGAGTATAATACTATATGATGAATAAATAATAAATACACATGTGGAACATGGAGTGAAATATAAATGATAAAGATATAAGCATAGAGAGAGAAACAATTTGAATTGCCCAAGTATACCTCCAGTGAACTTGAATTGATAAGGCTTCAATTTAAGCCTCAGTTGTAATAAAACATGCATCAGATAATTAAAGTAACCCATGCAATGTTAATAATAGTAAATAAAGCGTTTTGCACGTATGACACTAAAAGTTAAAGCACCATGGAACTCAAGTTAGCATCATAACTAAGTAGTCATGCATTTAGTTAAATATTGAGTTTGGTTCAAAGTTAGTCAACATTAAGCTAAAGTTAATTATGGAAGGTATGACACATGTCCTGTGCATGATGAGTAATCCAATGATTCGACTTGTCATCTTTGAAGGAAAATTCAAAATTGTAATGCATGGGTGGCTAATTCTCATGCAACCATTTGCTAGGGTTTGCATGGAAGTGTATTTGGCTTGTTATTAATGTGCTGGGAACATGAAAATTTCATTACAATTTTTTTAGTGGATATATCTTCTCTATTGCTAGATTCTCTCTCTTATCGGGAAATTTGTTATTGTGTTGTAAACCATTCTATGCAATATTTCTATTATACTCAAAGAATTGATGGGTTTTTCATCCTTTGTATTAGGAGAGTTTTCTCAGGGTATATATTGTATCATGTGGATGGATGAATTGTGTGGTTGATTTGTTTACGAGTTTTATATGTTCAAATATTGATTGATAAAATTTTTAAAGTACAAAGATCTTCATTATTGCTCAAATATTAATAGTTGGAAGCTTTTGTTTCTGTGTTTTCTAATAAGAGCATTTGTTGCATAATTATAGTCTAAATCAGAGGATATAAGGTATTTTAATCTATTTGAAGGAGGATCAATTTTTCTTTAAATATGATTAATAGGGTATTCAAGCGATTCAAATATTAGCATACTTTGCTTTCACTCAACAAATTAGTGATGGTTGGAGGATGAAGATGTTGAAAAGAGTTATAACGTTCCCGTCCTCTCGAAAATATGAGTATGGAGATATGTTAGTCCCGCAATAAAAAAATAGTTATGATGCCTCTATTTTAAGGTGACCTCCATTGAAAGAAGTGAAGCTATGATTATTCATGACAAGTTCAAACGAGGATCAATTTCCTGTGTCTACATTTGCTACCTATAAAATCACCATCTTGTAGTAAATACGAATTGTTTTCAGATAGGTAGAAAAGTTATTCAACATTCAAAGAGATATGTTGTTCTAGAACTCCATCGTGTTACGAAAATGATACTAGAAGTGAATATATCTAAAATTCGTAGCACTAAACAATGCAAAAATGTAGATCATGGATTGTAGAAGTAAACCAATGTTCGTGGATATATGTAGATTTGATGATGCAGTGATCTAGATAAATCGTAGATACTACCACACATCATAGATACAATGATTGACTGTTGTAACATAAACATTAGAAGGATAAATCACATTTAAATGAGGTTGCAATAGTTGTTGATAAGAAATATCATAGATCACAGATTAGGTTCCAGTAAAATTTGATAGACAACTATTTTGTTTCAAGGAGGAAGGAAGGGGAAAGGAAAAGGGATTTGGTTCTTCCTTCTAGTAGCACCTGGTAAAACAATTAGGGATTTGGAGCGTCCTTCTAGTAGTAGCTAGTAAAACATTAAGGGAGTTGGTGCTTCCTTCTAGTAGCAACTAGTAAAACAATTAGGGAGTTGGAGCCGGTAAAACAATCAAGCAGTTGGAGCTTCCTTCAAGTTTGAGATAGCAAATACAATTGGGAGTTGGTGCTTCCATTCAATTGCAGTTGAAGAATCAATTAGAGATCACAGTCTTCAAAATATTGGTGCTTGATTACCACAAGTTGGAGCTTGCGCAAAGAGATAGAAATATGTTCAAGTTGGTTCTCGAAGTTCATGAGTTGGTGCTTGCGCATATCAAAGTCTTTACAGGTTGGTGCCTCTAATCAACAGGTTGATGTTTGCGGATCGGGTTGATGCTTGAGTGAGTTGGTGCTCACAATTGGAGATTGTTCTCTCCCAATTATGTAATAATTCACACACATGCACGCACGCGTGCGCGCGCGCGCACACACACACACACACACACACATTTTATATTTTTGTGCGCAATTATGTTTATTGTTGTTTTAGCAGAAAATTTTCAAGTGTTGAAAATTTGTTAAAGTGAAATAATTTGAAATCTACGCTATATACTAATTCACTCCCCTCCCAGTATATAAGATAAATCCAACAATAGGTATCAGATTAGGTATCTTCCTTAACAATTTAACATCTGGAAGATAGATTCAACACAGATATAAACAAGTAGGAGTGTTTGTCCACCAACATAGCACCATGATTCGATGATTCAAATTATACATTTTGGAGGATAAGAATGGAAGTGCGTTTATAGTTTCTTAGAATGGACATCTAGAAGTTAGTAGAGAACAAGTACAAATTTCCAAAAATGAATCGAGTAGAACCAGAAGAATCTACTGAAAATGGGCACACAATCCCTAGAACAACTCTAGTTGAACCAGAGGATAGAATACTATATGAATGTAATGCAAAGGATAAAAATGAAATACTCTATGGAATTATAGATTCCAAATTCACTAAGGTCATGTAGTGCACTACAACAAAGGAGTTTGGGATAAGGTGAAGAGCACTTATGAGGGGGATTAAAAGGTCAGAAAGGCCAAGTTGTAGACTTTTTCCATGCATTTTGAAACATTGCAAATGAAAGAAGAGGAAGATATTGCAACCTATTTTCTTAGAGTAGATGAGATTGTGAATTCCATCAAAGGAATTGGAGCCACCATTGAAGAAGATTTGATTGTGCATAAAATTTTGAGAACCTTGCATCCACGATTCAATTCAAGGGTTTCTGTTTTATAATATAGATCTAACTTGGATAAGTTGAAAAAAGGTGAGTTGCATGGAATTCTCACTGCATATGAAATGAGGACCGAAAAGGATAATGTATCCAGAAAAGAAGCTTCCTTTACGGACACAAGGAAATCTAAATACAATAAGCATGAATCTAAGAAATCATCTGACATATCTGGTGAAGGAGAAGCCAATTATGTGAGGAAGTTAAAAGGAGGACACCAAAGGTATAGAGGGATGTTTCCCTTCAAGCACTTCAAATGTGGAAGAATATGACACTTTACCTCTAAGTGTACGTTCGAGGAAAGCACAGACAACAAGAGTTAAGAGGAACTAGACTACCAAGAACAAACAAATAAGTATCAACAAAATAGAATTGGGAACAAGAAGACATTTCTCAAGCAAAGGAAGAGTATTTACACCAAGGAGGATAATTGTTCATATGAGGAAGAGGACAACCATGATGGTTTAAGAGAAGTGTTGTTTATGGAACTAATTCAAGATGAAGACTCAGAAGATGGAGGAAAATTGTGAGTTAAAGGGACTTGTGAAAGTACATCTAAACTATCAAGAAAGTGTACTTACAATGGGATTTATATGCCCCCTGCAAAATCTAAAATAGAAGAAAGTTCAACTTGCATAGAAGAACCTTCCAAATAAGAGAAGAACAAAATAAGTAAATGTCCTTATAATGGGATCTATTTACCATTTTCAAAATCCGAAGTGAGAGAGAATTCAAATAACATAGAAGAGAGCTCAAAGTATGAAGATGAGGAATGTATCAAGGTTGATTTGGAAGGAGATATAGTCAGTGCACTGGAAGAAATAAAGAAGTCAAGAAGAATAAATAAGGAATTAAAGGAGCAATTGACAAAATCAGAAAAAACTAGAAAATGACGTCACGATCTTACAAGAAGCATTGGAAAAGTAGATGAATGATAAAGAGAAGGAGTTTGAAAAGCAGTTGGACTATGCAAAAATCAAAATTAAAGAAATCAAGGAGAATAAGATTGTATTGGAAGAGTGTCTAAGGGAATTAGAAGCAAAAAATGAATTGTTGGTAAAACAACTTATGCAAAAGGAAATAGAAGTTTCACACCTGAAAACTGAAGGAGTTTGTGCAAATCAAAGTAGAACATAGAAACATGTCTTGATGTAGAAACCAAAACAAAATTCAACAACAACTATATAATTCTAAAAGAAATTCTGAGCAATCAAAGATCTCTTGAAGACAAAACAAGACTTGGATATAAAGGTGAAAGCAATAATATTTGCGACAAAGAGGAAGAAGTTGTTCCAAAGCAATAGAATGCATCTATAAAAAGGTATGACATGGATACAAAATATGTAAAACTCAAGTATGACAATACTTTCAGTTACAAGTGACTATACTGGCCATATAGAAAAATATTGTCAAACTATAAAATGCTATGTGTGTGATAGATTTGGACACAAGGCTTCATACTATTAAAAAAAAAACCAGTCAAGAAGACCTGTTTTGTACAATATTGCCAAAGCATAATGGAGAGAAGAGGAAATGTGTCCTGTATAGAAACAAAGGAATTTTGCGCACAAAAAGACATGGGTGAATAAAAATGCATTGAATATGCACTGAAAAAGAAAGCAACCCCAGTACAACTCAATCAACAAGCAGTTGTTTCCCCCCTTGCTAACCAAGAAAAGGTTAGGAAATATCCTTGAATTCAACAAGATATATACTAGGAATTCAAGGAGTATTATAATAACATATTATAGTTAGAAAGTATATGATTTTGGTTATCCTATTAAGGTAATGTGCAAGAATGTGTTGAATTGTCATAAATAAAAGGTGTATTTTAGTGAAAGATTGTATTGAATTATCGCAAATAGATATGTGCATTGAAGTTTTTGCACAAGTACTCACCCATATAATAGAATGAAGAAAAATGTACATAATTTTTGCTGGAAAGAAAAATACGAATATGTGCAGATATATATAAATAAAATGATTGTATCATATTCAGATATTGTTGTTGCAAATTACAAAATGGAGCTTCAAATCTCATCAAGACACAATTGGTGTACAAAACAAAATTGTAGAAACTGCATACATAAGAGGATAAAGACAACGATAGCAACCAAATATAAGAAAAACTTGAAATGAATATGACTCAAAGACGTAGTTTGAGATGCATTTATGTACCATGACTTAGATGAAGTTGTGAAAGAAACAGTTCTAGATCCATTGAAGATGGATCGATCAACTCCGATGACTGCAATGATGGAAAAAGCTCTAGAGTTGAAGATGATGGATTGAAAACAATTTGTTTAGCACGAATCAAGTTCAAAAGGTCAAGAGGCTGTCACTATTGCTGCTCCAAGGGGCTACTCGTTTGTTAATATTGGAAAATTCCTTAGAATTGCACCGGTTGAACTATGACTGGTGGTACCAATGCATGAACTCTGTCTCGTTAATTTGAGACTGTTAAACCCTCAGGTCCACTCTCAGTCTTTCAAACTCTACATGCTGAGACTAAAATACTGAGCGGACAGTGTCAATTGTATTTCTAAAACCCTAAAGGCAAGAAGACATGATAGTTACATAAGAATAAAACTTAACAAACTCAATGGGAAATAAACTAGGGTGATGGAATTGTCAATGGACAACCAAATTATAAAGCTCAAACAAAATTCTCTTACGTGTCTAAAATTAATTGAAGAGACATTGATGTTAATGGGTTTGTGTGTTGAGAAATCCAAAGGTGATCATGAGGACATCAAAATTTATTGCATGGATTGATGGATTTTGGGAAAAGGATAAAAAATGGAAATCCAGTTAATGGTTTTGATTTGGAAGGAATCATGTCGCTTAAAAGGTCTAGTATGAAAGAAACACAATGACATTTTCACACGGTTTACCTGGTTGTATCACCTTATTTTCCAAGCACGTCGATGAATGGAAATATGTGCGATCACATGATGACTTAATGACATCCATTACATTTCCTTGCGTGTGAAATCTAAGACAATGTCATATAGAAACTGCATTAATTGAGATGCATACAACATCACAAATTGAAAATATTTGTGACAAGGAAGAATGATACAATTAAACATACCCGACGTAGAAGGGGATTATTTGTGACATGATAGTGATTTTTTCACAAGAGAAGCAAGACAAAGAGGAAGTAATAAGCATGAATCCAATGGGAATTAGTGACTAAGAGAAACAATTTAACATTGATGTCAAAGGGGGAGAATACAAGAACCTGAAATATGGATAAACACAAAAGAACAAAGAAAAGAATCAAAGGCATAAACACATGGGGATCCTTTTGCACATAGAAGAAGAGCTCATTTCTAGGGGGAGCTCACAATAAGTCGGTGTTGACATCAATTCCAAAAGGGGATATTGTTGAACCTTTATGCCATCATTGATGTTAAAGTATAAAATCAACAATGCTAATGTTGTCATTGATAAACAAACAAGGTTTGTTCTATCATTTAAGTCAAAGGTTATAAAGTATTAAGGTTAAAAACCAAATCTGATGAAGGAAGAATTTGTGAAAATGAAATAGACAGAAAAGCATAGAGACAAAATGTGGAAATCTAGGGACTGTAAAGATCCCACTAAAACATAAGACATATGTGCACAGATAACAACCTTGAAGAAGAATTTATAAGAAGAAAATGAAAGTCAAGGATGCATGCAAATAACACCAAGCTACATGACTTATGTGTGAAAACCCCACAAAGATAATGACATATGCGAGCAAAAACCCACAAGGTTGGATTGCGTAAAGTTGCACGTTGATGCAAAAGATAACTTGATCAAGAAGCAAACAAGTTGGGGCGTTATTAAAGTAAAAGTAATTTCAACTTGCGAACACATATCTTGGATAAAAAAGAGTATAAATAAGCAAGAGATAGACATGTTTAAGTAAGCTTGTGAAATGAAGACTTGAAGAGAATCTATTTTGAAAAAGATTTGAATTCTTGGAGTAGATCAATGGTGCATTGATCGCAGAGAAAATCTATGCAGCAGAGCCAAAGTGCCCAAATATAGAGAAGAATATCAAAAAGTGCGCAAAGTAGAAGAATACCCCATATTAGGTTGTGTGATTATAACACATAGTGATTGAATTAGAGTGAAATATTGTAGATGTGATAGACTGTGTGCAAAAGAGAAGATATATGAAGTTCATAGCACTGAACAATATACAAACAAAGATAACAAATTGTACAAGTAAATCAATGTGCATAGATAGCTAAAGATTTGATGATGCTATGAACTGGATAAGTTGCAAACACCGATGCAAATTATAGATAGAGTGACTGACTGCTATGACACAAACATATAAGGATAAATCACAGTTCATTGTGGTTGAAAGAGTTATTGATAATAAATATCACAGATCGTAGATCAAGTTCCAATAAAATTTGATACACAACTATTTCATTTTAGGGAGGAAAGAATGGGCAAGGAAAAGGGAGTTGGCGCTTCCTTCGAGTAGAAAATGGTAAAAAAATTAGGGAGTTGGATCTTCCTTCCAGTAATAGTTGGTAAAAAATTTAGGGAGTTGGTGCTTCCTTCCAGTAGAATCTGGTAAAATAATTAGGTATTTGCAGCTTCCTTATAGTAGTAGCTAGTAAAACAATCAGGGAGTTGGATATTCCTTCCAGTTGGAGCTAATAAATAGATTTGGGAGTTGGTGTTTCCATTTAATTTTAGTTGAAGAATCAATTGGATATCACAATATTCAATAGGTTGGTTCCAGATTACTGCAAGTCATACCTTGCGCAAAGAGACATAAATCTGTTCAGGTTGGTGCTTGAAGTTCTTATGTTGGTGCTTGTGCAAATAAAAGCTTTACATGCCAATGCTTGTAATAAAAAAGTTGATTCTTGTGGATTAGGCTGGTGATTGAGTAAGTTGGTGCTCATGATTGGATATTGTTCTCTCCCATTGATGTAATAATTCTTATATATATATTAGATTTTTGTGTGCAACTATGTTTGTTATTGTTTCAGTAAAAAAAGTTTTAAGTGGTAAAACTTTGTTAAAAAAAAATAATTTGAAATATGTGCTATATACTGATTCACCCCCTCAATATATATGATAAATCCAATAGAGGACTGCTCAATATAACTATAGTTTTCACCCTTAAGGTTTTTCCATGATCAATTATTGTCTCGCATTTACATGTGATTGGTATTGTCTATTACTTTCAATTGTTTACTGTTTGGTTTCTTTTTTGTATTGGTTTTTCTTATTCAGTCTAGTATTATTCACTTCTTCCATATCATATCCAAACTCATTTAGTTGAATCTGTTGTCCCTCACTCGACTCCCTGGGCGACTCTTACAATTTCATTCATTTAATCAATGTTTTTGGTTAGTAAATCCGATGTCAACATTCATAATTAGATTCATCATTTTCCCACTAATATTGTGTTCTTTCTATCCCATGGCGGTCATTATAGTGTGTTTGTTTAATTCTAATATAAATTCAAATTGTATTTATTAATGAACATAAAAAACATATCCTAGGGACAACCCATAAGACTGAAACAACATCATCCAAAATGGAGTAGTAGCCAATGCTGACAAGGTTAGATCTAAAGTTATATTGTTGATCTATGTGTTCTTATTAGTGAATCTATGCATTAAAATTCCTTTATTATTCTCCCCCCCCCACTATAACAAACATATAAAGTGATAAGAATTATGACAAAGAATAAGATTTTAACAATAACAAGAGAGACAACATGAACGTTATAATCACTAGTAGAGAAAGTGAGATAAATGAATACATGACTAAAAAAATTAGTCATGTGATTGATTGTAAGCTAAAATGACTCAATTAGAGAAACCTATATAACAATGACCAAATAAAATGATTAATTCAATCACCGGGGAAAAGATAGTGAATAAAAAACTATAAATGACTAAAAAAAACATATAAATTACACTACAAAATTATAATAACAATGTTATTTTATATAAACATATTATATGTTATTAGAAACTATTAGAGAAATAATATACCTCAATACCATGATGATATACCTAGGAGACATAATCATTTGCCTTGTGCTTATGTTCTATGGTCTAACTTAGGTTATACTGATCAATATTGGTCAAATAAGTGATTTTGGCTCATGAATTGATAGTTGAGGCGATGTACTTTGATCATTCTGTCATCCAGGCACCTGCATTAATTGCAAACCACTTCCATCTTTGACTAGGGGTGCTAGTGTGTGAATGTGGCTATTTTGTGGTCTCCTTAGGCATTTATTTGGATACTAGGGACTCTCCCACTCACCCATGCGCTCTCCCATGCTTGTCTTCCCTCATTTTTTACCCAAGCATTCTTCTTAAATGTTCACACATGGATTCATGACCTTTTTTTAAAGGTTTGGCAGCCTATTGGTCCACCTAGGGGGTTTAGGGGTAAAATCCTAGCCTGGCACTTGTCTGTGTTCACATGGGATCCAAGGGCCTACGAAATTTCCATAATGTATTATAAATATGTACCATACACATCTAAAATATGTACTTTAATAATATGATCGGTTATTAGCACCATTCACATGTGTTATTCCATCTATTTTCAGTCTCTTTTGTTGTTCTCTTGTAGGTTTTGTCAAATAGTTTGAGTGTGAATATTCCTCTAGCTCCTAAATCTTACCGTGAAGCAATTCTCACATGGTAGCAGAGCTAGTTGGAGCTACAAACAATCTAGAGAGGTTTGAGTTTCTATTTAGGGAGTATTTCCAAAAAGTTTGAGTGTTTGCATTGTAGGTTTTACAACGTTTTTTGTCATAGATTGCACAAGAAGAATGGAGCAAACTCAAGCATTGCTTACTCCATTGAATTATTTTGAATGGAAGGTCGATATGGTCATCCCGATGAGGTCCAAGGGACTCTACAGGGTCACCATGGGGACTAAAATCGAGCCAAATTTTTATGTGGAGAAAGATAAGTATTTTAATAGACTTGGTGAAGCATTTGGTATGCTCTGTCTCAGTACTTCGAGGGATACTATTTAACATTTAAATTCTTGGCACACCCAAAGAAGTTTAGCTCAATCTTGAGCCACCATTTGGGAAGACATATGAAATGAGAGGCCATCAACTTGAGAATGAGCTAATCTCCTTGAGCCCAGCTCACTATGAGACCATTGAATAATTCTTTACCAAGTTTAAAGCGCTAGTAATTCAGCTGAAACCGTTGTGGCATAGAGAAGAAATAATATCATCTTATTGTGTCCATCCTTTCTAAGCTAGGGCCTAAGTATTCTTTGTATGTTTCGACATTCCACTTAAACAAGCTTACAACTAGAAATTGGAGGATTTATGCGCTAGCAGACTTCATAGAGTCTTTGACTCAGGAGCAGGAAAACATCATACAAATGGGTACCATCAAATCCACCAAAGAACAATCCCTTGTTTCTGGTGTATCAAATCAAGCCAAAGGAAAGAAGAAATATTTGAAGCAAAAAGAGAAAGAGAAGAAGCAATCAAGTTTAGAAAGCTCCAGTTCTACTGATGGGAGTTCGAGATCTAGGAGGAGAAACAAGAGAGAGAGTGTTATCATGTAAAATGGATCTTCTCTGTCTGAGTACTGACACTCAATGTGTTGGTACGCAAAAGGATAGAATGGATTGAAGTGGCCAAAACACTATAGATGTGCATGACCTTTGATGCGTCATTCCCTTACCAGCTTGGCTTATTTTTTGTATGTCCATTAAGGTGAATATGAGACTATTTCCATTACAACCTGCCTATCTTACGTGAGTATTGACACTGCAACTTATGTATACATGATCAAGGTTGAAATCCATGGGTTTCCTTTATACAAGTCGCGTATCATACGCAACCTGCCAGTATTAATAATTGCGTATGCATTAATCCAAAATTAAAAAATATAAACACGATTAGTTAAGGACAGTTGGGCCCTTAATCATAACTATCCCAAATTCCCCAACCATATCAACCTTCGTAACCTCTCTCTTTCCTTATGTATAAATAGAGGGTAGGGGTTGAGGCTAATCAATCATAAATTCTAGAGAAAATTTATGCTGGTGGTTTGGCTTTAGAAATCTTGGAGCAGCAGAACTCAGTGTCCTTGGATAGTAGAGGAGCACTTGTCTTAGATGTTGGGTTGTAATCTCACCTCACTTGTTTATTAATAAAGAGATTTTTTCTTCCAATATTTTGTTTTTGTACTCTTATGTATTATGATTTATGAATTTTCTTGTCATTTCATTACAAGCATGCTATTTCATTGATCATATGTATACTATTTAAGATATTGCAAGAAATATCTTGCTATTTGCATGTGTTGGAGATTCCATGGAAGCTGTGGAAGCAATTTGAAGTGAAGAAGAAAGCTAGGATCGACCGCTATAAATAAGGTATGCTTAATTTTTTCCTATTTCTATTTCAAATTCTGAAATGGATGATTCTTTGCAAGTTTATTTAGTACATTGGTAACCCCAGAGACCCTAGGTTATAAGGGCGTGTTTTCCTGAACAACAGAACTGGGGAGTCCAACTTGTTGTGGGCCATTTCTTTTTGGCTTCCTGACCAGTTTTGCTCTGTCTGATTCTGTGAGTGATTTGTTTTGATTTTACCTTTAATTTTCAGTATTGCATGTTTAGGACCTTTCTTTTCGAAAATGTTTGACAACATAAGTGGGTTTCTTCGATGGTAGCCATGTATTATGCATTGTATACATGGGTTGCTTCGGTGACAGTCGCATATGGTACGTGAACTTCTTTGATGATAGTCATGTATTTCCTGTAGGTGTTTGTGAGTCGAAAAGGTTTCTTGTCCTTGTTTTTATGATTCTTTAGATGCTTGTGAAGAATTTTTTTTGGCATGATATTGTGGTTTTAGGTGTGTACATTTCACTGGTTTCTTGATTAGTCAATTTTTTGAGTGATTTTGGTTTGACTTCTTCATTGGTAAATGTGTTAGGTCCCTCCTTCTTGGACTTTGGTCTAAGTTCTTGTGTTTTTGGGTCATTTATCAGTCCTTTGAAACACTGATATACTTGGGACTGATTTTTTGGTAGTCTAAGTCAGTCATTTATTTCCTTCTTTTGGTGTCACGTCCCCACCCTTCTACCAGAGAGAGGACGTGACTATGCTGCTATCGATTCGGGAAATCTAAGCCCCATAACGTAATATAAAATGAATTGAACTTAAAAAAATACAAAGATGTGTAAAACATGCAATACAGTGGAAGCAATTAAATTTCATTCAAGCATTCAACATATTCATCCTAATTTATTAAACAAAATACAGTTGCAGAGATTACACACAAGAAATACTTATCTTGAGATGGAGCTTGTCCCGCAACCAGCTATGTCACTGCAACGTTCCACCCAACCATAGGCCAGTGTGCTTGTCAATCTCTCAGCACCACTACCACCCCTGAGATGGGCATGATTCCCACATGGAATAGGGGAACACTAGCAGGGTCACACATAGCCAAAGATATATCAAAATTCATCCAAGCCAAAACTGCATTTGGGTTTATCAGGATGCTAAGGAGGTGGAAAGATTGAACTACTAAGCTAGTGAGATCAACCACAGAACTATGGACACCTACACCAGATCTGGCTTGGATTTTAAAACATCTACACACCCAACACAAGGAAGCATCCCCTTATCTGCTACATAGTCCCTTGGGCTATGCCTTCCATTCCAGTGCTCTTCACAGTGTTCAAAGAAGAAAACCAACCCCTCTAGATATTTCTGTGAGGTTCCTTCCTACACTAGGTTTATCAAGCTAGTTCAGACCCAATTCCACTCCAAACTAGTTCATACCAAGGAAAAATATGCACACACATTAGATACAAAATTATGGGTTGAGGAAAAACATTTTGCAACAAAAAACAGATTGGTAAAATGGGAAAAAACAACCCAGAATGAGCAATTCGAATTCAACAATGGTTCTGGGCATTGCATGAGCCAAATCGACTGCTACAAACCCTAAAATCGTAATTCTTTGCTGGCCATTCACTCCAAAACATCAAAACAGATTTCTTGGGCATGCACAATGAGGAAAACATCAGGAATTCATGAATGAAAGAGCCCTGCATTGAGCATTACCAAAACAACTTCCCAGCCATGGGGAAAAATGAAGAAAACTGCCCCCAACACGAAGGAAACACACACAATAGATAAAAATGTGAAGGAAAGAGCTCTCCAAGCTTCCATTGCGTGAGGAAATGGAGGACGTGGGTGAACAACAGAATGGGCATGCATTTTTGGGTGTTAACTTGCCCCATAGGTCAAAATCACGTTTCCCAATAACTGATGGCTTCTCCAATTCGAATTTGGACTACCATACTCTTCCCATCCCCTTGCAATAACTACGTCAACCAATTTCTGGCAGAAATAAATGACTGGGTGAATAAGACAAGAAAGGTGGTTGACAACTTGATGGGTTTTCTCCTTGACATTTGGATTTTCCCCATTGGTTCAAAGGTTTGAACACCCCCTCCCCCCCCCCGTCCTTATCCTTAGGAAATCATGCCCCCATCTCTTTAATGTTGCATTGACATAGTTGGTTGTGGGTATTTTAATTAAATTGCATATTTACATGATGTCCAAAATTATAATGTGCCTGGCTAGCAAGAAATACCACCGGCATCGATTTTAATTGCCGAAACATAAAACACTAAATTGATGGTGGGGATTTTTCCTTTAGCTCCTCATCATGATTAATTACAATATACACATCATATACATTTTTAATGCAAAAAGGGTCAAAACCGGGGTGTTACATTTGGATCTATTAGTCCTTGGAAATTGATATTTCCTCCAAGTCTAGGTTTTGAGCCATTTCTTCATGTTTGGGTGAAGTGTGTTACTGTAGGGTCTGACTGCAATCATTTACTATTATATGATCAGATTTTTTAAACTCACTCAATTTGCATTTAGTTGCACATAGCTTTTGAATTTTTTTGGAAAAGAAAAGACAAAAAAACATTTTTGCATTTTTTGCATTAGGTTGCATTTAGTTGTTCCTTTCACTATTTTTTTTCAAAAAAAATAAAAAAGTTTAAGTCTTGTAGTTTCTCTTTTGTTTAAAATTTTCATTAGCTTTCATTTACAAACAAAAGAAAAGAAAAATTGCCATTGTAGTTGCATTTACTTTGAAAATTTATATACATCATTTGCTTTCATTCTGCTAAGTCTATAACATCATACAATATCGTTTCACTACCTTTGACTAATACAACCCATTAAAAAGAATGTTTAATTAAAATTTTATTATTAAGTTTCTTTTTTTAGGCTCATACATCAACTAGTTAATGCTAGGATTTTGGACTAGGGAACTAAACTGTCAAAAATCATTTGAATTCAAACGTAGTGGCCTTTCATTGGGTAAGTCCTCTTCTACAAGAGACAATCCGAAAAGATCCTCTCACATAGGACTTAAGCACGAGGCCGTGTGAGAACCTAGTTGAGGAAATAACCCTCCACTTCCTTGTTTGATCGTACATTAGGATTTTTATGCGTTTGAGGATCTTGTAAATACCACCTCTTGGGCCCCATGTGGTGCCAGTGTTGACAGGGTTTCAAGCTCAACTACCCTACCCATGCATAAGGATCAGGCTTGTGACTATTCCTCCAGACTCTTGGTGTAGATTTGGCAGCCTTAGTTTCTAGACACTAGGGATCATAGAGAGGTGTTATTGGAAGGCTATTTCCAGTACACCTAGGATGGACTTGGAAGGTAACTCTGGTAGATAGTTTGGGAGGGAAGTTGGGTGATTTTATCTCTTACACCCAGGAAGGTCTTCACGGGACGCGGAGTAACCATCTTTCATTCTTCACTGGTTAGATGTGGGCCCTAATCATCCCAGGATTTCCTTTGGAAGGTGTACTTTATATCTGTAGTGTCTTTGTTACTTTAGGACATTTTTAGCGAGTGTTGTTTGTTTTGACTGTGTTTAAGGTGTGTGAGTCAAATTTATATCTATGGAGGAGCAACCTCTTCATAGGTCAAGAAGATTGAAAAACCTTCCTCTATTTGTTACAGTGGAGCCTCCACCGCCACCTCAAAGGCATAGACTAGATACTGATGGTTCTATTGAACCAGTAGGTGTTAGTGAAGTTCCAGGTGAACCAGAACTTAGGATTAACTAGGAAGAAACATCTGCAATAGAGATTGAAGACTTGCAGGATGACGAGTTTGCAAGAAATTTTAACCCACCTCTAACTGATATGAACGATCATGTGATTGCCTAGGTTCTCCCTTTTAGTTCACCTGCTATTGGTGTTCCTTTGAGAAGAGACATGTATAGCTCTAGAGAGGGTATTTCTACCCCAACTTCAGCCATTTTGGCTAGTGGAGTCCCACCTCCCCCAGTAGGTGCTCCAAGACCAAGTGCATTTACTACACCTCTTTCACCAAGTAGTCGAGTGGGTCAACCCTCGACTCCCTCAAATGTAGTAGATCCATCTAGTGGGGTGGTCACTGGGATTTCCAGTACAAATTTTGCTTCTCCTTCCTTTATGAAAACTGCTTAGAGCTGTCCAAGTGGATCCTCCTTGTTCATCTAGGGTTTTTCATGGAATGGGAGACATATTCCCTCATCCACTCCTTATGTAGGTCCTACCCTGCATATGTGGGCATGTAGTATGGAAACACAAATTCTATTGGTCATATTTTTCAGACACCGGTTTCAACCTCTTTCATGAACTCTCCCTTTTCACTTTTCAGTGGAGGGATACTTGCTCCTGTTTTTCAAACTCCAGTTTTATTTGGAGCAGCCCAAACCACTTATAATGCACCACAAACTAGTAATCCATTGGATTTTAGGTGGAATCCTTTTTAGAGTAGTCCAACTACATCACAACTAGCGGTTAGGGGTAACCCCACCTTTTCGTTTGGGAAATAGGGGGTATGTCCTTCTACATCCCAAACTTCTTATTATCAAACCCCGGTTAGGCCAAAGCTTCCTTTTCTGGTAACATTAAACTTGTTAGACTTGTCAAAGTTAATGAATGACCCCATGCGACAGAGTGTAACATGGCCACCTATACCTATTAAACTGCCCTCGGACATTCCTAAGTTTGAAGGTAAGGCTGGTGACGGTCCAGGTGTGCACATTACCACTTTTCACCTTTGGTGCTCTTTGAACTCACTAAACGATGACTTCGTTCGGTTGAGGATTTTCCAGAGAACCTTGACTCATGTTGCAACATAATGGTACATAGAACTTCCCTCCGATACATATGAGAGTTTTTTGGATTTAGCAACTGTGTTCCTCAATCACTTTCAGCTTCCTTTCTGGTATGATGCTAGCACACACTTATTGTTGACTTTTCAACAAAACAAGGAGACACATATCTCAGATCATATCCAGGAGTGGCGAAGATGAAAGAGGATTATCAAAGCCACTATACCTCCCAAGTTTTTATTATAGTGGTTCTTAAAATATTTACTGCCTTATATCTCTAAGGGCGTATCCACTTCGGGGATGACCAGAGAAGAAGAGGATATCCTCAGGGCCCAGCAATTAGACTTGATATATGCTAAGTCTGGGATTTTGTATGAAATCATACCTGAGGTGCCGAGGTCTACTAATAATGTAGAGAAACCCAATATTGGAACCCATGCTGATGGCGTGGTTGGTTCAGTCAGTTCTCCCATCGTAGAATCATTGGCTAAGCAATTCCACAAGTTGTTAGTGAAGCAATATGCAGTGGAGCTAGCAAAGGCTGCCAGCCCCTCACTTAAAAGTACATCTGTTTTTGTACAATCTTATTCGAAAAGAAATCAACAACCTGGTAGAAAAAAGAAGAAAGGAAAGAATGGCGAGGGTAATCAAAATAAGAAGAAACCAACAAACAATGTTGATGGGGGTAAACAATATAATAAAAAGGTTAAGTTTCCTTGTAAGTTGTTCCAGGGAGACCATGTGACTCATCAATGTCCTCTTATGGAACAAGCTCAGAAGTTGCTTAAGAATCAACAACCGAATGTCCTGAAGGATCCATTTCCCCAAGGACAGAACACAACTTCTGTTTCGAATGTAGTCGTGGGCACTTCTAGTGCTCCTCCTAATCAAAATTATATCAATATGGTATGATCTAGCACTTTACTCCAAACAAGAAACAAGTATTATGCATCGAAGGCTCCAGAGAAGGGTAACTCTACTGGGGAAACTTCCAACCCTCTCACTATTGAAAAACCTGTTGATTCGATGCCTAAGATACCGAAAGCTGTCTTTAAAAATGAATTTCACAATCCCAACGCTAGGGATGATTCTACTATTCCATAGTTGAAGACTTAGCTCAAACTTGTTGTGCGATGTTAGCATTGGAGGTGTTAAAAATTTGTCCTTCTCAGTGGGATGCCCTTTTAACAACCATAGGTAGCATGGATTCATCGAGCCTGCCGGCGAAGTTTAATATTTGAGGTGTGAATATATGCCCGCCGTATCATGTGGATTTGTCAATTGATGTTGTCCATGGAGGTAAAACCATTGAACGTACAATGGTTGATGAAGGTGCTTCCACGTACGTAATGTCGATTTCTTGTTGGAAAGCCTTCCGTTCCCCAGAGCTAGTTCCATCGAACACTCTACTTACTGCTTTCGATGAAAGGTCTTTCCATTCGCAAGGTATCCTACCATCTTTTGAAATAAATTTGGTAGGGAAAGCAGTGTATGTTGAGGTAGAAATTATCAATGGCCCATTGGATTATAACTTGATGTTAGGGAGAAGTTGGACTTACGCCATGTGTGCGATCGCTTCGGTCGTTCTTAGAGTGTTAGTGCTTCCAAACGAAGGGAAGTTGGTTACTGTTGACCAATTTAGTTTCACTTGGAAGGGTCATTTAGAGACTAATGAGTCCACAGTACCTTTGATTGATCATACTAAACTGTCTAATGAGAGCTTGGGGGTTGGAATGTATGCATATTTGATGGGCACATTTGATATCCTAGCCTCTATTAACTATTTAGGTTCTACGAGTGTAGGGAATTCTATTGCGATGGTTGTCTATAGAACTGATCCTTGGGTCCTTCCCTCCCTTCATAGTAGTTCTTCTCCTTGAGAATTTGTCTTTAATGATGTAAATTTTATTTTTAAGTCATCTACTTCTATTTTTAAATCATCTATGCCATCTTATTTCTTACTAATTTCATGTTCTAGTTCTAGAATCCTATTATTTTTATGTGTGACATCATCCTCACATTCTTTCATTTTTGTTTGTACATCCTATTCAATTTTAGTAGGCTCAATAGTGGTTTGATCCTCTTCAATAGAATCTACACCCACCACTTCAATTGATGGTTGCTTGATGACAACTTCCCACATATATTTCTATGGACTTGATATCTCACCTTTATTATTATGGTAGGTGTTGGTGCATTTTTTGTACCAACACTTACATTCTTCAAATTCCAAAGTAGTTATCTGATAGTTCAAATCCTTTATATTTTTATCTGTTTCCTCTACCCAATACGTGTATTTTTCTATAGTAGCTATTAGGTGTTTTTTCTTTTTCTCTACCTGATGAATTTCAACAGTTTGAACTAGTGCCTAGTTGGTATTTTTAGCTGACTTACAAATTTGCAATTTCATTGTCCTTTTTTGGAAATCAAAGATTTGAACTAATGATAACTCAACACAAACTAGGGTGAACTAATGATGAACTCCCATGACTCAGTGTGGGATACTAAACTCATGCAAACTGGCACATCAAGTGTTAGGTGGGACTGAGATGAGTCTCCCATGGCGCTAGTTAGGCGGAAATAAACTCCTAAGAAAGGAAATGAAAATTAGACTATGGTGGTCAAAGGGAGGATTAATTAATTAATCCTAACACCCCCCTCCCCCTTAATCCTAAATTGGACAACCTAGGCCATGGAAACTAAGACCAAAGGTCACCCATACAATCTATTGCAAAAATAAATGCTTAGCAAACCAAGAAAAATGGGGAAAACCTCATGGGAACCCCCCCCCCCCCCCCCCCCGCTCAAAATGAACAGTAGGGAACTGGATCAAGCTCTCACACTAGGAGACAAATTTCTCCTCAGCCAAAAAATTTGTTTTAAATTTATGTATTCTGCACCTCTATAGAGTAGTAACGTATTGTGATGGTCCTTGTGTGTACTAGTTTCTTGGCACTGTGCATGTGAACCTCTCCACCTTCTTGCAATACGATGACAGATAGGAGAAAAAATGCTGTTTCTTTTGCAACTAGTATTGCATATTTCGAACCTCTTTGATAGTGTGGAAGAAATGAATTTGGGATGTCATGCCATAGGGCCTTGCATGATCCCATACAATGGATTCCTCATCTTGCATGTCAAGAGATAATCAGTGTACCCCTTGGGATTTTCCATGTAGATTTTTCCTTCTGATTTGTCATGCAGAAATTTACTTTTTTCTCTTCTTTCTGGAGGAAGAGTGACATGATCCAATGTCTGATTATTCTTTAGTGAGCGTAATTGTTGATCAGACCTTACCATCACGTATCATCTCTATGGGAGTTTGTAGCACCTCTATGGGAGAAGTGGATTTCATTGACATAGCCCAGGGCTCTCATTTTGAAACTCAGATATTGTTCTTCTCTTGTCAGATCACTCTCCAGTCGTGTTCCCAGTAGCCTCAATTACATTTTGAGCCCATTTAGGCCTAGGAGTGGGAGTATGGGCTGGATTTGGATCTGGATCTTATTGAACTTCATCTTCAATTCCAAAAACTTATTCAACTTGGTCCAATGCTTCAGATTCTAAATATGAAACATTAATGGAAACATTATCATATGCAAAAGGTTTAGGTAGAATGAATTCACCTTCCCTTTCAAATGGAAATTGAGATTGCACTGGATCTGAGTATGTCAGAAAGTGTGAGAATTCATATGCCTTGAGGCATGGTTTGCAACACCTTTCCTATTATCTTCCCAATTGAGATATCTGATATTTCCACTGCATGGGGATCAAATACAACTTACTTTGGTGAGCCTGTATGAGTCATCTGACATACAGACAACAAATTTACTACTAAGGAGGGAACATAGAATACATCCTTGAACACTCCATGCTTTAATTTGATTGAACCCTTCCCTTCAGCTTGGATTTGAGTGTCATCTCCCATGTGAATACTTGGACCATCAATAGGTTTTAATGAAGATAACGATTCTTTGGATGAAACCATGTGATTGGAGGCTCCTGAATCAATGAGGAAGGAATGAGATTTTGAAAATCCAACCTTTAGTGCTTTTCACCTATCATGATCTTCAATTCTGTCTCTAAAGTCATCCTTCCTTTCACCTTACGGAGCGAAATATTGTGATGTTCAAGGAGTCTTAGCATTTGATCTATGGTATTCTTCATATAACCTTTCTCTGTATGGTTTCCTTTCTTACAGTAAGAGCACTTTCCCTTGTCAATCTCTGATGTTTGTCCTTCTTAGATATTGATGCTTCATCTGATGAATCAAACTCTTCCTTATGTTTGAATTTAGTGTTCCTCTTATCCTTTCCTTTCGGATTCCTCCTTTCTTGTGCATTCTTTGTTTCCCCAACCAATAGATCTTGATTTGTGGAGGCTCTAAGTGTTGTATCATCTTGTCTTGTTCCCGAATAAGAGATTATGTGAAGGAATCAAGTGATGGAATTCACTAATTAGGATTTGTCAGTATCCTGGACTGAAAGATGGATACAAACACAAGAATTATGGGCCAAGTTTGCTCAGAATTCAGAGCACCAATTGCTCATCCTTCTTATCAATCCTACACTAATTGCACTGCATGACAAGGGATTTGAATTTTGAGAAAAAATGTTGGATAGTTTCGAATTTGTTGGGATGTAGTGCAATCAGCTCATTCTCCAGAATATGGCCTCTCAACTCATCCTTATTTTCAAACAAGTATCGGAGCTTCTCCCATACTTCCTTTGGAATTTTCAATCCATCAAGATGGAAGAGTAACTCCCTGTAGATGTGTATGCATGTTAAGCCAAATGTTTCATCCATCTTGCTCAGATAATTCAAATTCTCAAGAGTATGCTAGGGTTCGACCTCCCTACCCATGGTGACCATGTATAGACCTTTGTTGTGTAACACTATATGCATATCAACCCTCCAATCAAGATAGTTGAAGGGTGTGAGGATATTGGAAGTCAAGGCTCTTCAATTCTCCATTTTTCATCTTCAAGAAACAACTAATGCTTCAGAAATATTCAATTTACCTGCAAATACAATGAAAATACACTTCAATTCGAATTCAAACCAATTCAAACACTCTCCACTCGACATGTGCACTTTCACCGGGTGCATCACACCTGGTTAGACTTATCTGGACAAAATTGAGAGGGATCAAGGAAAGAATACCGGGAATTATGTGGAACTCAATTGCTTCTCGTGCACCAATATAAGTTTATAAGGTTTGAAGCTAGATTTAATGCATGCTCTCATACCATGTTCAATTTAGCAAAGCTTAGGATCCTCATGCTTGAATGATTTCACTATGTAGGAAGGTTATAGGAGAGAGAAGTAATTTAGTGTAAATTGATCAAACATTCATGGTGAAAATTGAATAACCAGGTGACTAAATTTGGTCAGCATAACATTACATCAATTATCATTAACATCTTTGTAATACAATGATGATAAAATAGGGAGGATTGTAATATACTAGGTATCATTCGAATTCACCAACTTGGACTGACTCCATTGCTAACTCAATGTGGGAAAATCACCATTGGGATATCACTAATGCAACTAAGGACAACTAAATTAGTTCTCAGGAAGTTAACTAAACAAGGTAGATAGGAAAATGCACCTAATCTCCTTGAATCATGGAAAATTGGTGCTATACTGACTAGAGATGAACTAAATGATGTCCTTCTGAGGATAACTCAACACAACCTAGGGTGAACTGATTATGAAGTCCCATGATTCGGTGTGGGATCCTAAATCATAGGGATTAGCCTATGGAGCTCCTTAGCTCATGCAAAACGGGCACATCAAGTGTTAGGTGGGCCCCATAAGAGTCCCCCATGGATCTACGAAGGTGGCAATAAAATCCTAAGCTAGGAAATGAAAATTAGACTACGGTGGTCTAAGGGAGGATTAATTAATTAATCCTAAGAAGGATAAAATACAAAATACCTGAATGTGTCATTAACACTATATGAAATTGTCACTAATATTTTATTAGCATGAATCGTATGCATCTTGTCTTCATTCATCCTTTGTAAACTGCCTTTTCTTATGTCTCTGTAGATTGACTGCAAGCTAGTTTGTACTAGTATGGGTCCCATGGGAGTTATTGCTTTGTATTTTTGTGGTTCTATGAACTCCAAGACTAGATAACGCATCATCGTGGCATGTGTTTTTCCCAGCATACTTACTAGTTTGTCTATTTCATCAATCTCTTTAGACACTTCTGTTTCAATTTCCTTTATAGTTAGTGCCTTTTCCTCCACTGCAGAGTCGACATTTTGTTTTTTTGCTTGAGGATTTGCTTCTTCCTCATCTATTTCCATTTCATATTCCCCTCTTTTATGTCTAACTTCTTTTTAAATCTCACTTGAAGTTGTTGTTTGTTTCAAAATACGCTCAACCTCCTCCTACCTATCCTTACTTGCAATTATCACTAAATCAGGCCTAGGAGTTGGTTTAGAGGGTGCATTCTTATTCTCATGCCGTTGTTTTGATATTAATCCATGTGGATTGTTAACCAAAAAAATCTCCCAATGAGCTCTACATGACCTACACCACCTAAAGACATCCATGCACGGCCCTCATTTGACCCCCACACCCTCAGAAAGGCTCAAAAATATGAAAAAGGGCTTAAAAACCCCTAAAAAGAGCCAAAATAGCTCTCATAGGGGCTAAAACCCCCAAAAGAGCTAATAATTGGGAGAAAGGGGCTAAAATACCAAAAAAGGGGCTAAAGCCCTAACCAGGGGCTTAAAACCCTAAATATCTAGGAAAAAGCTATAAATAGAGGGGTGGGGGTCACTCTGAAAACACTCCTTCTGTCCCTATAGTTATGCTACCCGTGTGAGTGCCTTGAGACCCTTTGCCTCTCAAGCCATTCACCCTCCCTCTTCTCCATTACTCCACAAGCCAAGCTTCCATCCCAAAGAGAGAGGTGCTTCCAAAGCTAGGGCATGGTGGCCCATTTCCAGCCAAACATAAGGTATACTTGTGTTTTATGTCATTTTTATTGTAGTTTTCTAAAATATTTTGTTTGCAGGATTCTTTAATAATTCTTTAATGCAGGTCTTCCATTGATTTCTTACAACCATATTTGATTTCTAACCATTTCTTGCAGGGTTTCCATAGCTTGGCCCTAACCTTGTTTGCAGGTTCTCTTCCAATCTCACAGGAACCCTACCCTTCCATCCTATAGATGGAAGGTAGCCGTTCCTGTATGAATCTAGGGTGAAATCCCTACTACTGATTTGGCGACAATACCAGGTTGATCCCACAGGATCCCTGGATTTATTTTGCAAGTTTTAGTTTTTATTTGCCCTAGTTTAATTTTCTATCAAATCTAGTTTAGATCTGTCTTTTTTTGGATTTTAGTTTACAGTCGAGCCTCCTTAAGGCCAAACCGAGCCCGTTCGACCACATTACAGGTTACTGTTGGCTATTCCCTACTCAGGTTAAAAAAAATTCCCTTTTTCGGGCCAGGTTGCACTTATTGGGCTAAAATAGGTGACCTGGTCACTCAGTTTTGCCCGAAAGGTGTGACTTCCCTTTTAGGAGCCAGATCGCTCCTGTTTTTTTATTTCTGAGCGAACCCCTCGCCTGTATTTTGGAAAATTTGGCGACCCCCTTGCCACATTGGCCCCGAAATAGGGCGACCTGTCTCTCAAATTCAAATTTTTTAAGCTATCTGAACTGTCAGTGCGACTCAGTCGCCTTTGTCTAGTAATCTGTGTTCATTTCATACAATCTGTGTAAATCACTGTTAAATTTAACTGGTTAATGGTTTCATGAATCTGCTTAAGGCTTGAATAAAATTGCTGTAGGTTAAGTTTCAGTTCTTAATTGGAAATTAACACCTTGGCTAGCCCTTCCTCCTCTACCCAGTCATCACCCTTCGGGGTATTTGGGGATAAGACGAAGGGTGAAGCTTGTATAGTAATATTCACTTCATATGTAATTTTTCGAGACCACTAAAAATGAGTGACTTGGAAGGTAGAGGGGGTGGTAGGCCCAGCGGGCCTCACGACGTTCGCGTCCTCCCTGTTGATCAACCTTGCACTCACAGAGTGACCTGAGGATCTACAGATGGGCTTAGTCCCATTGTGTTGAGATCCCAACACGCTTTCCTCGTTGAAGAGAAATACATGTGTAAGGCAGTTACCTAGTAATTCTACCATAGTTCAGATTCAAGTATGGCATGTGTTTAAATTTCTGTTCACAATTTACTAATTTCATAAACAACTTATCCATGTTATAAGTTCTGCAATAAACCAAACAATCTCTGCAAAATATTCATAAACCATACAAGCAACCACCAAGTATAATAGAAATACAATGGACATGCACACAAATCATACCAAATAAAACAACCAAACTCAGTTCATGACACTGAGCTAGCCATTAAAATTTATTAATTTACACTAATTCAAACACTTGCAGTCTTTGAGGACATAAGTCCCTGACTACCTTAACCATGGGAAGTACTTGGGATCATCCTAGAAACTCATTGTGAGGAGTACCATGGGAACCCCAAAGTAGTTGGCTGCTAAGAGGAATTGCCAAGCGAAACGGGCAATGACCCCTATTGATTGACCAACACTCCCGTGAAGAAAAATCCAAGTGCTGTCTCCTGAAATTCTTGGTGGCCACATGACCACCTGAAAGCCAATAGGAAGCCACTAAAACCGGGGTCCAAAACGTCACTGCCATATTTCACCACATGACATACCAACTAGACACAATTGATCCCCCATGCTCTTCCTAACGCCTAAGAGGCGATCCACCATAGTTTGGGTCCTTGAACCAACACCATCGGGACCATTTTCGATGACCCTCTACACCATCAGAAGGCCACACAGCCTCTGATTCAGACTCAGAATCATACCAATCTAAGCCAGATCTACACACTGCACCATCTAGCCTAATGGCTGGTGCAAACCCGGATCCATTTTTCAGCTTGGTGATTGGCAGTGGAAACACGTCCATACCCAACACCACCACCAACACCCCTTCTGGTGGCCCTAGCACTATCATGCAAACTGAAATAAGTTAGCTACTGCCACCCATACTAACCATTCATACTGTCCCATCCGTCATGCCTAGGGGCAGCGTCCCGTCAACTCACACTGTCCCACTTGTCATGCCTTGGGGTAGTGGCCCTTCCACCTACACTGTCCCTCCTATCATACATGGGGGCAGTGGCCCTTCCACTCACACTATGCCACTTACCATACATGGGGGCAATGGCCCATCCACAACGCTGCCACAAGTACCCCCAGTCATGCAGGTACATCATGTTCCTGCAAACCTCACCATCGTCGCTGCTCCATCACACATCAACCTTGGGTCAAGCCTTCCTTTCATGGCATGCCTCAACCTTCCTGACTTGGCTAGGTTAACCATTGACCCCATATGTCATCAAACCTTTTGGCCTCCCATGCCAACCAAACTCCCCTCAGACATCCCCAAGTTTGAAGGGAAGGAAGGGGAGTGCCCCCAAAATCATATAATGACATTTCAACTATGGTTCTAATCAAACAACATCGTAGATGATTCGATGAGACTTAGACTATTCCAACGCACCCTCATCGGTGTTGCAACCAAGTGGTACATTGAGCTACCATAAGCGAAGTATCCAGATTTCAACTCCTTGGCCTTTATGTTCCTACAATATTTCTAACTCCCCGTCAGATATGATGAAGGAGTGGAAATCTTGCTATCTTCTCACCAGAACACTGCGACCCACATCACCGACCACATCCATGAGTGGAGGCGACGTCACAGCCTGTGCAAGATCAAGCTTGATGATAGGATCTTCCTGGAGTGGTTCTTGAAAACCTTGCTGCCACCTATAGCTAAGGATGTCGCTTTTGAATGTCCCCAAATAGAGGAAGAGGCCATCTTGAAGGCCCAACAGCTTGACCTCATTTATGCACAGTTTGGATACCTTTACACCATTATTCCATATGCTCCCCGTGCAGGCACCTCCTACCACTACGCACCAGGGGCATCCCATGCTATAGATGGCATCATAGGCTCTGTCTCCCATCAACCATAACATCACCTGGCACCACCTACGGTGTCACCACAACCAAGCAACACCTTTAGTGTTTCCTACCCAAACCAAGCTCCTGACTATGCAAGAATGATGTCCCAGTTCGGAGCTACAACTTCTTATGCACAACCTGTGCCACAATAGCAGGTGTAGGCATTAGCTTGGCCAGCACAACAATATGCGGGACAAATTCCCACATTTGTGGCACCTCTAGCCCCCCAAGTCTACTATGCACCACCTGTGCAAGCCACTCAAGCCCCCGCCCCCACTCTGCCAGTACCTTTAGGACAGGTGTTTGCACATCAAAACTGTCCCAACCAGCCAACCCCCAATAACCAACAAGGGCAAGCCAGAAATAACCGAGCCCACAACCAAGGCAACAATCAACTGCAGGGAGGCAGTCAACAACCAAATCCTCCCAACAATGTTGGGGCAAACCGGTTAGCCCAGAATACTCAACAACCAAATGCACCAAGACACAACGCTCCGTTGCACATAAATCATCCATGCAAGCTGTGTGAGGTCTACGGGAACTATACGCATGAATGCCCCTTCATGGGTCGCACCAAGTAGGCCATTCACAACGATGTTCAACATGCTACCAATATGGTAGCCCAAACTCAACCCAACCCGACACCACCAGGGCCTCCACCCATGGTGCTCCAAAACCCATTGCTAGTCCAAGGACTGGTAGTAACTGCACCCGCTCCCCAACCCAATCCCAACGTCCCTTGGGCACCTCCGATAGCAGAAACAGGTGTTCATCACCTACTAGCCATGACAACTGAAGAGGTCAATTTATAGACCAGACGAAATCTATACGGAACTTACACTGAACCCGCTGACCCATCAGCGACATCCACGTCCAAAAAAACCAACACAACTCTTCATCTACCCCCATTTCCTTCGCACCCCCCATACGACGGGTTGCCAACAATGTCACGACTAGAGCTGCTGTAAGCTACAACATCGTGGATGACTTAGTCCAAACACCTACGGCTATGTCTGCTCTTGAGGTACTTAAAACTTTCCCAGCACAACGGAAAGCATTACTAGCTTCCCTCGGTGCTGTAGACCCCTCCAAATCCAAGTTGATCACATTCGACACGGAGAATGAAGAACCGCGGATGCCATTAACCATTACCTTCCAATTATTGGTTTCCATCCAAAATTTGGTCGTGCACCGATGTATCATGGATGAGGGGGCATCCACATGTGTTATTTCAACCTTAGTCTTGCAGAAGCTTGGATCCCCAATTCTGCAACCATCCTCTACTACTCTATGGGCTTATGATGGCCACCCCACTAAAGCCCAAGGAATCCTCCCACACGTTCCCATCACATTAGCTAAGAAAACAATATTTATTGACATAGAGGTTGTAAATGCTCAGTTGGACTGAAACCTTATCCTCGTAAGAAGTTATATGTACGCCATGAGAGCCGTAGCATCAACTGTTTTCCGTCTCATGATGTTCCCTCGCGAAGGGAAAATTGTGATGGTTTACCAGCTAACTTATCACGATCTGCAAGGGATAACTACACTAGCCAATGTTATCCCTATGATCAACACCATTGATCCACAAGGGCTAACCGTACCCGCCAATGTTATCCCTGCGGCCAACACCATTGTTGACAACATAGCAGCCTCCCCATTGTTGAATGTGGGCCCTGGGTTGTTTGCCGATACCACCATGACGGCTTCTTTCCCCTTAGTGTCACCACTGTTGACACCAAACGAGACTGCATATTTGTGCATGCTCTCATCCAGCACTGCTGCATCTAAACATCAATTGCAACCGCAGCTCCAACAACAGCCACAACAACTTTCGTAGCTGCAACAAAATCCGCAGCCGCAACACCATCCGCAGCCGCAGCATTACGCGTAGCTGCAACCACAACCCCATCCCCACATGCAACCATTAGTGAGTTATTTGGGCTCTTCACTAGTTCACATAATTCCCTTCCTATTTCTCCCCCTGACGTCATAAGTAAGCCAGTAATGGCTACCTTAAACTTTCCCAATCTTACATTGGGGATCCCCGTGTGGTACCTCGATCCACCAAACCAACCCCCAATACCCCAGGTAGTCTTAACCCCCATACAAGCCATTGCGGTCGAATCTCATCCTCCACCTGACCTGCAAAAACGACCATCGCCGCCCCACCCAAAGAGGGCCAGGGGTAAAAACACGAAAGCTGCCGCTGAACCTCGACAAATCCCGCCTTGCACCGTCTGTGAAGAACATGGCCATCGAAACCAAAACTGCCCTGAGATTCCCATAATCTGTGCACATTTGGATACCATGGATACAACAAAAAACCTCCCCTGTGGTTGAACTCCCAAGCGGGCCAATAGTAAGAAACAAGTCGTTGAGAACAAACAATGCTTGTGCCCTTTGCAGATTGTATGGAAATTATTCTCACCACTGCCAGGACTTTTTCGAGTTTTGAATGGCCCTAGCCAACCTTCGACAACATTCCCTTGAATCTGAGATCACTCTGATTGAAGAAAACCACCCCCCCTCCTTCTTCAGACACCATGTCCATTTCCATGATGTCCAGTTCTACAGACCCTCTTGTCTCCACCATCATTGACAGTCCATCGGACCTGTCTCTTTGTTGCTTCCGCAATGATGAGGAGATACTTGAAGCGTTAACCACCCTGGAATACCCATGGGATGACATGAACCATCGCTTGTTCTCCCCCTCCGAAGAGCTTGTGTTGCAGTCTGACCAATTTTCCGTGGAAACCAAAGATTTCATTCATGGGAAAGTCGACTGGTTCAAAAATCCCATTTCGACACCAGATTCCTTCGAAGAATGGAACATGGACAATATCTCACCAACCATCAAAATCAACATCTCAACCAATACTGAGGTTGTTGAAGAAATCATGCTGGGGGCATCCTGCTCCTTGGAAGAAGTTGCTTCCTACAAAGCACTCTTCCAAGAATTACGCAACATCTTTGCCTAGTCTTACACTGAAATGCCCGGGTTGGATCCATCCATTGTGGAGCACCACATCGACACATGGCCTGATGTGGCCCTCGTACGCCAAAAGCAACGGCCCATCCATCCCTCCAAAGTTGCCATGGTCAAAGCTGAATTCGAGAAGCTGCGCATAGCTGGCTTCATTTACCCCATTGCATACACCACTTGGGTTTCAAATCCTATTTCCGTGAATAAAAAATAGGGTACCATCCGTGTTTGCACAGAATTCCGTGATCTAAATTGGGTGTGTCCCAAAGACAAATTCCAGACACCTTTCATCAATCAGATCATCGATGCATGTGCCAGACATGAGGTCTTTTCCTTCATGGACGGGTTTTCCGGATATAACCAAATCTAGATCCGGAAAGAAGATCGTTACAAGACTGCATTCACAACCCCGTGGGGCACATTCACATATCGAGTTATGCCCTTTGGTCTAAACAACACTAGAGCCACCTTCCAGCGTGCCATGACACACTGCTTTCGCGACCTCATTCACATCATGTTGGTCTATCTTGACAACCACATTGCGCAGTCATGAAAGCAAGAACAACACAAAGACAACTTGCAGCAAACCTTCCTACGGTTTCGTAAGTACAGGATCTACTTGAACCCTTTCAAGTGTGTTTTCTATGTCCCAATGGGCCGTCTCCTAGGTTTCATCGTGTCACACAAAGGGATGACCGCTGATCCCCTGGAAGTCCAAACCATTTTCCCTCTAACGTCTCCTCTTTAAGTGACGTGCGGTTCATCTTGTAACATAGTCTTGTCCTTTTTTGTTTTACACATTTTTTTTTCCAAAGTGACTCTTATGTATTGTTTCCTGCATTGATCCAGATGAATCCTACCTTGGGTCGATACATTGGATTTGCTGACGGAGCAAGCAGATGGTATCCAAACCTCGCCTCGGCTGCATGGGTCATCTACTCCTTGTTGCATGAGTTGATCCATGGCGATGAAATATGCATGGGCATTGCGACCAACAACAGGCTGAATATGATGGTGTTAATTGCCTCTTGGCCACCACTCTCTAGTTGGGAATTTTCCATCTCAATGTCTTCTTAGACTGCCAACTGCTTGTCTCCCAGTTGAACAACTACTACTGGGTACGTGATCCCTACCTCTTTAGAAAATTCCTGCGCACTAAACAGATGGTTAGAACATTTGAATCCATCACATTCACACATGTTACTAGAAACCTCAATAGTGTAGCAGATCAAATGGCTAATGACATTCTAAATTGGGACATTCATCACCGCACATAAGAAACATACAAAACTAAAATCATGCATAATCATATATAAAACATACACACATGTGTAAAAATACATCACATAGGAATTTCATTTCACATTGTCATAAAAAGACTCACATATAAAACCATAAAAAGTGCATCCACGTGCGTCAAAAATATATATAGATAGATAAATCGCATGTCCAAAATATGTTCAGTACAAAATGAGAAGGCACATATGCTTTCTTAGCTGAATATACATAGCGATGCAAAAATTCCTAAGTGCAGTAGCGCACTAGGGGCAACCCCACTAGCTGCTACTCTGAATCAGACTCATCCTCATTGTCTAGCTCGGTATCATCATCTTCCTCAGAAGACTCATCATCCTCCATAGGAATATCCCCTCTCATTGCTCGGTGAAAGTAATCACAGGCCACGACCATCCTCCTCATCACAGAGGTCCACTCGGGAGGCACACTATGAATGGCGACAATCAATGCATTGTCTAAACGCTGCCAGCCGTCAATGGAAAACCCCTCAGCAAGCCGCTCCAAGTGTGGAAAAGTAGCCTTCACCTCCCGTCATCGCCGATGAGGGTTCCCCCTAGGGATCGTTGCCTCTGTAATCGCGACCACTCGCCTTTGATACTCGGGCGGCGGGAGAGGACCAATATCTGCATACACAAATAAAGACACCATCAGTCTATGTGTATAATCATATAACTATCAACCAGCTCAAACTACACTATGTATAAAGATGAATACAAAAACATCACACATACATACCAGCTGGTCCCCATGCTTGGCCTAGAGGTCGGGGCATCTCAGGGTCCCCATAATAGTTCATACCCACATACACCGGTACTCCTCAATAACCACTGGGAGCTGCCGCCACTGCTCTAGCAGCTCCTCTATAAAGAAATGGCCCACTCTACCACTGCCCTCTCTCACCATCATCTGGCACCACCTGCGCATCTGCGGCTCCCACGGACCACTATCCCGCACTGCTCGAAGCAGACGCAGAGTAGGTACTTTCTAAAAAATGAAAGCACATAAAAAGGAGACAAAACAAAATTCCCCCCAGATTCCTTCGCATTGTTCATCTGACGTCGAACAACCAGAAGGTACATCTGGGCCCATCCATAGTAAGTGCCCCTCATGGAATGCTCTACTAACTACAACTGCCCGCTAAATATCTTGTGGCTCCCCGTGGAGCCCAAGATACAAAGCAGTAGTGTCGCCACCTCCCGTGTCGATAAGTCCTCAATGTCACACGTAAAGATGTGTGAGCCACGCACATACGCAGTAGCATAACAGTGCCAATCACACAACTCCTCCAATGTCTCCCCTCGAGACAACAATGGCTCCAAGTCACCAACAACTCCCAACATAGGGAGCCCAGTAAAAAAGTACACGTCCAACAACGTAATCTCAACACGCTGTCCCTGTATCATGAAGGCCTCCTCCCCAATGTCCCAAAATCTTACCAGAGTCTGCAGTAGTAGACGCAAGCTCTTCATAACAAGAATCCACATAAACTTCAGTAATCCACAACGGGCCAGTGCACCATGCAAATCCCCGTCCTACAATGTTTCCTCCCGGAGGTCTTTACAATCTCTCTCACGCCACTTAATCTCAGCCATCCTGCACAAGCAAAACATAGCTGTTAGCCACTGCTTTCAGCGAAAAAGGCCACCTAGGGACCAGGTCGCTCAAAACAGCCTCACAGGTGCGACCCAGATGCTCTTTTACCCAAGAAAGGTGCAACCAGGCTCATAGAGACCCTAATAGCCTCATAGAGGACCCTCGAGTGAGAAAATTCAAAATGTAAACCATTGAAAAGGATAGATTTTTCAAGAACTCTTACCTACAACTCGCGGATCTCGAAACCGCTGGTCGAAATGGGAGAAATCAACAAAATAAATTTAGGGCCACCTCTCCAACTCTGCAGTGAACAGTGACAATGACACCTCACAAAGTGGTCGCCACCCATTTACAGGCCCCATTTGACCTATTTTCTTCCTTTTCGCATAATAGGGCCATACGGAGTCGGTTTGGGACACCGTTTGCACCACTGGTTTCAAAATTTTGTCCTCTATATTCTAATGAGACCATCGTCTCATGTTTAACAAGTAATTTTTGGGACCACTTCCCAGAAGTTACCTCAGTGTACATACCACATTGTGATACAAGTGTCTCTGGACCAGTACTTGCTTCACACTCTCCTCCCGCAACTCATGCAAGACTCTGGACCATCTCCCCGGAAGGCACATCATATAACTATCTAATCCATCCACTGCACCTTACGAGGGTTTCCGGACCATCACCCATAGGGCGGATCATTTCTTTTTCATGCATTTGGCATATAACTGCCTCCAGACTTGCACTTACATCACATGTAGTCAAGTCCGTCCACCACAACTCACACACGAATCTCTTGACCTCTGTCGGAGAGCCACCTCGGTTTCTATGTCTCTACTGCACCGAATCGCGTGCCTCTATCGTGATCTATCCCGTGCATGTATTGGTATGTTTAAGAGCCACTTGCTCCATCCATACTGCACAGATGACCTTTGGACCACTTTCCATTTTCCCGACATGGGAGCACCACCAGTGCCTCCTCGATCGATTGACCATACTGGAGTTTCTTTTTAGCTCTATAAAAGCTCACCATGGGTTGTTGTTAAGCTCTTTTCCATCCTTCTCATCAATAAAATATCACCGAGCAAACTTGGTTTTGTTCATGTTCATAAAAGTATTTGAATGACCGTCTAGTCAGTACAGGTTTAACCTTTTGCGAGTTGGTTGGACTACCAACGGTAAAGAAGTCTCTCATCCCCTAAAGTATGGGCAAGCTCTCCTATGTGTAATTTTATCCTTTTTCAAGCACAAGAGACTACCAACGAAAAAGAGCCCCCATTGGATTCTTCTGCATGCTTTCAGCCTCTCTGAAATTGAAAGCACCATCGAGCTATTACTTTCTCAGGCTCACTAAAAATCCACGAGATCGTACCACAATGGTGTCTTTAGACACCACCCCACATATAACAGTTTGAAAAAACTCCCACTTTGGGTCTCCTTTGTTCAGAGTACTCTGCGATGTGTCTTCCTTGGATCACATCAATACCAAAAGTGTCTACCTCCCCCAAGCATTTCCCATCTGCAGTTACATCCTCGGTATTACAGCTATGATTCCTTTCCCATGAGTCAATTTCATTTGTTTCCTGGTCCGCCCTGTCGTCATACTCTGAACAAAGGAAGTTTGAGTCCCCCGTGATTCCTTGCCCCTGTTCAACTCCCCCACCTCCCCCCCCATTCAGTGAGTTAGTCCTCAGATTTCCTTCCATCTTTCGGTTATTTCCCTCGCGCTTCTGGTCAAGGAAACACCATTGCCTTGGGCAATTGCAGGTCTCCCTCTATCGATGACAACACACATATTTTGTAGGATAGACCCAGAGGTCCCTGTATCCTGGTTTCATTAACCTCATTGATGAGTTCCTTGGACCACTTGAGAGGAGTCCTTAGTGCCTGTCAGGATGGTTGTTTCTCATGTGCTCGACTTCAGCTACATCATCGCACCGTTGAGATTCGTACAGGGTAATGGTCAGTGCAATATTTGGTTGAAGACCTTGGATGTCACCTGAATCTATTGATGAGTGTATTTGAGGGACCCCAACATGTCCCTTGTGATTTTTGGGTTGTGTCAGAGACAGTGTTCAAAAGCCCAAGCAGTGCTTCTATATAGATTTATGATCGATGCAACATATTTGTACCACATAGACTCTGACTCTTCATCAGTAGGTCCCTACAACTATGTACTGTTCCAGATCCAATAGACCATCAATTATGAAGATATAACATTCCATGAGAATTCCATGGGTCCAATGTAGTAGTTCTTCAGATCAGTATTGTATTCAGCCTCTCATTGAGGCAACCACTATTGTAACAACATTTGTACATGATCGACTCTTGTATTATAGAGCTTAGATCACATTATTATTTTGACATCATTACGAGCATGGGGATGCCCGCCTCGTCCATATACATGTCACACATTATTTGTATCTCACCCATTGATGGGAACCATATTAATACAAAAACCAAAAGCCACCATGCCCTAGCCCAGGAAGCACCACCTCTCCCCAGAAAATCCTATGATGTCCGTCGGCCATACGATGAGATCCTGCCCTCACACATCAGGGGACAATCTGTTAACCCAAAAAATCCCCCAATGAGCTCTACATGACCTACACCACCTAAAGACATCCATGCACGACCCTCATTTGACCCCCACATCCTTAGAAAGGCTCAAAAATATGAAAAAGGGCTTAAAACCCCCTAAAAAGAGCCAAAATAACTCTCATAGGGGATAAAATCTCCAAAAAGGGGCTAAAACCCCTCAAAGGAGCTTAAGACCCCCAATGGAGCTAATAATTGGGCGAAAGGGGCTAAAATCCCAAAAAAGGGGTAAAGCCCTAATGAGGGTCTTAAAACCCTAAATCTCTAGGAAAAATCTATAAATAGAGGAGTGGGGGTCGCTCTCAAAATACTCCTTCTCTCCCTATCGATATGCTGCCCATGTGAGTTCCTTGAGACCCTTTGCCTCTCAAGCCATTCACCCTCCCTCTTCTCCATTGCTCCACAAGCCAAGCTTCCATCCCAAAGAGAGAGGTGCTTCCAAATCTAGGGCATGGTGGCCCATTTCCAGCCAAACAGAAGGTATTGTTGTGTTTTATGTCATTTTTATTGTAGTTTTCTAACATATTTTGTTTGCAGGCTTCTTTGCTAATGCTTTGCTCTAGTTCTTCCATTGATTTCTTGTAGCCATATTTGATTTCTAACCATTTCTTGCAGGGTTTCCATAGCTTGGCCCTAACCTTATTTGTAGTTTCTCTTCCAATCTCACAGGAACCCTACCCTTCCGTCCTATAGACGGAAGGTAGCCGTTCCTATTTGTATCTAGGGTGAAAGCCCTACTACATGGATCATATGCCACTGCTTCATCTTTCTCTAGGTTTAACTGCTCTAAGAATCCTTCCAAATAATGTACAACACTTAAATATCTGGTCTGAAATGGACCTATATCCTTTGGGATAGGGAAATATTTGTGTAATTTAACACCCCCAAAGTGTAAATCATATGATAGCAACCTTTGTCTAGCATATTCCATATCTAATATCCTAACTATTAAGAATAGAGGTAGTTTGTAGGGTTTACCTTCAAATCCATACACCCTAATAGCTGTATGATTTTCAATAAGAACCAGTCTCCAACTTGGTTTCTAGTGTCAACTGTAACCATTCTTTGTCCTCTCTGGGAAACCTTGGCAAATCTATTCCATGAATTATCACATATGCAATATTCATGACCTGGTTTGTGAATAATGTGAAGTTGGAATTACTATTCTTTCTAATAAAAATGGAATTCCACTCATATGTTGGGAGGTGTACATCTGACTGGTTTATTATGTTCAACCCTATATTTTCAAAATATTTAGCATTTTGATGCAAGAACATGAATAACAAAAAAGAGGTGATTCTAAATGTTTCTTGAGTAGGAAATTCAGTCAGCTGGTGATTTATTATTTGAGCTATGAATGTTGGAGTGTCCCATTTAAGGGTTTGACTTGATAGTGGTTGTAATTTGATACAAAAAAACAAATAATATTGTACATAACAGGGAAATGATATTTATGGTTTATGGTTTGAAGAAGATGGTTTTCAGAGGGGGATTTTGGTTTTCCACTACCATACTAGATTCCATGAATTATATTAAAAGTGAGGTATTATTAGTTGGGTTCAATGTTTGATATTTTAGGGCCAATATCCTTTCCTAAAAGGCTAAAAGGTTTCCTTCTTCTGGAAGGGCAAACATTTTCCTAATTCTTATGGCATCAATGTTAAAGACTACTTTGGTTATATCAGAATATAGGATAGTTCTATGGCTTGGTGAAAAACATGAAGAACACCACGTTGTGAATTCTGGAAAATGCATTGTTGGAGGGAAAACAAAATCAATTAGGTTTGAATGCAACAATATATGTGGGTCCTGGTTTGTGTCTACTTTGTAACATGCTTCATCTAGGGTTTTCATTAGGTTGGAATGGGTGATTTTAGGGTCTCGAATATAAGCTTGATGGTAAAAAATAGTTGTATTTTGTACCATAATGGACTTGGGAGTGGCTTCAGAGGTTGGATAGACCATTTTAGCAGTGTGAATTTCTTGGTCAGGGATAATTTAAGAATCTAGAGAATTAGGGTAAACTCTCTTTACTAAGTTATGATAAAATTTAAATGCATGAGAGTTTGAAATGCTCTACCTGGTTAGGTGATGTGTATGACGAACTCTATTCGGGTTTCTAATTTGGTTATTGAGTGGATGTATTGAATGCTTAGTAGGTTTGGTTCACAGGTTCCTACAAGTGCACAGACAACAATGACTTGTGCAAGGGACAAAAATCAACTTTTAACGGGCATTGGATTCAGGGTGACACTTGGTAGGATAATATTGGTCGACAAAGTGGGTGATGTGGCAACTGACATTGGGCCCAATAAGATGACATGATGTGATGGTATGACCTTGTTGGGAGGTGGGGTTACTTTTGATTATGAAAAAACTACCCTGGTTTCCCAGGGTGGTAATGCATGCTCGCTCAGGTGGTTTTGAAAAGTTCCCCAAGCATGCGCAACCAACAAAAACTTGAGACGTATCTTCAACGGTTTCCCTTTTGTGCATGGTTAGGGTATTCCATGCTATGTGCATATTATGGCTGCACAATGAGTATCCATAATTATATCTAATTTCCTCCTTCCCCAAGTAATTTCCTCTTTTACGGTTGTAAATGTTGGACATAATGGCCACACTGAGAGGGGGGTGAATCAATGTGTGAGCAATTTAAACATTTTTGCCTTCTTTTAATCAATCAAAGTATATCAATCATTATGTCATCAACTACATAATCAAATTAATCATGAGTCATAAGCACAATAATATCATCATAAAGAGACACAATAATATTTGTAATGTGAGATTTATTTATGCTAATGGAAGACTACAATATTCTCGATTACAATCAACACCAACTAATGAAAAGAGCACCAATTCTTGTAACAGGACCCATCCTGGTTTTCTTAGCTCTAACTAAGAAAGGGTTGAGGATTCCAATCCTCAAATGCAAGACTCTACTTGCAATCTTGATTCCAATCTCTGATTTTCATCAATCCGCTGATTATCAACCTTTGCTAGTCAATATCTGCTCAATATTGTTGGTCAAGCACTATTGGTCAATCACTCTTTTCTTGCTCAATCTGGTCATCAACACTTGCTCTTCATCAACGTTGTTGGGAAATATTCTCGTGTTATATGACCATCATCATCAAGTGTATCATAATGCATGCATCAAGTATGCGTCATTATCATCAAGTTCAGTCTGAACATGTCATTAAGGTATCAAGATCACCAACAAGGTCTGTAACATCATCACAGGGTATGCATCAGAGTGTAAAGGTATGCATCATTATAAAAGTATGCATCATCATATCATAGTGTATGGAGATGCATCATTATAACATCATCATGTTTATGTCTTCAAGGACAAGACACTCATTTAGAGTCTTTTGTTCAAACCACATTTGTCATACATTCACATCATCCTTCTTCTCGAATCATATCATCATCCTTATACAAGTATGCATTATCATCATCATCGTTGTACATACTTCACTGTGTGTATATACATGCTCCACTGCACATACTTCATTGTATGTATATACATGCTCCATTGTACTTCAACAGTTAAGGACTGTATATTTGTGCTATGAATAAGTTCAGTCAATAACAAAAAATGGAATGACTATTTGCAAGAAGAGTTTCACATAGAACTAGGGTTGTATACCTCATCATCATCATACTGTATATTTGAATTATCAAATCATCATCATACAATACATTATCAAGGAGAATGTATCAACTATATAGGGTAGCATTATTATCCAAGCATCATCATCATCATGAGGTAAGCATCAATCATGCATCATTATGCATCATCATAGAATGTTATCCATCATGCATTGTTATGCATCATAGAGTGTTCATCATCATCACATGTATGACATCGACTTACTTCACACTTCATTGTACATACAATTTGACTGAGAACTGTACATACATACCTTGATCACTTTTGGGATTGTGTATGACACCTTAAAAACCAGACTGTTTTTACCCCACAAAATCACTATGGAAGAACTCTAATATATAGATGACGCACCCAAAATTAAGAGATTTACTTCTACACTTCTGCCACACTTTTCATGCTCGAAAATAAACATTTATTTCCCCCAAAAAAATCATTTGACTGCTTCCCTAGACCATCATCGTGGGTTGTTGTAGTAGCCCTTTGCTTCTATCCATGACCTCCACCAAAAATGTAGCAGCCCTAACCACTAGAGAGGGAAGCTTTTTGTAGTTGTTGATCACCATCGATGATCTTCAAACCTTGGACTGTCACATAGGGAAAAAGAACAAAAAAAATCTTCTCTACTTCTCCTAAACAACCTTGAATTGCCTTAGTCAAGGTGACTAAATTACCTCAGTCAACTGCTCCTTAACAATCCACGATTTTTCCTCAGTTAAGTGAGCTCTTCTACTCTTCACTTCATTAGATGCATATTGGAGTGCGAGAGTGGCTTGTTTATATATTCCTTTGGGTTGTCCATGTCCTTGAAATAGGGAAGACTTGTAGGTTAATAAGGTATATCTTTTTATTATTTTGTAATATTAATTTTTAATTTGAATTTGATTCATATAGTATTAAAATAAAATTTTTAATGTTTATAAGTCATTGTACCACCATTTGAAAGGGTTTTAGGGTTTTTATTTTGTTGTTTAACCCATGACTTATTCAAAGATCAACCTCATGTCCGAATAGGGGTGTCTTCCACATAATCATCCAAGGATGTCGCAAGTGTCCAAGTGCCATCATCTTCAATGGTCATCACGTCTTAGGGTTTGTTGTATGCCATCAAGTAAGTGTGTCCACCACATCATCAAAAACAAGGGTGTAGCAAGCCACAATAAGTAAGTGTTCCATGACACAAGATTCAAAACATAAGAGAACCATCAAGTTCAAGGGTATCATCAAGGACCCCATCATCAAGGTGTCATATCATCATCAAACCCATCCTCAATCATCATCCACAAGCCACCGAGTGTGCCCAAGTGTCCAAGTGCTATCATGCCACCCTATGTGGGTGCCAAGTCTTCCTCATTCCCTATGACCATATCCAATGGTTCTAATATCCCACCAACCTACAAGTGACCCATATTACCTTCACCATTCCTTCAAGGGTGCAAGGACCATCACACTATCAAGTGTGGGTCCAAGGACTTCTTCACCATGCAAGAGGCTTCATGGGATTCTTCTACCATCTTAACCACACAAGGGGACCTCGAAGGGTCAAGATCCATCATGACATCACTTGTGGGGTTGTTAGACCTTCTCCTAGGGCACCATGACTATATCAAAGCATGAATTCCACAAAATGGGTCATTAATGCTTCTCCAACCCATCTAGAGATTTTCCATCATCTACAAGGGCTTCGCCACTATCTCCAAGGTCTTCAGCATCATCACCAGGGTTTTTAGCATCGTCAACAAGGTGGTGGCTCCAAGATCCAACCTTGTGGGTACATGGACCTTGTCAACTAGATACAACGTGCTCCAAATAAAAAACCATCTCTGTAAAGGATTAAAGGAACTGGATGTGAGGGTACTAGGGTCATACATACACGTGCACTGCAAGAAGGACTTGGTGGCATCAATGACTACCTGTGGGGCCAACGCAAATCCATGTTGGCATCAGTGACAATTCAATAAAAAATCTCCCCCTTTTTCATTGATGACAACAACTCATGCTCCCCCTGTGAGCATGCTCCCCTTTTGTCTTCATCTCTCCCTCTTTGGCATCAATGGAAAAGGGTGTCCACATCTCTGTATCTAAAATCACTGATCACTACTCACTTCTCCTCCCATTAATATGCATGATCCTAGGACATGTCTGTATGGTTGGAGTAGCCATCCTTTCTCCTTTTAGTTCATCCTCCAGCCTTATGAACCCAAGGTGTTCTAAGTTATTTGAGAGACCTTAAGCTTGGCCTGCCATATGGAATCCATCCTCCATGTACTGATCAACCTCTCCTATTTGTAACTGCTTGGTATTCTTCATCCATACTTTCTTCTTGGAATTTTCCCTTTCAACATTTGCTCCTTCATATGTATTGGATTTCCTTAATGACCTGTATGAGACACTTCTCATTGATTGCTTCCATGTACTCCAACAGTATTGAGCTTTGTTCCCAAATCCAGTGCAACTATAGCATCTGATCGTATGGCAATGTGCAATAATGTGACCAACCTGGTTGCATGTTTAGCACTTGACTAAACTGTTGGAAATTCCAACACTTCTTTGATCAACTTCATTCCTCCATTCCTGAGAGTGTCCATGACTGTAGGCCTTTGTCTTCTGATCTTCAAATATTATTCCATTGGTATTCTTCCAAGGTTCATTGGGTCTTCTTGCTGATGTGTATGAAGGAATCCTCCTTGGTTGACTTCTTTGACTTGCACATTATTGGGATTTGTGACCAAACCCACTGCATGTGTAGCATCTCAATGTGTGACAAGTGATAACAATATGTCCATCTTGGTTACATGTACATCATCTAAAATTTTCATTGGGGCTTCCAACACTTCTTCTTCTGTAGAGTCTACAATCCATATCCTTATGACCAAAGTTAGAACAAAAATAAAAATAACCATTGAATCTACTTTCATACCTGGGACTTTGGTTCCATCTTGTAGTTGTTTCTTTTCTAAGCTTGCTTTGAAGAATAGGCCTAACTCCTTTTTGCATTATTGAAATTCCAAAGTCTTTCTTTTCATGTGCAGTTACATGGGGAGCAGCTTTGGACGTTGATGGACCTGGTTCTTGAGTATTGGAAGACCAAGTGTTATCTTCATATTTTCCTCCCTCCTTCTTGCAACCAAGACTAGTCTTGTCACATGGAGATCTTTGGAAATCCAAGATCTTATCTATGACAATTAATTTGTCCTTGAATTTGACAAATACATCATTCTTTTCACCTTTCTTCCCGAGACAAACTACCTTCATCTCCAACTTTTGTATTGTCTGCTCCTTTTCTTCCAACTAAATGTTCAAGGTTTCTTCTATCCTCTTGGCTTCCTCCAACCGAGTCTTCAAATCATGATTGTCCTTTCTAGTTTCTTCAATCTCTTCTGAGTCTTCACTAGGCTCTTCTTGTTTTGTCTTGATCAATTCAGTCTTTAGTCATTCAACTTCAGCATCCTTGTCTTCCAACTGATCCCGCAACTCTTTATCCTTATGTTTGAGCTTCACCAACAATACTCTCATTGTCATGGTCTTCTGTTGATATCATTCAAAGAATCCATTATTTTCTTTTTGAACTTTGTGAATTCACTATGGTTCAATTTTACTTTGTTCAAGACCCAATTTTCTCTGAGATCAATATTTATCAAGGTGAGGTGTATCACATGTGTAGCCTTTGATAGTCATTCATCTTCTTCTGCAAGAACCTTATCAATTTCATCACACAAGCTATCATTACAATAAAAAGAATCCATACCTTTACTAGAGTCCACTTCTTGCTTTTATTCTTCTTGATTGACTTCTTCCAGGGGCTTGTCTTATTATTCCCAATCTATATTTTTGGTGTTTGGTCTTTCCTTCTGATATTCGCTTTCCAGCTTGAACCATAGTTATTTTGTTGAAGTGTACTCCCCTACACTTGCTTTCACTGAGTTGGGAATTCCATCCATGAGGAACTTCAAGGTTGTAGAATTGTCCTTCTTTTCTTATTTCTGTGCAGCTTCCTTTCCCTTCTTATTTGATAGAGCGGGTGGATTGATCACAGTCTCCCAAATTCCAAACGTCTTCAGATATTCCTTCCTTTTTCTCCTCCAATCGAAATAGTATGTCACATCAAGTATGGGCACATCATTGCTTGATGACTCTTCTTTTTCTTCCATTGTGTGTCCATGAATACCCTTCAAGATTGCAAAACTTGTGACGAATGCCTACTCTGATACCAATTGTTGGACTCACGATTGTCATTATACCAAAACCTGCAGGTGTTAATCTCCCCCATGAACTCTAGAGTTAGTATCTTGGGAGGAGGTTAGTCCATGTCACGAAACTCACAGGGAGTGCAATGGCTATATTTTCTACCATAATGGATTTGGGACTAGCTTCAAAGGTTGGATAGGCCATTTTAGCTAGGTAAATTTCTTGGTTAGGGACAATTTAAGAGTCTAGAGGATTAGGGTAAATTCTCTTTACTAAGTTATGGTAAAATATAAATGCAAGAGAGTTTGAACTAGTTTACCCGCTTAGGTGACGTGTATGGAGACCTCTATTTGGGTGGCTGATTTGGTTGTTGAGTCGATGTACTAAATGCTTAGGATCCCTGGTTCACAGGTTCCTACGAGTGCACGAATAACAATGACTTGTGCAAGGGACAAAAATCAACTTTTAACAGGCATTGGATTCAGAGTGACACTTGGTAGGATAATATTGGTCGACAAAGTGGGTGATGTGACAACTTACCTTGGGCCTAATTGGATGACATGAAGTGATGGGATGACTTGGTCAGGAGGTGGGGTTACTTTTCATTATGAAAAAACTACCCTGGTTTCCCAGGGTGGTAATGCATGCTCGCTCAGGTGGTTTTGAAAAGTTCCCCAAGCATGCACAGCCAAAAAAAACTTGACACATATCTTCAGCAATTTCCCTTTTGTGCATGGTCGCGATATTCCATGTTACATGCATCTTATGGATGCACAATGAGTATCCATCATTGGATCTAATGTCCTCCTTCCAAAAGTAATTTCCTCTTTTACATTTGTAAACTCACATCGATTTGACCTGTGCACTTTTCATATCAACCATTGATCATGTTGATCAGCCAATAGATCTGCTCGACCCTCATTTATCTTAAATTTCTTCCTCTTAATCGAGTGCTATTCATCTTGGTCATTCAATTGATTGAATATCGACAAATATCTACTCAACATTGGGTTAGCGTCTGATTCTTAGCTTTTGGTCACCTATTAATCATTTAAAACCTTCAGATTCTTAAATTTATCACCTTTAATCTGGATCAAATACTTCCTTAAATGATTTTCAAGGTATGTGAGAGCCTTCAAAAAATCTTAGTACTAACATTGGCTCTATGGGGATAGATTTATGTTATGCAGTATGCTAAGAACTTGCAGACCCATGTCTTTTTTGTTGGTCTACGGAGTCATTAGCTCGAGAATTTTTTACAACTTGTAGGTTTTCTCATTCATTTATTTACAAATATGAAAGCAAATTGAAATTCAAATTATGAAACTTGAAATGAAGCATGAAATGAAAATGTTTCCTAAGCTAATATTTACAAAATTGATAAACCTAGTTTAGTAAATGAAGAATTTCTTTAGAATCCTTCCATTGACAGGGTCTTCAATCTTGTCACCTTCCATATCATCTATATGAAAGTGTTGTTTCCTTTGACTTCCTGAATTATGAATGGGGCAATCCACAGATTGTTAAACTTCCCATGCTTTCCTTTATCTGCCTTTCTAGCATCCCATTTAAGTACTAAGTCACATGGTTGAAAGTCTCTTTCTAGTGCTCTTTTGTCAAAAGTATTTTTAATTTTTCTCTTATGTTCTAGCATCCCTTCACTAACTATTTATATTTCATGTTGAAGTTCAATAAACTCATAGATCCTTCTGATTATATTGTCTGGTTCTTCAGTTTCATGTTTAATGAGTTTGAGGACAGATAAACCCAATTGAATTATAAGAATGACTTATTTCCCACATACCAGCTGAAAAAGGGAAGTACCAATTGATCGTTTGACACTTTTTCTTTCATCCAATAAGGAATAATTCAGGTTCACATCCCAATATTTTTTGTTTTGTGGGAACATCTTCTTTATGATCCTCAACAAGATTTTATTAGATGACTCTGCCATCCCATTACCCTATGGTAATATGTGGTTGAATGGCCTAGTTCAATGTTATACTTTTGCCATAATTCAATCACTTTGATAGATTTGAATGTGTTTGCATTATCTATGATTATCTTTCTTGGGAAGCCAAATCTTGACAATATTCTCTTCAAAAAATCTCATGACTAATTACTCATTTGACAATATAGTAGGCATAGCTTCAACCAATTTAGTGAAATAATTTGTTGCAGTGAGGATCCACTTGTGCTATCCACTAGAATTAGGATTTATTTCCCCAATGAAATCTTAACCCCATTGTAGAAATGGCCCAAAGGATGTTATTGGTTTCAAAGGAAATGGTCTTAGTTTTTTTTTGCCTACAAATATTTGGCATTCAACAAAAGATCTGACAACTTGATTAGTATCAACAAATCATGTTGGCTAATAGTATCTAGATATGAGAATTTGTATTTTGTAGTTGTTAAGATTATAATCCTCCCTTTTCCAAACTGGTCAATTATGCCTAACTTATGAGTCATTTAGTCATTATTTGGTCCACTAGTACCATTGGGTCCACTTGGCCTAATGGGGCCACATGTACCAGTGACTAGAGTGTGGGGAACACTGATTTAGGCTAACTTCCACTGATTGCACTTGCATGCATTAGTTTAGGTGCCTCCTAGACCTATCCCTACCATTTAGGAGCCACTAGGAGTGCCAACGCCAACCTACTTCAGTTGTTGGTTGTTGGTGACTAGTCAAGCATAGTTATGAGTCAGTTACATTCAGTTAGATGTCCTCATGTTCAGTTAGCACTAGTATTTGCATGGTTGCATGTGGGAAGGCACATTTTCTCACCTACCACATCAATTAGACTAGTTTAACTGATTATAATTGATTGAGAGACTGAATTAGACAATTGTAGATAGCTAGTTAAGCTCCGATAGTGATTTAGACATGTCCAGTTAGCCATGCTGTCAGATTGAGTTAATCAATTTGAATTACCTCTCATGGATTCGAATTGTTGGGCTATTAATGTCATTGTAATGCATTATAACAATTATCCAGATTGTATCCATTTTACTTTTTTATTAATGAAAGCATATACAATTGCAACTCATTTTTTGCATTGTTTCATATCATATTCTGAGTAAATTGTTTGTGGAATCTTCTGTAAGTTTTGTCTTGGTCCATAGATTCTTGTGAGCTCAATTTTAATATGGTATCAGAGACATGGCAAGACAAGGAAATTCTTCTACAGGTTTCATGCTGAATCTATGAAGCAATTTGAGCAAAAAAATAAAAAACATTCTGGCTCTGTACCAGAAGTAGAGAGTTTACCACATAATTCCTGGAATCCCAACCTTGTTGATCAAGCTTGCTTGATTGTCTAATCCAGGTGTGAAGCAAACTCCAAAAGTGCACTTTGTTCAAACTTATTGTGTTTTTTGTGTAATCGTAGGTACAACTTCATATGGATTTGAAATTATCAGTTCCTCTTCTTACTCCATCCACAAGATATTCATAATGGAAATTGAAGATGATTTCATCTCTAAAGGGACAAGGTCTCTATGATGTATGTATTGGAATTGGTAAAGAGTCTTATGAAAATGAGAATTACTGGCTAAATGATGGTGATAGATATTTTGGAACAATGATGTCTAGCCCTTTCTCCAAGATTGCGCTACCTTGTTAAATATGCTAAATACCCAAAGGATCTCTGGACAAAATTGGATAGAACCTTTGGTAAGCACAACGAGGATCATAATAGAAATTTGGAGATCACACCCAGCACCACAAGGGCTCTTTATTCAAAATTATAGGCCTCTACTCTCTCTGACGAAGTTATTCAAGATGAAGAGGAAGCATAATCTTCCACATAGTCAATTCGAATTGAAGAAAGTCACATTGCAGTGACTCCTTTTCTTTTGCTCTTCAGAAACTTTATGAGATCTTTGATATCTCGTATTCTCATATGGCTGAGTCAGAAGAAGAAATTCGAATCTCTAATATTGAAGAAAAAAACTCCTTCCAGTCCTTGCAAACATTCTCAGTGATTCTCCTTTAAATTCTATGCAAAATTTGCTAGTGATCATGCTTTAGAAAGTGAAGAGGAATTCGATTTCTCTCCCTCTAATGTTATTGTTGGTGTGCTGATAAGTAATAATTTGGATATTTTGGAAAAAATATCAGATTTTAGGAGTGATCCATTCGCTCTCCTTGATCTAGTGCTTCCATCAAAATCCTATAGGATTGCATCCACCAATACTCAGAATTTAGAAGAAGGAGAAAACTGTGCATCTACCATCTCGGTGGACCACACTTTTGGATATGATATGAACTTATTTGGATCTGATATGATATTATTTGGATATGATATGATATTATTTGGTTCTAATTTTAAGTTCCAAGAGCCTTCATTCATGCTTGTATCTGGTCTCATCAATTTTGGTGTGACAAATCAAGTATCGCAAGTCTTCTTCAAACTTGTTGTTGGGCATTTGATGTTAGTTTCCTCTTATGAGGTTGTTGATATTGTATTTTTTGAATCATTGGTTATTTTTGAAGCTATATCAGGTTATGGAGCTCAATAATTCACTCTCCACAGACCCAGGGCTTCTCTACCTTTGTATTTAATCACATGCTCATCTCCTCACAGAACTAGTAAAGATGGAGACATTCTACATTTTCCTGGACACTTGCTCCTAACAATTGGGGCTGATTTTACCTCACATGGTTCGATGTTCAAGGCTGAAATATATCATTTTCTTGGGTGTTCCTCACATGGTTCAAATTTTCAAGCACTTTTGCTCTCTTATCAGTTGATTCCAGTTGCTCTACACGGGTCTAGTTTTCATCCAACCGTTGTCTATATTTTTTATGTAGTTGAGCATATTCTTCTTCTTCCAAAGAGGAATATTCCTCTATACGTATTGTGTTCATTTGGATTCATAGGTTCACATGCACAGTCTCAGGATGTTGCTTCATAGAAGAACCAAGATATTGCATTTGCTACTGCAAATTGCAACAAAATTTTTACAAAGTTTTATTCAAAACTTGTGTTCCTGATTCACTACTTAGTTTGAGGGGGGGAATTTTTTCCCATGAGGTTTTTCCCCATTTCCTTGGTTGTATTAAGAAGTTACTTTTGCATTTTAGATGTAATGGGAGACCTTTGTTCTTAGTTACCAGGGCCCGCAGTTGTCTGAGTTAGGATTTAGGGGGGAGGGTAGGGTTATAATCCTCCCTTGTCCAAACTGGTCAATTATGCCTAACTTAGGAGTCATTTAGTCATTATTTGGTCCACTAGTACCATTGGGTACACTTGGTCTAATGGGGCCACATGTACCAGTCACTAGAGTGTGGGGAACACAGAATGAGGCTAACTGCCATTGACTGCACTTGCATGCATCATTTTAGGCGCCTCCTAGGCCAATCCCTACAATTTAGGAGCAACTAGGAGTGTCATCACTAAGCTACTTCAATTGTTGGCAGTTGGTGACTAGTCAAGCCTAGTTATGAGTCAGTTACATTCGGTTAGATGTCCTCCAGTTCATTTAGCGCCAATCTTTGCATGACTGCATGTGGGAAGGTTCCTTTTCGCACCTACCACACCAGTTAGACTATTTTAACTGATTTTAACTGATTGAGAGACTGAATTAGACAACTGCAAATTGCTAGTTAAGCTCTGCTAGTGATTTAGACATGTCCATTCAACCATGCAGTCATATTGAGTTAATCAATTTGAATTACCTGTCATGGATTCGAATTATCAGGCTCTTAATGCCATTGTAATGCATTGTAACAACTATCCATATTGTATCCATTTTACTTTTTTATTAATGAAAGCATATACAACTGCAACTCATTTTTTGCACTGTTTCATATCATATTCTGAGTAAATTGTTTGTGGAATCTTCTGTAAGTTTTGTCTTGGTCCATAGATTAGTGTGAGCTCAATTTTAATAGTATCGTTCCATGCATGATGTCCTATGCATACTCCTTTATGTAACTCTAAAATTATTCCCTCATTTTCATCTTCTGCATAGTTCAATAGGATTGCTTGAGGGTCTTTCTAGTAAATATACTCATCTAGGATACAGTATTTAACTGCATGTAATTTTAGAGATCTTGATTGACATTTGGATCAATATTCTAGACACTCTAAGTTCATCAAGTAGTAGACAATGTATTTATACCATCCATATTCTTAAAACTTTGGGTTCACATTCATGGTGTCATTTTGTGCATCTTCCATACTCTTTAACTTCTCTTCTTTTGTTAATTCTGCAATCATATTTAAATCCAAGGCCTTACAGTTTGACTAAGATAACAACTTGGTTATTCCCTTTCCTTTTACCATCTGGATAGGTTATATTTCCATATCATATTCATGTATTTTAGATGTATGTTTTCCTCGTCTACCTTCACTATCAGTTTGGCATAGAATATCCTTTACCACTGTGTGTGGTACATAAGCAATATTTTTTAAATGTAAAACATAACATCTGAAGGATTTTGGTGCTTTTACCATTGCATAAGCTTGCTTCTCCATTAAATTGTATTTTAACTCAACATCTCTAAGTGCCTTGATGAAAAGTGCAATAGGTTGCTCATAACCATCGTTATTCCTCTGTAAAAGTACAATAGTAATGGTATGTGTAGAAGAAAAGGAAAATATTAGGAAAGGTTTGGAATAATATGGGCTTATCATCACTGGTGTTTCTCCAATGAATTTTTTGAGAGTTTCAAGGTCCTCTTTGGATTCCTTAGTCCACTTTACCTCATTACCAATTTTGAGCATGTTAGTAATGGTTTTAATTTGTTCATGTAGACTAGGAATAAATCTTCTGAGAAAGTTTATTCTTCTAAGGAATTACTGAACTTCCTTCTTATTTCTAGGAGCTTCCAACTATTCATGGTCTATTCTTACTCCATCCTTAGACACAATATGACCCAATAACTTTCCTTCTTGCGTACCAAAACTGGACTTCTTTGGATTCAAAGAAAGGCCAAATTTCCTGTATTTTATTAAATGTTTGCCTTAAGTGTGACAAATGATCATCATCATTTTTTGAGAGAATTGTCATATCATTGAGATAAACCACTATGAAATTATATGTCTCCTACAAAGGAAATATCCATAGCTATATGCCACAAGTTTCTCTTGCATTCATCAGTCCAAAAGGCATTTTATTGTACATAAGGTTTCCCCAACGGGTAGTGAATGTGGTTTTTTTTTGTCCTATTTGCTCATAGCCACCTGATTATAACCTGAGAACCCATCCATCATGGAAATTTCGTTAGCTCCTACTTCCTTCTAAAAAAATTAGTCCATTTTAGGTAGGGGATAATTATCTTTTAGTGAACATTTATTTAGGTTTCTAAAATCAACCCACAGTCTGATTTCACAACTCGTTTTCCTGAATGAAACTAGATTTACAATCAATTCTGAGTATCTCAAAGGAATTATCATTTTGGCATCCAATAATTTCCTTATCTCTTTTTTCTATAATTGGTAGCAGGATGGATCTTGTTTTCCTCAACTTTTGTTTGAATGGTTTAGTTCTCGGTTTCAATATAATCTTTTGTTCAATTATGGATGTATCATATGTTTTTAAATCTTCATATCTCCATGTAAATCCTTCAATATATTCTTTGAACAGTTTGGCATACCTATGATTTGTCTCTTCTGGTAGAAACTTAGATAGTTGATATTCTTAGGTTCACTTTCAGTGCCAATGTTCACTTTCAGTGCCAATGTTCACTTCTTCCACATCTTCTTCTTTGGGTTGGATTACAAGATTTGGAGGTACATCATTTTTATCAAACAACCTTTCTAAAGGGACCTGGCCTTCAGGTATGAAATTATTTTTGAGCTCCACAATTTTGTGATTTGTTACTTTGCTTTTTAATTTCATATATAAGTTTTCTTCTTCTTCCTGACAGTTATTGCTTTTAGCCTCATCTTGCTCTTGGTCACTGGATATGCTGGAAAAAACATCTATTAATTACAATTTTTTTTTAACCTGAACTATATAGATGGACATGAAATATGCAACCATTCCTTTAGATATAGAATACCATATCTAAGTGGAACATTAGCTACTACCACATCAAGTAAGATAATTTTATATGGGAGTTGTGCTAAGGTAACAACCAAATATTAGGTGGACATGAACTCAAAATCCTTAGATATGATAATGGTGGTGAATATGTCAAATCTGATTTCATATAGTTTTTTGATGATGCAGGCACCCAAATGCAGCACTATATTCCTTACACGCCTCAGCAAAATGGTGTTGTTGAGAGGAAGAATATATCTCTTAAGCAGATGGCCACCTGCATGATGGAGTCTAAATATTTTCCACCAAAGTTTTGGGCTGAAGAAATCAGTTGTGCAGCCTATATCCAGAATAGGATGCCTCACAAATCCTTGTATGGAATAACTCCTTTCAAAGCTTGGAGTGGACACAATCCTGATGTGTCACACTTCAAGATTTTTGGCTCTAAAGCTTGGGCTAGAATTCCACCTAAGAAGAGAAAGGTTGTGGAACCCAAAAGTAAAGAATGTCTATTTGTTGGGTATTTAGAAGATTCCAAATAGTACAAGTTGATCAACAAGAGAACTCAAAAATGGTTCATTGAAAGGAGTGTTCAGTTTGAAGAAGAGCCTATGCTAGCAACAAAAATTGGATAATCCTCTTCACCACTACCACCTTTGATTGTAAGTGAAGACTCTAATAAGTTATATTATTCTGATATGTCTGATAATGAATATTTAATTGTAGATCCAAAAAATCCTACAATACCAAAGTGGGAAGAAAATACTATTCAATAAGTTGGGGAACAAGTTGGGAATCCTAGTGATCCTAGAAGAACTAGATCTCACTTCAAGAGTGCTTTTTCTTTCAAAGATCCATGATTTGTTGAGAAGTGTTATATGATGGTTGAATTTGATACACAAACATATGAAGAATATTTAGAAGATCCAAAATGTAAAACAACCATGAAAGAAGAATGCCACTTGCTCTAGAAGAATGAGACATGGAAACTAGTCAATCTCCCACTAGGTAGAAAGCTAGTGAAGTGAAAATGGGTATTCAAGAAAATTTTTGTTGCTAGTGGCTCTCCTCTGAAGTATAAGGAAATTTTATTGGCCAAGGGCTTCTCCCAGTCCAAGGAATTGACTACAGTGAGACCTTTGCACTAGTGGAAAAGATGGATTCTATAAGACTAGTTTTGGCTATTGCAGCTTCCAAGCAATGGGAGGTACATCACATGGATGTGAAGAGTGTATTTCTACATGGATATCTCAAAGAAGATATATATATATATATATATATATATATTCATCATCCATAATTTTTTTTTACTAATCCATCTCTTGTGTGCAGGTTGAAGAAATCACTATATGCACTAAAACAAGCTCCCGGAGCTTGGTATGCCAAGATTGATGACTTTTTGCTATCACAGAACTTTTGTAGATGAAAGTATGATCCAAATGTCTATTTGAAGTTGATTCATGGTTCAATCATTATTATTTTCTTGTATATGGACGATCTTTTTATGACAACAATTTCCATGAAAGAAATTTCCTCCTTGAAGGATGCTTTGAACCATGCCTTCTCCATGACTAATTTGGGGTTGTTGAGCCAATTCTTGGGGCTTGAGATTTCTCAATCAACCTTTGGAATCAAAGCACATCAATCCAAATATGCTTCAGACCTGATAAACAAGTTCAACATGAAATATTGAAAGCCAATAAAGACTCCTTTCCTCTCAGGAATTAAGCTTGAAGAAGCAAAATCAACTCCTTTGGTGAACAATATTATGTACAGACAACTAGTTGGTTGTCTTCTCTATTTGACTCACACTCGAACTGATATTTATTGCGACAGTGAGTGTGGCATCTAGCCATATGGATCAACCACATGATATCCATTATAGGGAAGCAAAGAGAATTATTGTACTTTGTGCAAGGAACCAAGAAACATGGGATTCACTATGTTGCAAAATCCGACCTAGAGTTAGTTGGTTTTACTGACTCTGATTGGGTTGGTGATAAAACTGATAGAAAATCAAATTCTAGATATGTGTTTATGCTTGCATATGGCCCAATCATATGGTCAAGTAAAAATCAAAGTTTCATTGCACTTTCTTCTATAGAGGCAGAATACATAGGAGTTGTAAATGTAGCTACTCAATGTGTATGGTTGCAAGGCATACTTGGAGAGTTTGGGATTGAGTCTGGAACTTCCACAGTCATATTTTGTGACAATCAAAGTTATATTTGAATATAAACAGACCCTATACAAAGAAATCAAACCAAACAGATAGAGATCCATATGCACTACATGAGAGGACTTGTGCATGATGAGGTCATTGCTCTGCACTATTGCGCATCATCTGAGCAAGTTGCAGACATCTTCACCAAGGAATTCTCTGAGAAGACTTACAGAAATATCAAATCATTTCTTGGGATAGTTTATCACATGGTGAAGACTGATTGAAGACAAGAATTCATAAAAAAAAATTCATGTACATGTTTTTAGGGAGGATTTTCCCCTTGTGGTTTTGCCTCTTTCCTTGTTTTTATGGACAAGCAGTATGTAAAGGGTGACTAAGCCTTGTTTCTAGGCCCTATATCTCTGATATATTTCCATTTTTTCACATAATTAGGCTTAACAGGGGGGTGTTAGAATAATCAATAACCCATTCCCATACTTAGGATACATTTATTAATATGTATGGTTAATTTCCTAGGTTCTAGACTAGCTAGCCGACATCCAGTTGCACCACTTGGTCAAAAATTGCCATAAATGCATCCAGGAGCACCCTTCACATATTCTGGATAATATTTTTCCAACTATACAGACTTACCAATTTAGTAAGTGTGCTTTCCTACCTTATCCAGACTTAGACTTCTTTTCAACAATTTTTAAGGTAAAAAGGTGAAAGCTAGTCACATGGAAACTACCATGTTTTTGTACAACTCATCCTCCTTGTTTTTATCTTTTGAAAGCATGAGTATATTGAATTTCCATTAGTTATCAGCTGACATACATCATTCATCTAATTTGTGACCTTCCTGGACTAATTTGGAAAGTGTTTTATGCACCTAGGGGGATTTTTTACTTTTAGTAAGCCTAATATTGTGAGGATTCAAATTGCCTCCTTAGGCACTTGAATCTATGATGTAATTATATATTTGTAAAGCCTATTTATAAGGTTGGTTGATGTACACTTATGCAATGTAAGTTATTGTTATGCATCAATTTCAATCTCCAATTTTGAGTGCATCTTTGCATGTCTTCTAGCAATTTCTTATGAGTTTAATCGTACTAAGTCTGGGCTTAATTTCCATAGCGGGGTCCCATATCTTTAAAAATTGTTTTGAATCTTGTCCATACATGAAAATGAGGTCTTAATATTTGAAAAGAGTGACATCCACTGATAACTCCTAGCTCTTGTTCAGGTTCTCCATTTCTTTTCTCTCTAAATTTATTGATATATCTTCTTTTGAATAGAACTCTGCTTTTTTTTCCTCTATGTCCCCTATGAGTTTCATCATAGAAAGTGTCTTAGAATAAAATTACAATAAAAATGGAAAGACTTGTTTTGAAACCGTCCAAGCTTTGATACCAAATGTTATGCAACAAATTCCACAAAATAGCATAAATAGAAAAGAAACATTAATTCACACCTTAATAATGAAGAAAAGAGATGAATAGCAAGCCTCTTCGAAGGGGCAACTTCATTATATAGTGTGTTGAGTACAAAAGAAAAGACAAGGAAAAATTATTCAAATGAAAATGTTTCACACACACACACACACACACACAGAGAGAACTACAACTAATGGACTCAAGCCAACATCAATAATATAACAATACTAATATAAAGTGCCCAATTCAAGGGGGGAACGAGCCACATTTCAAGGCTTAACAATCAAACTTGTACATATCATTACATCACAATCATTTGGCCATGAAGTTGTTACAATTTTTAATCACATTATTTCGCATAACAATCAACAATATAGTTTTTTCCGGTAATTTTATTAATAGGAATAAAGTTGGCCTTTAAACCTGGAACATACATGACATTTTGAATATTTTGATGCAATTTCCTAAAACTTTCATAGATACTTCACGTATTACATGTACCTTACAAACGATGTCATCACCAAGAATAATGACCTCATTATCTCAGTGACCAAGTTTGGAATTTTTGTTTTACATACCAATGATATGTTTGGTGGCCTCTAAATCAATATACCAAACCCATTAAGAGACAAATTTATCAATATGAGAAGCCATACATAGATAATCATTGACAATTTCATTCTATGAAACCATTGTACTACTCTTGACAAAATGGTTTTCAAGTTTCCCCCATCTACTTCTTCCTCTATTATATCCTTTACATCTATTATGATTACCTCATGTCTGCTTAAAAAAATAATTTTTTTCATAATGAGTATTTTTACTACAATAATTGCACAACTTGGAACTTTGAGAAGCACTTGTTTGATTTGAAGAATTTTCCTCCAATTGGGAAGCCAACTATACTATCCTCCTTTATGGCCTTCATCATGGCTTCTTTCTCTATGTCATCATATGAAATCTCTATCTAGTTATGCAAGATCATTTTTATTGCGTCGTTGCTCTTCCTGGAGTAATAATCCTACTACTTTAAATGTTGGAACTTCATTTCGAGAAGACAAACTGGCGTTTTGAAACTCTAATGCACATTGAGTAAGCTATTAAAAAAAAATGGTGATGAACACTTTATCTTTAATGTCTCTATCAATTGCCAATAATTTATTCTATAATTCTTGCAACTTTTGGACATGATCTGTAACTGAATATGATGTTATCATCTTAAAAAAAATATATTAGTAAGAGAGAGACACTCCTATTGCATAGTAAAAAAAAGATAGATACATATTCTAGATTCACTCCAAAAACAGGGAGTCAAGTAATGGCCATGGAACCACCTGAGAGAGGTATGCAAAATGGTCCATACCGAGAATCTAACCATAACTATTGTTCCCAATCTTTGAATGTTGGTAGCACGATACAACTTAAGAAATTAATGAAAAAAGAGAGGTTTGGAGAGATCATGAAAATAACAAGACTGAGCAGAGCTGCTACAACCTCTTGGAGGAAACCACATCCTCCATAGCCTTGTTCATGCTAGCGTTCTTGTCATACTTTTTGGCTCTGCTGAAGGGAGGCTCGAAGAACTACATGAGTTTTTTCATGTGATTCGACCTTTTTTCAGCATCCTCCTTGAAGGTGCTGACCGTGAGGTTAACGTAATCCTCAAAGATTTCTCTTTCACTCATGGACCTGGAAAAGATGAATTTCAACCTCTAATAGTTGGAGATGGTGACTTCATGCCCCAATTTGAGCTTAAATTCTCCATAAATCTCTTCCTCCATGGTCGTGATGGATTTTACAAATGTGAGCAAGAGCTTCCTCCCGAAAGAGAGCCTCTCAATCTATCTCCTAGTCGTCGCTTCCCCCCGAAGACATAGCTAAGGAGGAGAGAGTATGCTTGGTGCGCTTGTTGTTGTTCGAGGTGTTCAACAAGGAGAGATCATGCTAAAGAAGACTGGTGTTGGATCCCACATGCCGAGGACTAAAACTGGAACTAGCACGTTGAAGAATTTGCTTCCTTACTCTATTAACTAACTAGAGCTCTGGATCACAATTTTTATAGCTCGTGTTTGAGAAGCAATGAAGCGTCCAAATGTCTTCATACCAAAAGAAATGGATCATATCGCAGGGCCCATGATGGCTTGACTGGTGCAGAGTAGATGTGATGTTAAAAATGGTGTATCCTGAGCGTATCTGATGGGCCATGGGAGGAAAATCACTCACAGCACTCCAAGGACATATAGTCAGATTTACCAGACTTGTCGAAAGGTTCAGACCCAGAGTAATGAGCATCGCGGTTGAAACCCTCGTTTGAAGCGATGTGCGAGAGATCAGTTCACACAGTCAGAGGACCAAGATATGCAGTTTAAGCATGGAGTTGGGAGGGGGTCGGTTGCCATCTGTTGCAGCACGTGCCCACTCCTCTCTATGTCGTATGCCCTTTCTGCCCCATCTATCCTCGGTCTCTTGAACACCCACATCCAGGATGTGGTTGTCTTGCATTGCGATCTGATACCAGTTTTCCTTGTCATCAGGTTTGATGTTGTCGCCCCAGCGGGATCAGTGTATTGTAGAGTTCTAAGTGACTCCCTTGTTTGCAATAGAGTCAGCTAACCTGTTAGTTTTTCTTCTAACGTGTTGGAAAATGATCGCAGGGTTTGTCGTTAGAATGTTGCTTAGAGTTTTGAGTTTGCTCTCCAGCCTCCAATTGTTGGCCACTTTTCTACCATTTTAGCTTGACTGAAGTCTTATGGCCATATTGGTAATGAGAAGAGAGTCCCCTTCCAGGATGAGGGGGGGCCAATTCATGTCAAGAACCCAAGTGAGGCCGACCAAAATTCCTTCCAACTCAGCAGTGTTATTTGTGGTAATGCCAAGGGAGCCCTAGAATACTCCCTGAATTTCTCCTTCATTGTTTCGGATGGCACCTCCAAATCCAACAGGGCCCGGATTTCCTTTGGAAGATCCATCAAAGTTGAGCTTATAAGTGCTAAGGGAGAGGGGGGGAAGCCAATGAATGGGTTTCTTCACTTTAATTGTCTTTGTGTTGGTTGGGCCAATGTAGTCAATGATGGCAATGATTCCCCAGTCATTAAGAATTTTCATTTCATTGTTGTTGGTGGTCAAGTCGTTACCTTTCCAACTGAGAGTTTTAAAGTTTCCATTATGTGTCTCTTTAATATTTCCTAGACATCCTCTTCCCTCCTACTCCGATTGTTGAAGATTCTATTATTCCTTTCCATCCATAATTCTTAGACCACAAATCCTGGGAAGAGCTCCCAGATTTTGTTGAGGAGCATGCTTCTAAAAGGTTGGTGAGGGAAATTTTCTATGGATAAATTCGGGTGTCCTTTGACTCTAGTAGAGTTTCCAAAGATTCTTTCTCCCTCTTTCCAGATTTTGTCAGCGAACTTGCACTCGTCTAAGAGGTGATCAATGGTTTCTCCATCAGCTTTGCATAGGTAGCACCAAGAGGTTCCAATGCTTCCTCTCTTTTGTCGATTCTCCTAGGTTAATATGCGCCTACAAAGAAAGAGCCAAAGGAAAGTGGAGATTTTGGGCCAGAGGTTGGCCTTCCGTATCTTTTTCCATTTGGTGTCGTGGCCATTAGTGATTGAATTGATGAGGATAGCGAAAGCTTCTTTCATGTTAAAGGCGTCAGTCTATGAGAGTGCCCATCTTATTTTATCATTGTCCTGGTTGATTCTAATTTGCTTGGTTTGGAGGTCATCCCAAAAGCTTTATATATCTTCAATGGGGCTTAAGGTACGCTACTAGTCGTAGCCTTTCCATTTTTTGAAATTCTCTCCCATAGTGTTCTCTTGCCACATGTCACTGACCTTGGAGGCATGTCTCAGAGTCGATTGTTCCTAAAGAATTTGGAAATTGTGATATTCTCTTAGCGGACGTTGTTGGTTCCAAGAGTCTTGAAAGAAGTTAGTCGTATTTTCATTTCACACCTCCCAGAAGATGTAGTTCTGTATAAGGCTCTGATTGTTATGAGTCAAGTTCCAAATTTGTGAGCCTTTGACATTGGTGTTGAATCGAATGAGGTCTTGTATAGACTAGGTGGGAGCATATTTGGCATGCCATAGTAGAGTCCAAGGTTTCGAGGTGTGCATGGTCCATCTCCACCAGATATTGGCATTGCTAATTTGATTGTTAATGGAAGGGCCTCTCAAGCTGAGGCCACCATCTATCTTTGGAGTGGAAAGAGTGTTCCAATTTACTAAAGACTACTTCTTGTGATTTTTCAGTGCCTCCCCAGAGGAAGGTGCGCTACATTTCTCTTAGTTTTTTATAAATGGATTTCGGGGCAACTAGAGTGGAGAAAAGATACAGGGGCATAGTTTGCAGAACGACTTTGACAAGAATAAGGCGGTTGGGAAGGTTTAGGGATCTGAGGGTCCAAGAGCTGAGTTTTTTATTCAGTTTGTCGAGAAGATCTTTCCAAGAGATATTTCTTGTTATGGAGTCGGCTAGAGGGGCTCCTAGATACTTAGTAGGTAGAGAATCTTCTGTGAATTCAAGGATACAGAGGATGTTGTGCTTTGTAGTCTGACAGGTATTGAAAACATAAATTTGGGATTTCTCTTTGTTGACGTCAATCCCACTGGTCATGAGGAAGGTGTTGAGGCTGGTTTTGAAGGCTTTGGCTTCCTGAACCGAGGAGTAACCCATTAGCATAGTATCATCCACGAATTGCTGGTGGGTTTGTGGCTCTAATTTCGGATGAGGTGAGAGGCCTTTGAGCTGATGGTTCTGGACTTTGGCTTTGAGAAGACGTCCCAAGCCTTCCATCATGAGGACAAATAGGAAGGGAGAGAGGGGGTCTCCTTGTCTGATAACTCGGGAAGGTTGGAAGGTTTTTGAGTAAGTGACATTGACAAGAATGGAGAAAAAGGAGGTAGAAACAAGGGTGTGGATCCAGTTGATCCACTGATCACAAAATTCAAACGCCATTAACATCTTCTTCAAGAAATCCCAGTTGAGCTTGTTGAAGGCCTTTGATAGGTCCAACTTGATTAACATAACAACTTTTTTGGTGGCTTTGAGTGAATGGATCTCATGAGAAAGGATGATACCATCCAAGATCTATCTGCCTTCAACATATCCATATTCATCCTTTGATATGAGGGTGGATAGAAGTGGCTTGATCCCGTTGGCTATGCTTTTAGTAATGATTTTGAAAATAACATTACATTGGGCAATAGGTCGAAACTTACCAGCAGAGTCTGCTCTATTTTCTTTAGGGATTGGAGTGAGGAACCTTGAATTAAAAGCTTTCAGGATTTTCCTTGTTTTCCTGGAGTCTTCGACAATGGCTAAGACTTATTATTTGATGGTATGCCAACATGCATGAAATAAATTGGTAGTGAAGTCGTCTGGACCCGAGGATTTGTCGTTTTTTAGTTGTTTCACCGCCTCTTCACGTTTCGCCATCTCAATGGGTCGAAGGCGTTGTTTTTTTCTCTTGAGTGACTATGGAAGGGATGTTATCAAGGATTTCCCTCCTTTCTTCACTTCTATCTATATTAGGCTCCTCCATAAGTTGCCTAAAGTGGTTGGTGAGAGTAAGCTCAAGATCTTCCTGCTTCTCAACCTTTGAGCCATTCTCAAATTTTCAGACAAACAATTTTGTTGGCTTGCCTATGTTGTAGAGTGGCTTTGAAGAAAAAAGACGAGTTTCTTTCCCCTTCCTTAAGCCAGAGATTCCTGGATTTTGTATTTTAACGGATTTCTTCTTGCAAATCTATGGCTTGCAAGGCTTCCAACATGTCATTTTCTTCCTTTTTTTATGGATTCATTGTATCCCTCTTTCATAATAGTTCTTTGGATATTCTTTAGTTGACTTTCAATTTGTTGCTTCTCTAACTAAATGTTGTTGAAATGCTCTTTGTTCCATAATTTAACTTTCTCTTTAATGTATTTCAATTTTTGCTGAAATTTATACATGAGAGTTCCAGTGGGAGGCTGGAATTCGCTCCACCACTGCTGCAAGAGAGGATGGAAATCAAGATGCGTTAGCTAGAACTTCTCGAATCTGAAGGGCCTCCTTAGATGTTCTCCTATTCTGTCCCAAATAAGACAGACAAGCCAGTGGTCCGAACCTGCAGCCGGGAGAATGAGGGTCGATATGTCAACGCCTCTAGAGAGTATGGATTCAAAGATTAAGAAGCAGTCGAGTCTAGAAGCAATGTGCCTATCCCCAGAGCATCTTGTTTCAGGTAAACAAGCTATTGGAAGCGTTGATGTCTATCATGGCTAGCTCATTGATCAAGATGTCAAAGGTCATATTAGCAGCATTTAAGGAGCTTATTCCTCCTATTTTTTCCCTGAGATTACGAATGAGATTGAAGTCTCCTCTTAGGATCTAGTGATTTTGGTCGACCCATTGACTTAGCATTTCCAGAGAATGAATGAAGGCTTGCTTTGGTGCGAGAGAGTAGGGTCCATATACATTGGTGAGGATGCCCCTGAGGCTTGTCCCAAGGATATGAAAATCGACTGAGATAGTGAAGTGAGTTTCCAAGAAGTTTGTTCTCCAGAGGGTTCCAAATGATGCCAATGCCTCCAACAACACCCTTGGCATTGATAGTTATAGACTTGTAGCCTTTCCAAACTTTTGCCATAGTATTTTTGAAAATTTCTTCAAAGCATTTGGTTTCTTGAATGAACATAACTGTGGGATTTTCGATGGTGATTTTCCTTCTTAGCAGTCGTTTTTTTTAGGTGCACTGCAACCTTTGATCTTCCAGGTTGTGAATTTCATTGGGAAGGCTTGCAGGGTAAGGTAAAAGCAGCCTCTATGGTTGGAAATTGCCCCGATGCAACCAGTTTCTCCCCTATATCCTTGATCCTTTGTTGATTGCTTCTTCTTCCACGCCTCTTATTGCCCGCTTTCTTGATGGTTTCGTGTATTTTGACACCCGGGTTCTCAATACCTACCCCAAGGGTTTTAACTTTTATGGTTTTGATGATGGCCTCCTTGAGTAGCACCACCTGCTGAGAGGGGATGACTCCTTGCTCTAGATCTTGAACCGCCTTTTTCAGTCCATCTAGATCCAGATCTCCAATGTCCATATCATCTTGGTCGTCCTCCATCATATCCATGTCTCGTCCTGGTTTTGAGGGTTGTTGCTTTCCTCCTTTATCTACTTCCCTATTAATGGTGGGTCGAGATGGTCCATCATTATCTGGGGTATCCTATAGTTGTTTAGATTGTAGCACATCAAAAGTATTAGAAGATATGGATTTTTTTTTTGCCTCTAGTCCTTGACTCCTCTTTGTCGTCCCTTTTCTTTCAAATACCTTGATGAAGCTATCAACATCCTTGACATCTTTGCTCTTCTATTGGTTATTCAGATTGTTCTCTGGGAATTCCCTGAACAGATGACCATGCTCATGACAACGCCTGCATCTGAAGGGTATTTGTTCATAGTCGAGAAGTTGGAACCAGTCCTCATCCTCCCAACTTATAGATTGATCCCTTCCGGTAAGTCTTTTGTTATATCCATGTAGACGCAGATGTCAGCATAAGAGGTGTGTCTCATTTTTTTTGTCTGCTCTGCTATCTTTACAAATTCTCCTATTGTGTTTCCCAGATCCTCCAATATGCTCTCATGCCAATATTTTGAGGGCAGGGAATATAACTTGATCCAGATCAGTACAAAGGTAAGGTCTTCTTTTTCTGGGTTGAACCTTTCCTTCCAAGGTTTTAAAAAGAGGCTGACAAACTAGATGAAATACGACCCTCCCTCAAAGATACGGTTTCAGTCCTCAAGATTCAGGAAAACCACCGTGAAGAATCCTTTTCCCCCTAAATTAACATCAAAATCCACTTGGGGTTTCCAGGTTACATTGATCCAACACAAGAGGGATTTTTCTGAGGGCTAGATACCAATGAATTTGCCAATAATAGTGTGATCCTTCATGTGTTGAATGTGTGTGCGAAGGCCTTCAGAATAGATTTGTAGGGTGGGGATTTCCTTCACTTCCAGGATGCATTTTCTTGTGTTTGTTGGATGTTGATCCTTGCTTTTGTCTTTCATCTTCTTTTATGTTGCTCGCCATTTTTGAACTAGATGCAACCTGTGGATTTGTTTCTCTGTTTTCTAAGGTTTCATCCTAGGAGGGGTTGGGATCCTCCACCCCCACAGGGGCTTCACTTGTTGACCAATACCCTATCACGTTAGTTCATATTGTGGGTTTTAAAATTATCAAAAATTGAACCAATATATTGCAGGTATTGGGGGGGATGAGGGGATTAAGGTGGGGGTGGGTAGGGCGGTTTATAAGGATTGAGGTATAAAAAGGGGTGAGGAGGAGGTTTTAAGTATTGGGAGGGGGTTTCAACAAAAAGAGTTTGGGTCAATACCTCTAGAAATTAAGGGTATTCTTTAATATCCCATGATTGCACGTGCTATGTGAGAGGTTCACTAAGTGAAGTCCCCGTGCCCACCCCATGGGTTCCCCCATAGATTTCCTTCATTCTCCCATACGCACAGGTGCCAAGGTGTGCAACATACATATTTACGCCCTGCAGAACCCTACTTGTGCGCCGTCAAAGAATTTTGTGGGCTCTGTCTAACCTTCGCTCATCGCTATCATCTTTAAATTAGTTAATATGTTTATCAACAATAGAAATTGAAGTTCATTGAAAATTTCATATAATTCTTTAGCTTATTCCAAACATTAATAACATTACTAAAACAACAAATGTGGGGGAAAATATCATTCTCCAAAGCAAATGTAATAATATAGAATGCATTTTTTTTTATAATCATAGTCTTTGGATGGTGTTTTAAAATTGTCCCAATAACTTTTTCCCAATGATCATGATAAAACAAAATTTGCTCCATCTTTGTTTTGTAATGGGACAATCTTTTCCATTTATTTTATGAGCATTAGACATCTAGAAATGATTAATATTGGTGACTTTTCTTTATAACTCTAAAGATTGTTCTTATAACTTCAAAATTTTCAAAACCCTTAAACATTTTACTTTTCAGAAACATATAACTAAAATAACAGACATATGACTGATAAATCGATTTTGAAAACAAAGTTTGCAAAGTATTTCATTATAATTGACCCAAAAAATAATCTAGAATACTACAATGGCCTTAACACAATTACCAAAAAAAAAAGTTGATATCTACCAAGGTAAATGAACCGAGGGTAAATGAATGTACCTTTTTAAGTTGAATGCATCGATTTCAACGGGACTGAAATATTGTGTCACCGACCATAATTTGTTTTGTTGCAACCACCAACTAGGATCGACTTGTCATACAAGTTATAATAATCATTATGATAATAAAAATAATAATATATATTTTAAGGTCACAACCAAGCTAGACACCAATTTGATGTACGAGACACCCTTGTTGGTGGGACAAAGGACCCCCTCTACATAGTGATGTAACTATTAAAGTCTACAAAGATGTACATGCCCTAACCCCCTTTGGATTTTAACCTATGACCTCATAGGAAGAAACATATGTCCTTAACCGGTAGGCTTACTCAAGCTATACCCACCACTATTCTTAATGAGCCATTGTATTAATGATCCACTATTCTTAATGAGTTATATGTCAAAGTCTTCTTGTCAACCACCGATCAAACTGCATACTAGGTTTATATTAATGAGCCACTATTTGAGTTAGTCATCGAAGTATTATTGACAACTGCCTAATCAAAATGCATACGATGTATGGCGACTATTGTACAATTGTATGTCTAGTGTATTATTTTTCTTCTAGAGCAATGCCACCATACCAATTTATTTTCATCATATTTTCTACTCAATTCATCAAATTGCCCTTTTAATTACTTAAATGGCCAATTTAATGGAATCTAGTCATAAAGCCATACAAAAAATTGAAATTCGCCATACAGGTCAATCAATTGTACAAATCGTCTTTGTCCATACAAATTTATTTGCAATTTAGATTATCCATGATTGGTACAGGTTTTTCTTTTTCCATACAACTTTGGTATATCTTCACTATTGTCCTCTCTACAAAAACGTTTAATCCAATTGAACCTTGTCTCTTTATCTAGGTGTGCCAAATTGTCTTGACAATGTCTTTGATATTGCCCTGTGCCACCATGACTCTAATTCAATGTTAAACTATGATATGATTCAGCGTTACACGAAGTTTTGCATATATATTTAACAAGTTCCATTATCCCTGTTAGGAACTAATTATGATTCATGGCATTGATATGCAAAGGACCATTAATTCAATTGAACCTTGTCTCTTTCTCTAGGTGTGCCACACTGTCTTGACAATGTCTTTGATATTGCCCTGTGCCACAATCACCATGGCTATGATTCAATGTAAACTATGATATGATTTCCATTGTGGCTCTGATTCAATGTTAAACTATGATATGATTCAACGTTACACGAAGTGTTGTATATATATTTAACAAGTTCCATTATTCCCATTAGGAACTAATCATGATTCATGGCATTGATATGCAAAGGACCATTAAATTTATTGGTTTGGCTTGTTTATTTTTTGTATATTTGTTTTTTTTATCAATATAAGTAAAATATTTGAATCTTGGAGTCCATATACAAAGAACCAATGAGTAGTTTTTTTAGTTGTTTATTTTGTGTGCATATAATTTTAATTACTATAAATGGAGAATGATGATCATGAGTGAAATATGCAAAACATCAATGGTGATTCACGAGTGCAATATGCAAAATACCACAGGTTATAAAGAATATTTATGTACTCCAAGAGAAACTTGTTGTCACACACTCCACTATTATAGGGGTGCACGTGTTTATGTAGTCCAATTGGCCTCCAACCTCTTCATGTAGCTAGGATCCAACCTTTCATTATGAAAGTTGTTGAAGGATAATTATTGACTTCTTTGTCCTTCATAAATGTCCAGTTGATGGAGTATTGAGTTGAACTAGTATTAGTTTCGTCATGCTTTATAAGTAACTCACCATCAACTAGTCTACATTCATGGAGTCTTTTCATAAACCAAGGCAATGCTTTTAAAGTTATTGCAAACATGGATATGTTTAGTGCAATATCTTGTGTAAAAACTCAAATACAGAGAGCTTAACCAAATTGATGAACGATAAAACTGATATTACAACATTCAAAATGAGTGTCTGTTGTTAACCGATATATAAAGCTATATCTAACCAATAGCCAATGTATACAGTTGACCAATTCTTTCTATAGAGCCCATATTCAAACTTATAATAAGCTACGGATGTAGGATATTCACTGTGGCAATTGAAGTCCTGAAGTCTATAGATTCCATATTCGAAGTTATAATAAGGTATGGGTATATAGGATATTCGCTATGGAAATGAAGTCCTGGAGTTAAATTTGTTATTAATGTTTTTATTGCATTTGACTACACTAATTGAGATCCTGACAGCAAAAATAGTATGGTTTATCAATTATTGTGTGTATTATTACAAAGTGATAAAAAACTGAGTTGGGATCATTTGGTTTCTGGGAAGAAAACTAGCAAGGGCTCTCTGATTATAGATGCACAGGGAAACTGAGTGGCAAGTTCTTGTTTAAAATCTTCATCAAGATGGTAGTTTCAATTAGAGTATCATGGGAGACTGATAAGATCTTTGAGTCAATGTCAACTCCAGTGCATTTGGAGTCACATGGATAGCAAGAATGGTAGCATCTTGCAGATGCCTTTAGCCCCCAAAGGGTAGCCCAGTCGGTCAAACCCCCCCCCCCTCCCTTGCGAAGTCGTTGGCCCTCTGTCANCAGGCTCTCTTTTGCGTGGAGTCGACAGGCGTGAAGCCCCTTTGCGTGGGCCCACCTGGATTGTCTGTACAGGGAGAAAAAAAACTTGCAGGTGCCTTTATTATTGAATACCACACCATGCACTATAATGTGCCCAGCTTAAGGCACAAGAAGAAAGGAATTTCCCAACTTGTTGATTTCAAAGATATCCCTTTCTTGTAAAATTTGGAGACAACATATCTGTAGGACAATTATATAAGCAACTATCATCTATTGCCTTACAATGACATCAAAATTTTCACTTTGAGCTCTATTCAGCGCCATGACTACTCTGCCTCTTGAGATTTAGATAAGTTTTTCTTGATGTCCATTTCCTCCTTTGATGATTGTCAAAGATTGAGTCTCTCTGATGGCATCAAAAGATTTTGTACCACCAATAAGGCTGGCTACTAAGGTTAGATTCAATTCCTATCAAGTCCATCTAACTACAATAATTCAAAACTGTTGCATCAAAGCCAAAATTTCCATCTTGATGGACATTGTATTACTATTTACAGTGCCAACAAATGAACATCTTACGACAATACATTGGATTACTTTTTAAGTTGTATTGCCATTCACAAGTGACTTCCAATTTTACAACACCCTAAATTCCTGACATTTAAATGAATTACATCAGGTAGTAGACAATCGCAATAATAATCGGTGACTTATAGCTACCCTATTGGTTGACCTTTTGAAGGAGTGCACTTCTGTCCCTGATGGCCTCATTAGCAATTTTCTTCAAAAGTAACTAACTAAATGCATCCGAGGATCTCACAATAAGCTCCATGTGCATTGTTAAAACTTGAAACCGTTAATGATTTAGTGAAAACTTAATTTGGCTATGACCCTCACGTTACAAAAAAACACAGAATAGGCCTGCATGCCCTTACTTTACAAGATAACTCAAAAAGACAAATGATTGACATGGACGAGTTTGCCTTAGCAACCAAAGCCACAAACAACCTTTTTTTATGCTGAATATCCATCTGGATACAAATTTAATGATATACACTTGAATCTACAAATATCAAAAACATGATCTATTTTGCCATAAGTGCCAAAACAAAAAAAAAATTGGTTTGTTTCATAGTTTTTAGTCAGGAGATCAAAATGAAATGCACGGATGTTTTATTCAATATTAATTAAATGAGTTGTGACATTAATTCAAACATATCGTGATAAATCATCATTTTTCTGACGACTGGAGAACCAAATTGCTGGCAATTCATGATTTGAACAGATTTTAAACACCTGTTAAAAGTTCCTTTCTTGCATATAATGATGCATACTGGCCACCTTGGGCCAAAAGAGAAGAATGAGTTCCTTCTTCTACCAATTTTCCACCATCCAAGAGAAAGATTCTATCAGCCTTGCGCACAGTTTCTAGACGGTGGGCAATTACAAACACCTGCAACAAATCCATATTAAAATAGCTAAGTCGTGGATCAAATACTGCTTATGTCATATTTCCAGCATGAATAAACTATAGTGAAGACTTGAAACAATAAAGCCACACTATTGCTGGTTTAGTAGGTACAGAGAGACACAATACCAAACATTCCTGCCAAAAATTGGTAATGCATGAGGCTCAGAGTATTGAAAGTCTTCATTAGACCTTCATCACTGATCAGTGATAAATGTGTTTTTAGCAACAAGATTTTGTTATAGATAAGTAAATTGGCTTCAGGTTTGACATGATATGAATGTTCTGGAGCAAAGGTTATAATATGCACATCAGCAAGCCCAAGGGATTAGCTCAACTAGTGTCAGTTGTCACCAATGTTGTTGGGCATTTGGCTAGTTCTGTGCCCACAGCTGCACGGTTTGAATCCCCCTCAGTTAGGTGCACTAGTTTACACTGACAGGTTTGATAGGGATGCCATCCACGAATGTAGGAAATCATCCCTTGGATTTCCCCATGAATTTTTCCTGGGAAAAAAATATATGCACAACAACACAAATATTAACGGCAACATGAACCAAAGAGTACATTAAAAGCCCTGTGTACACCCTGATGTACATCAAAATATAGGCACTTAAATTATGGAAATAGACAAAATATAGTTCCAAGCATACAAACGGAAAATGAAGTAAGAAGTGGTCTCTTCAAGTTTGAGCAACATAAGTACATGAGGAAGAAATTATATAAACAGAATCAAGGGGGCCCGGAGGTGGAATTGAGACAAGGGACTGATATGATCATAAACTATTTTTTAAATTCTGAAATTTAGGCAATAATTGCCGGCTCATTTGTGCATTAGTTTGACTTGGAGTAGTAATATTCAGCAGTAATCTGGGCACAAACAAAAATATGAAAAGGATTTTCCAAATAAACATTAACTATTATCATTTTTGTAATAACAATGTCGACTAAGCTTGTCACATGGTATGGGAAAGATGCCCAGTTTCTTAGCAACATACTTATATAGAATTACTCCTATCCCTTTTTGAAAGGCCTCCGGCCAAAACTATCATTGGATTATTATCCTACTTTTGCCTGACTGAATTAGAAATTGTCTAATACAGAACTTCTATCAAGATAATGTATGTGGCTATGGCCAACTTGTGTCATTTCTTGTAATATTAGGTTATGGTTAAGGCCAACCTAGACAATCTTATGTGGGCCCATGAGCCATAACCCCTCTTGGGAAGAGCACCCTACTTCTTGAGATATGTATAGAATCTAGATACACATTCAAGTTTTATTTGCAATACATCACAATCAGCTATTGCTCTCTCTAAAAGTGTCTAAGCCTAAAAGCACCATATACTATTCCACCCTCTTGTTGTCTTGGAGTGATCTTTGTGCCTGGTTATCTCTCTGTAGTGCTCTTATGGTTGCTTACTCTAGTGCATCTATTGTTCAGCTCTAGTGCACTTGCTCACTCTTTATCAAGTACTGTTTTCTCCTTTTTATTGCAGGTTTTAGGGTTTGTTGGTGGTTCCATTCGATCCTTGCTTTCTCTTGTCATCTCATCGTGGAATCAGAGCAGCTGTGAACCTCCTTTCTATTCATTATACAGCTAGCAAATGAATTTTTTGTCTGTTCATTCTGGTATCTTCTCAGTTTCAGAGATCGCATGTGGAAGAAACACTAACATGAGTATGAGGGCTATTTTTTTATAGCGTTATCATTTGTTGGAGAAGGGAAACTCATTTAAGGCTGTTTAATATTTATTAACCTGTTTTATGCATTTTTTGGAGACCTTTTGCACAAGATTGAAGCACCTGAAATTAAGGCTTTCCGTGACAGATCCGGAAGCTTCTGACTGGTTGCACCACCTATGGACTGCCACGCTGGTTTTTCCACATTAACCACTATTTTAGGGTTTTTAGAGTGCTAATTTATTGCTGGCATTTTTATCGCTGACTAAGTGTATTGTTCAACAGATTTTACCCTCAAAATGGTGTCCTAGAACTGCATTGATCTATAACCTAATTTTACAGCAGATCTGGAAGTTTTTGGCTAGCAGCTGCCCCAGGGATGAAGAAATAGGGTTTACAGATCTTATTTTTCTTTCTTCAGCAGCTGATCCAGACATTGTTTGGCTAGTGGCTTTTCCCTAAGGGTTGTAGAACTAGGGTTTCCATATATGATCTTTTCCAGCAGTCAATCAAGAGAATTTTGGCTTGTGGCATTGCCCCAAGGGCTGTGGAACTAGGGTTTTCATATTTGATTTTTTCTGCAGCTGATCCAGAGATTTCTGGCCAATGGCATTGCCCCAAGGGTTGCAGAAGGTTTCTAGATCTAATTTTTTATTGCTCATCCAAATATTTTTGGCTATGGCATTGCCCTGAGGGTTGCAAAGTACGGTTTTTATATCATCTTTTTTTTTGGTTTAAAACCCTCTTTCAAACCCAACATTATCTTTCTTGCTCATTTTGAGCAAAATTTTCTCTCACTAGGGCTGTGCTCTTCAGCAAAAGATTGCACTTTCCTAATGCAGATTCAATACATTGCAGATTTTCTGGAAGAAGATGGTACCATTTATTCCTTCATTGGGTCTACTTTCTTCGGATCTAATCAAGCTGACTTTTGCATTTGCACCATCTTTGAACAGAATGGACTCAAGAGGATAGTTGTCCAATTACATGGGACTAATGATATTTGGAAAAATCACACAAAGAAGAAACATATATGTTTTCCCATCTTAAGGAGGAACGTGCCTCCATGTCTTCTATCGTTTGTCTTTAGATATTTTAAGAACTTGCAAGTGTAACAATTTGCAACTGGGATATTTCAAAGAATACTACGTTTCTTCAAAGCAAGGGTTTGTGGATGCATATGCAGAAACCCCTTCCCGCTGATATTCAAGATACGACTTCATCCATCTCGCATTTTAAAGTTTTCTGGATCAAGTACATGGGCTCATATTCCAGTATATTGTATATTGTTATCTTTGATGGGATTTCTGTTCACATGTCAGTAAGATCTGTCTCAGTCTATCACAATGGATCCTCTTTTTTCCACCATAAGATGTTTTTTTAGGATGTGATACAATTGGCTGCTTCAAATTTGAGGGCAACTCATGCCACTCTTTGTTCCTTCAACTGACCAACATGTTTCAATCGATACTTCTTCTATACCTCTACCAAAGGCCAACTTTACCGGCTTGTGGAACCGTATTAGTGTGGGAGATATTTCATTCAGGGGATATTATATCCTTATTATGTGATCATTTTTTCAAACCATGGTGAAAAAATTCTGCACTTGAAGAATAATCCTAAGACCCTAAAGGTAGCTTTAAAGCTGGAAACCATCAAAACAACAATGTTCAAATCCTAGAATCTACAAACAAATGCTACAAAAAAATAATAACAGCAAGTACATATGTCTCAGACTCTCAACTCTAAATGACATCTATCATGTAATGAATAAACAAGAAGAAAATACATTGCCAAAGCTCAAAACCAAAAACTCACTAACCAACACAATGGTGTGCACTGCATCTCCTTTACAGAATAGGAAGACAAGGGAAGATACAAAGTATAAGGTCACATGCATTCAAATCCTAACCCTAATCACCTAGTGTCTCTCAACTAGAAGACAAACAAGAGAATGCAAGCATGCATTCCCTTACCTAAACTCAGAACTGTGCAAAAGCACTATGATTAACTAGGGATCTACACCCTCCTAATAATAAATCATGCATGCAGAACTGAACTAAATTGAACTAAATTGAACTAAATTGAATCTAAACTAGAAAGTAAACTGAAGAAAACTGGAATGCTAAATCTGGACATGTAAATTGGAATTCATTGAAGGTGACAAAACGATAAATATCCTAAGATAGGTGCATGCATGCATGCATCCTCTACTCTCCCACATATTGTGTCTCCCCCACACTCTATTGCACACATGAACCAAGAAAAGCTATGTTACACAAGTTTTTGGAACGCGGAAACGTAGGGAACGTGGGTACGAGTATCGGATACGTCTAAAAGTTTCCCCCAAATTTGCAAGAAACAGCAGGTTGGGAACGGAAATAATATATAAATTAAAAAATATAAAAATAAAATAATTAAAATAGCATGAGAAGAGAAGAAATATAGAGAAGAAAAGAAACATTAAGACAGACCAGATGACTTTGCTTATCAAGTTATCCCTTATATTTCAGTTGTAACTAGAACCTCTTAGCAGATGGAAATGACAATAAAATCAAGATTACCATCCACGTCATTGATTAAATAAGGTAGACTCTTTCTAGAGTGGGGACTTTTAGAAGTTATAGTCCCTATATTTGTGGCAATATGTATAGAGTAAGTTTTCAGTTTTTTGTCAACTATGATTAAAATATATTAGAATATTATATGTTTACAAGACATTCTATGCTAGGGTATTTGCAAAGGTGCATAAATAATAAAATCTAAATTTTTATAAAATAAAAATTAAGATCATTTTTATTTAAATGTAATATATGAATTTAGTTTTAAAATAAGATTTAAAACTATTTCCAATGAGTAAAAAGTTTTTTTTTAATTCATAAAGTAAATAGTAAAATATATAAATTTACTTTCTTTTATTTAATATATAAAAAGTCAAAATAGGTTTACTTTTATTAATGATTAGTGGTAACTGCAATTCAGTGTAGGGACGAATGAATACTCTAGCATGGGTGGTAGACAAGGATTTGTGTACCAACTCAACAAGGTATCACAAAATAGACTTTTACTACAACTTTGTTTTCTAGAGAAAAAATATGAGTCAACCTTGTATATGTATGGTCGCAAGGAAATAGGAATGTCATTAACAACCCACGTGGCGATCATGAATGTGTGGAAGCTCTCGATGAGGGAAACGTGCAAGAAAAAGTTTTTAAGTTCCTGATTTTAGAGGGAAAAAGTTCCCAGTAAGTTCCCAACCATCTGAAACGGTTCATGCTGGATTTGGAAAGTTTCCTACAAGTTCCCAAGTTCCCTGGAACATAAAAAATTTGGGAACGAGTTTCCTAAAAGCAGGGAACGGTTCCCGTGCTACATAAAAGAAAAGACATCATAATTGTTCTTGTACAAACCTACAATAAGTGCACCCTTATTGCTACTGTACCCAATCACTAAGTGTTCCCTCGTATTGTGAAGAAAACTATTGGAGCTAAGCTAGATACAATTCTAAGAATATGGCCCATGTTCAACACTAATGGGGAAGTTGTGATGTAATGCCTTCTCTCCAAGTTCTCCTATTTAGACTAAGGGGGAATGTTGTGAATAGGACCAACCCTATTTTGAGCTAGATATCTACTAACCCACTCACTTTTGTATCTTGGTTAAGGCCAACTTATATTCAATCTAGGTATCCATACACCCACTCTCAATTGTATTTGGGCAAGCTATATTCAGGTTTGGTATCAGCCATTCTCAGTTGTAATCAACTTAGGTATACTTAAATCCACTCCTACTTTTCAAGTTCTCTTAGTGGTATTTGAGTTGGGTATTCATAAACTCACTCACCTTTGTATATCACCCATGGTTGAAATTGTTTTAAGTAAATATCTAGGGGCAAACCACTGGGCACTTCCCCTCATTTTGAAGATGGTGGCCAAGGTAAACCCTGGATTCTTCAGAGCATAATGCCAATCAACAATAGGGCTCGAATCCATTACATCAATATACTCATTATGAGCTCAACATGTCACTTACGAGAATAAAACTTGGGTGGGGAGGATAACACTCCATCCCACAACCACTCAGGCTAGATCTAATTGACAACCATGGTTGAAACTTGACTCTATTGAGTTGGGTATACAAAAACCCATTGTTGATATTTTATGTGGATTAACACATCACACTAACACTTCATGGACTTCATTGATGAACCCATTCAAAGAATACAACAAAAAATAGAGAGAAATGCCATCTATAAGTGCCCGTAGGCTTACAACACTTGATAGTGGACAAAATAGCTCATAAGATTTACAAATGAGGTTTGAGTTGTGTACTTACACAAGTCAAGCAAGGATTCATTCCAAGAGGGGCTATGGGCCCAAATAGGTAGGGTGCACTACCCAAAAGGGGTAATGGGCCTACATCTCATACTTGACTAGGTTAGTCTTAATCATAACCTAGTAATACAATAAATGATCGCATCAACGCTCAATCAATTGGATTAATGACACATTAAGACTTGGTCATAGCTAAATGTGAGGATGCTCTTGTCCACCAACAACAAAAATAGAAGAAATGCACCACACAATTCAGCCTCCAAAGCCTTCTTTATTCCAAGCAAAAGAAATGAACTATTGCAACTGGCAAGCCTTCTTCATAGAGCTCTAACTAGCTTCAAATGAGAGAAGGACCTTGCTTTTATAGAGAAATGGGCCACAAGGGGGTGCATCCTCAATTGGAGATGATTGGGGCGAATTGAGAGAAAGGTGGGATTTGATTGCTTGATTAACTCTAGAGGATGGAGCCATCTTGAAGAAAAAATGACAAAATCATAAAATTTCTCTTTCAGGCACTTTGTCAAACATTTAGCAACTTAAGATTTTAAATGTACATTTAGCTAATCAACATTTATCATTTTAAAATACCCATGCCAAATCTTCATCGACATAGGAACTGAACATTAATATCATACACAGTCAATTTTGGTCAACTTGACCAGGGAAAAACCCAAAACTTGGGAAAACCCTAGAGAAAGAATTTTATTAAGAGCACTGAAATTAATTACAACTTCACATTTTATTTCCTGAGATAATGGCAAAACATATAGACCGGACTTGGTAAACTGCTATAACTTTCTTTTTAACAGCAGTACACCTTGATTTCTGTGCAGCTATATGGCTCAATCATATGTCCCAAAACGACAGTTGATGTACAATCCAATTCAGACTGTAATAAATGCTCAGAAACCTTGAAATTCATGCCAAACTGCAGCAAACTTCATCCACACGTGCCAAACTTTAATGTTGTACGGTATTGACAATCCCACCTTGGAATGCATGCCACAGTAGTAACATTTAATGTTGTATGGTCTGAACATTTAATGCAGTCAAACTTTCTTGGAAATTGTGCCAGAATTCTTCCCTAGCAACCTTGGAAATCGAGCCACTCTTGGTCTTGGAAATCGTGTCCTTTCTCTCCTTGATGAAAATTGCCTCCTTCAGTTCTCTCTCTCTCCTCCTGTTGATGCATTTCTCTTTTTGTCCCTTCACTTCATTTTATACTTAATTTTGTAATAACTAACCCCTAACTACCATTTCAATGGCTAGGATCAATTACTTAGATCTAGGGTTCACATTAAATGCACTTTTAATCTAAGTCACACGATTCGGGTTTGGGTTTGGGTTCGGCAAGGATTAGGTTCGGTTCAGGTTCGAATTTTCCGATAAGGTTCGATAATAGGTTCGACTATATATATATATATAAACTTTCTTCATATACTCCCCCTTAGCTAATTTTCTACACCCCATATCCCATAGGATTCAAAGCACTTAGGTCACTATTCATAATCTCATCGTATATACTTGTTGTTTATGACATTTCTGCTCACAGATTTGTGCTTCTAAGAGTAGGTTTTTGTGGTTTAACAGCAGATTTACATGCCTCCCACAACAGTAGATTGTTCTTAGGGGTAAATCTATGTTCTTATTTGTTGTTTGGTGTGTTCTTATGTAGACTACATGTATGATATTTCGAATTACAGAGCATTTAATTTATAGACAACATAAATAAATAGAGAGCATTTAATCTATAGACAACATAAATAAATCAAGAGCATTTAATTTATAGACAACATAAATAAATAGAGAGCATTTAATTCATAGACAACATAAATAAATAGAGAGTATTTAATTTATAGACAACACTTAATATTGGTATTGTGTGTGTGTGTGTGTGTTTTTTATTTCAATTTTTTTCAGTAAAAAAATCAAACCTCAAAAAATTTTGCCTTTAGGTTTGCCTTCAAGTTCGGGTTCGACGAGGTTTGGGTTCAGCTTTAGGTTCGACATTAGGTTTGCTTTTAGGTTCGGCAAACTTGAACGAATTTCAAATTATTTTTGAGGTTCGTTGAACCTCAAATCTCAAGGATTAGGTTTGGCGAACCCTGTGACTTAGATTTTAATTAATAAAAGCTACTAATTAAATGCATAGCTTAAATGGGACCCACAACTTAAATCAAGTATAAACTTTTATCTCTTTACAAAATGTCACTTTGTACATAAATAACTCACTAGGAACAAAAGACTTTGTCCCCCCACCCCCCATTACAAACACACCCAAAAATCTGTGGAAGGACATCTAGAGTTAAAATCTCAACACATCTCTCAAGAGATACGCCCATCCTCATTGGGATTGACTCCCCTCCAATAGCATCATGCCAAAACTAGAGCTCCAATAGCATCATGCCAAAACAAGAGTTGAGCCCTCCTTTGCAGAGAATGCGCCCTCTCTAACTCAAATAGTGCACCACCTCTGAGATATGATCCTAATCACAAGGATTCGACCTCTAGATAACTTGATTTGATCCTCAATTAAGTGTGCCACCACCAAGATTCCGTCTCCAGCATGTTCCCTTTGATTTAGGAATGTCAATTTTCACTTTATTATATCTTTTTCGCCATTTATTTGGTCTTTTTGGCCAGTTTCGACAGAAAATTATTTTCAGTGATAAAGAATCACTCATTTCTTCTCAAAAGTGGGTTTGAGGGTTAAGTGGGTGCTCTGGGCTAGAAAATGAATACTCCTGAGTCCCATGGAAAATTCCACCTCCTAACCATACTTTTATGAGTTTATGATTTTATACAATTAAAACATTACAAATTTGCCCGTTTTATAGGAAACTTTTCTATTTGCGAAACACTGAAAAAACCTAGCGGAGCCTTAGTAGATGTTCATGACTCAAAAATGATGACTAGCAAGAAAATTATATAGTTGTATAGCTATGTTGCAGGAAACATGGCCTCCCCCCATGTCCCCAGCCCGTTTCCTAAAGGAAACTCAGAAACCCATACTGTACAGCAAGGAAACACGTTTCCAATTGGCGGGGGACGTTTCTCGTGTCGGAAATTCGTTTCCTTCAAACGGAAACCCGTTTCCAAATCGAATTTCACTAAAATCCCGCGCTTCCTTCCACAGTCCGCCTAAAACACTCGTTTTTTTAATTTTTGGGGTTTTTGTCTTTTTTGGATAGGGTTTTAAAGGCTTCCAGAATGTTCTTTATGCCTTGGGTTTGTTATAAAATAACACCCATGTCTCCTTTTTGCCATCAAGACTTATCCCCAACGTTCATTGGCAACTCATGGAATCCACTATTGGACGTGCTTCTTGTTCTATTTTTGAGGAGGACGAGGATGAGGCCGAGCATGATGACTATTAGTCTTCGGGCTTCAGCTCATGTTTTCTTTATATTTTTATTGTTCATGTTGATGTAGTATTGTACTTGTAGCCTCGTATATAAAGGTTGATTTTGGAATCCGGATATATATGTATTAGCGGCTTCGTAATATCCCAAATACTGATATTCTCTAATGTTCTATAATAGTGTTGACTCGCACACTCAATCTCATACAAATTTGCAAAATAACTGTGCATGTAAACTCGCCATGCAAAAATGCCCTAAAATATAGCTGAATTAGGGTTAGAGTTTTGCAGAGAGAAATTAACACTTACCATTGATATTCTGGCTGATAATAACTCCAGAGATAGCTGCATGCATACAGATCCAGATGGGTTGTCTAATAATGCTCTTTTCCTCCGGTGTTATTGCCCCGCAGTACTGTAAAAACCCTCCAGATTGAAGGTGACGTTTTTGTAGGAGGAGAGGTCCGTTCGGGCTGAAACTTTCTGAGCTTGTCCGTCTGCTGATGCCAGAGAGATGGCCTGGCACATGCAGAGGTTTGGCTGCCTCTAAGTGCACTAGCGAATTGATTGGCAGTTCTGCTGCTCATGCCCCCAACTGATCTGTTTGGCTGATAGCTGCTCCAGGTGAGCAAACCGATGGCTGATAATCACTGCATACCGTAGGATAGGCCTGCTAAGAAAGAGGATAGGCCAGCGAATCCTTATGTGTTTTCCCTGCTACTTCTGGCTGCAAAACATGGATCTGCTAATAACCCTTCGAAATATGCTAGATCTTCGAATACTGTAGTATATGATGGATGCAATGGATAAACCTGGATGATCTATCCCAATAAGAGACTAGGACAGATATCTCACTGTCGAACCCTCGCTAGCTAAAGACACCATCTCCAACCCCAACTGCCGTGCCTGCACGTTGTGCTGTTGCTCGAAACTCCAAAATCAATCAACAATAACAATAGATATCTCCTTTAGTCCTATAACCCTTCTTAAATAGATCTTCAAATGCTTTTAGGGTTTGCATGTCACTTTTAGAGTTTATGTTTCACTTTTGCATGCATGCAATTCTAATTTGATGTTGACTTTAATATTGACTAAACAAGGCATGCATGCTCCGCATGCTTTAGGATATGAACTCTGATGGCCTTCCTTCTACACTGATAACTTAATAATACTGAATTGATGTACCTTCTGCTCCTAGTGCTATTAGTCCTCAGTTATTCCCTTTTTATAAAAAAAACAAAACATTACAGTCCTCCCTCGCCAAAGATTGCTTGTCCTCAAGCAATGCCAACGCAACTCCACAATCAATCAAGCTGAACCAACTGAATCCGGGGATGATCCCAGGGTCCCGAATTATCCTAGGAGATCTATAGCACCCTTTGCTCAAAGCACTGCACTGCACGGCACCATCACAAAATGTCCAATAGAAGCCTCCTATAAGTAGAGTGACTAACCACGGTGTAAATGAGGTACCGTCACAAGAGACCTCCTGAAAGCATCCTCTAGCAATCGCTAAATTGCCAGTCACTATAATACCAGGGACCCAATTCAATCTGAGAATTGCAGAGGTCAAAATGCATCCTCCGCTACCCTGCGTAGTATTGACACCAGGAGCATCCTGTGGACTCCCAAGTAACGCCATCAGTAAACACTGTATCCTTCTCTCATAAGATCTCCCACCTAAATCCCAATCCAAACTTGTGCATCTTTCATCCCAAATATCTGAAGGCTCTTGTGGGACTATACCCTTGGCTAGGAATGTCTTCCCAAGAATCGCCCACTCAATAGGACACCGACTCTTAATCTCTCTCCAATCCAACCCCCGAAAAGGACCTTGTCCATAAGCACCATCACAAGGAATAATCCTACTAAGCTAACATTCTGCCCTTCTGATTTCAATTGGAATGCTCATATACTGTTGCCCAATTTCTTGATCCTGGCCAACGTGTAAAAACCATCCTCCTTTATGCAAATGTGGACTCAAGCTACTGCAAGCCTTATCTATGTACTCCTGAAGAGGACTACTTTGAAATGCAATACTATGTTTCTTCTGCTGCCCCATCAAGGAATCTAACTGCTCTTTGATACTAGAAAGTCTAACCGCTGACTTGGTACATACAACTCGAAGAGCTGTAAGCTCAACATCTCGTTGTAATATGGTGTCTCGAAGTATCTTGGTCCTCTCTTTCATTGCTAGAATTATTTCTTTAAGACGTTCAATCTTCTGTCAATGACTATCATCTGGAAGCTCTATCTCATGCCTATATAAACTCTCTCTAACCTCCATGTGCGACTGCCCACTGTCTCGAGTGTTGTGCTCATTGCCTTTCACCTCATGTATCTCACCTATCATAACTATCTGGACTCCTGCTGTAGGTGATGAAGAGTGTACCAACTCCAACCCATCACACGCCTTGTCCACAATCTGACTATCAGATGTGCTGGAGTCGCTAGACTCGCAAGATGGCTCTAATGCTATCTCCTCATGCACATCCTCATCATGTGCTGTTATACTCTGAAACCCTAAAATAAATGCATCTGCACTACCTGTCTGCTTGAGCTGTGCCAGCTCTCTAAAGTGTACCTCAAGGTCCTTTCGATCAAACCGCTCGATCAACCTCTGTGTAAAATCTGGGTACAATGTGATGGTATTATGACCCAGTGTCACTAACCCATGGTACCACCACTCATGGACTTCTCTATCCAAATGCAAAGTAGCCAATTTAATGGCATCTGTCTCAATCACGGGGTTGAGATGGAAGTATGTATCCAACTTCTGCACCTAATTCCGGGTTGGGCCACCCTAGGTACCCTTAAAGGTAGGGATAGTTAGTTTCCCTACGATACGCTGTAACTCATAGTTTTGGGTGAATGGACTATTGTAAGCTTTGGGTTTGTTCTTACTTTTAAAGTGGCAGAAGTCAGTGAAGGTCATGGCTGAATGGAAGTCATCTCCTAAAGCTCTATACTCTCTCAGATAAGCACTCATGGATTCTTCTGGTTCTACTTGTGCTAGAGGCACTACAGCTGAACTATCTAAGAATTGACACATGGTAGGTCGGGAAGGCTTGTTGTATATATGGGGACGGCTCTGCATGTTGGTATGTAAGTGCTCCCAACTACTACTGGTGGATACCCTATCACTATTGGGAAACAAGGGACTGTGTGGGGTGGGCCCATTTTTCTCTGTCATTTGCTTGAAGGTACTCATCATTTCTTTTTGCCCAGTAGTGAGTTCTTTTATGGCTGATATGAGACTATTGAAAGCAATGTTTTAAAACTCGGACTCGGACTCGGAATCGGCCGAGGGTCAACTCGGACTCGGCAATGACTCGGGCGGTTTGATTTTAATGACTCGGTTTATTTAAAAACATATAAAATATTTAAATTTTAAAGAAAAAATATATATTAAAGATTATAATCCATCATTCCAAAGCATTAGAGACAAAACATCCAAAGTATGATCATATATATACCATATAAGGGTAATTTACAGTATTTGTAAATTACTGTAAGAACTCTCTGGTTAATTAATGAGATAGTGCACTGTGCAAAGATATATTTATTGAATGAATATATAACTTTAGTTCCTCACCACTTATACATTGTTTCTCTAACTTTTTTGCTGGTTTTTCTCAAGTTTTGGAACTTCTAATCAGTGTTTTATATATAGCTCTAACATCCAAAGGCTAAGTGCTGCTCTCAGCTTAACAATTACAGTGCTTTAATATGATCTTATAATATAATTTTAATTTTTACGCTTTTTCATACTTTGGTTTATTCAGGAGTAGTGACCATATATTTATCTCTTGCTGAATGACCATATATTATGCTAGCAGCTAGATATAAATGTTGACATTTACT
>LPNX010803974.1:380322-398057 GCA_001517045.1 Pseudotsuga menziesii
ATCAAATTTCAATCAGCTCGGTTGTCACTGGTCAGTTACCTCGGTCCTCGGTTGGCTTGTAAATTGTAGGGGCCGAGCTTCACCGTGAATCCAAGTTCCACAGTCCACTTCCACCATGGCCTGTGAGTGAGCAGCGTGCCAACGAGTTCAAACTTCAGCCTTCAACCCGACTCCCGAACCGTGAGCAAATTGCAAGACTCCACTCCACGTGATAGAGTTGAATACTGAATTGACGGCAGGTAAATAGTGTAAAGGTTAGGTTAGGAGTTAGGTTAGGGCCCGTAGGAGACAAGTGTTAGGTTAGGAACTTTTAATTTTTAATTTTAAAAAAAAAATTCAGATCGGAGAAAAATCGTCGAGTTGGGCTATGACTCGGTCGGTCTGACCGGTTCGGTACTGAACCGGCCGAGTTGATATCAACTCGGCCTGGTTTGGTACCGAACCGGCCACCCGAGCCGGTTTAGAGGCCGGTTCGACACGGTGCATGTTTGACTCGGTCGACTCGGGCCGAGTCTGAGCTGACTCGGCCGAGTTTTAAAACACTGATTGAAAGTTGTTTTATCATCATCGGCCATTGTTTCTTTGCCCTTTCCAAACTGATACTCTCTGTCCCCCAACTCTATGTCCTCTAACTCCTCTTCTCCTCTATCGTTGTTTCTAAACCTTTGTCTCCGGTAAGTAATGTTGTATGGGTCTTCTGAATTCATTTACAATTTTGCATGCCCACAACTGGCAAGGAACATGCTCTGATATCACTGTAATATCCCAAATACTGATATTCTCTAATGTTCTATGATAGTGTTGACTCGCACACTCAATCTCATACAAATTTGCGAAATAACTATGCATGCAAACTCGCCATGCAAAAATGCCCTAAAATATAGCTGAATTGAAGTTAGGGTTTTGCAAAGAGAAATTTACACTTACCACTGATATTCTGGCTGATAATGACTCCAGAGATAGCTGCATGCATAAGGATCCAGATGGGTGGTCTAATATTGCTCTTTTCCTTCAGTGTTACCGCCCCGCAGTACCGTAAAAACCCTCCAGACTGAAGGTGCCGTTTTTGTAGGAGGAGAGGTCCGTTCGGGCTAAAACTTTCTGAGCTTATCCGTCTGTTGATGCCGAAGAGATGGCCTGGCACATGCGGAGGTTTATTTGCCTCTAAGTGCCCTAGTGAATTGATTGGCAGTTCTGCTGGTCACGCCCCCAACTGATCTGTTTGGTTGATAGCTGACAGCTGCTCCAGGTGAGCAAACTGATGGTTGATAATAACTGCATACCGTAGGACAGGCCTGCTGAGAAAGAGGAAGCTGACATGCGGAGGAAAGACTGGGTTTTGTGGTCCCAGCGAATCCTTCTTTGTTTTCCCTGCTACTTCCGGCTGTAAAACGTGGATCTGCTAATAACCCTTTGGAATGTCTTGCATCTCCGAATACTGTAGTATATGATGGATGCAATGGATAAACCTGGATGATCTAACCCAATAAGAGACTAGGGCAGCTATCTCACTGTCGAACCCTCGCTAGCTAGAGACACCGTCTCCAACCCCAACTGCCGCGGCTGCACGTTGTGCTACTGCTCGAAACTCCAAAATCAATCAACAATAACAATAAATATCTCCTTTAGTCCCATAACCCTTCTTAAATAGATCTTCATATGCTTTTAGAGTTTGCATGTCACTTTTAGGGTTTATGCTTCACTTTTGCATGCATGCAATTCTAATTTGATGTTGACTTTAATATTGACTAAACAAGGCCTGCATGCTCTGCATGCTTTAGGATATGAACTCTGATGGCCCTCCTACACTGATAACTTAATAATACTGAATTGATGTACCTTCTTGTCCTAGTGCCATCAGTCCTCGGTTATTCCCTTTTTATAAAAAAAATGGAACATTACAGTATTACCCTCATTTTGAAGGTTGTTTTTTTGGTTATTTCCAGTTGCATTATGGAATCATTAATGGGTAAAATCATTGTGTTGTTTTTGGATAATACTATTTAGTACTTGCATTATGGAATCACTTATGAAAATATGAGTAAAAATGTTAAATGTGATGTTGAATTTAATCTGTAAATATATATATATATATATATATATATATATATCGTGTTTTCCCGTTTCCTAAATTTTGGGGGGTCACATTTCCAACGCGTCCCCATTTCGGAAACTCGCCCTTGTTTCCCTGTTTCATGCAACTTAGTTGTATAGTGAATGAAATACATCAAGATGAAGTTCTCAAATAACTGTTCAAATGTCACCATGTCCAGTCATCAATCTAGCAGCAGGAAACACTTGTAATGGCACTAATCCAAGGATTTACCTTCAACACCTCTTCTTTACTGATTCCAAATAATCGTTACCATGCCAAGGGATGTTTCAATATACAAAATATATCCCTCTGATCAAGATGGTTAAGTTGTTGAATCAATCGAAATGTTAATGGTGAAGAATTTTATACCTATCTATGCAGATGTGATTCATACTCAACAATAGTAGAACCAGCAAAGGTGACTAACTCAAGACCTAGCATATCATCATTGGATGGTTCAGAATCCCAAGACTTGTGCAAATCAATATATTAAGGATCAAAATGACTCAAATCCATCAATGAAATCTCATATCCAAGGCCTACTCTTATCAGTCTCATTACAAACTCAATAGGAGCAACGATATTGTGTCCATGCATATCAAGCCCAAACCCAATAATCCCATCTAAAGAAGTAAAATGTGAAAATTTTTAAACTCCATACCAGTTTCAAGTTTAGTTTTGCTGCATGAAGTTTAATGCCCAAACCCCAGCATGTAAAATCACATTGCATACAAAAAAATTGACTTTTGTTTGAAACGCATGGAATTTTTCAACATACATCAGCTCAAAAATTTGTATGACAGCCTACTTTTCACATTCAGAAAATTAAGACAGCCAACACACAAGAAAATTTGACTCCGTATTTTTGACCAATCGGTCCATGATAAAACCCGGAAGGAAAACCTGTTCAGAGAGATTTTTATTCTTCTAGGAAAAAATTACGAACTGTAACAGCAGTACTTATCTTCTTTTTCATCTCGAAAAATGTGTCAACCTTCAGCAAAAATTCAGACCCCAACTAACAGTGATTTTAAATTTTTTACCCATACGTGCCAGCATTAATTTCTGCTGTACAACCTTGAAAAGCGTGCATGTAGCAGCCTGTATGGACCTCGAAATTTGTGCACACTTCTTCCTCGAAATTTGTGCCACAAATTTGCTGCTGTAGGGTCTATCCTTTCTGCTGTACAGACTGTCATTTTCACCTCGAAAACTGTGCTGTAAGAACATCAATAAATGCTATACAGCCTGTACTGTACAGCCAGCAAAAAATGATGTACGGCCTGCCTCAATTTTCATGCCAGGTACAAAAAAAATTAGTCTAGAAATTAGTGCCCATCTGTTGTGTACTTTGCCTAGAAATCCGTGCCCTCCATCTTGATACTCTGCCTGCAACTCAGCTTTCTCAAAATTTTCTCAAGGGTTTTCCTTCTCTCCAAATCAACTTTTCTTCTCTAGCTCTTCTCTCTCAAGAATCTCTTTTGTGAAAGTGAACAAAAAAATAAAGTTCAATGCCTTTTCCCCCTTTTTGTTTGAGTAACCACCATCTTCAAGATCAATTACCAAGATTAAAACATAACTAGATGAGATCTAGGGCCCTCATTAAATCTCACTTTTCTCATTAAAAGTCATTAACTCAATTTTAAATATTAAATGAGACATTAATTATTCACCCACCTTTCACACTATAGAAAGTACAAGGGAACTCATTTTAAAGTGTTCTTGTCCACCCCAAGGCACACAAGGTGAACAAACACTTCCTTGGTACTTTTCAACAAGGTGGACCCAATGCCTCGAGCATGCTACTCAAAATCAACAAGACACAATCCATGAGTAGTCACTAAAGCATAAAAAGAAGAGCAAAGAATGTCCAGTGATACAAGTTAAGTATTCTCTTGCATCATGTTAGCTCTGTCCTGTATTTCACTAATGTCAGAGAGGATAAATCAAGTGTGCCCATTCCTACAAGAGAAAATGAAAAAATAGTAGGAGCAAAAGTTTGCCATGAACAATTATGCTCCTTAAGTTTTTCCTATTCATTCTGCAAAAGAATAACGGCATTCCACTGAGAGGCATTAATATCATGTAAAGATAAGATAAGATAAATGTATTAATGTCTAAAAAATGACAACTGAAGTAGTTCAATGGGACTGTTAGGTACAATGATGTCTATACAAAGGGAGAGAGCTAAGGAGGCTCCTAAATAAAGCAGGAAGTAGGAAGTGAAATAGAATAGAAATTTAAACTAAACCCTGGGAGGTCAATGCCAAAGACGGAGAGGCAATCCAGGAGAGAGATGTACAAAATATTTAGAGTCTATGGTGCCAGTAAAGAAAACTTTATTACAAAGTAAAATAAGTTGCTCAATGAGCATAGCAATTGTTTCTTGCAACAAAACAATATGGTTTCTTCTTTCTTTCTCTTCATGAAATAGTTATTTCTCTGCTCAAAGCATTTGAAGAGACAATTATTTTCTTGAAGAACATTCATGTGTTGGAATATATTATATTCCTTGGAAGGTAATAATGTCTTTGTATTATGTCGGAAGTTGTCTACAATCTTATGTAAAAGAGTAATACATTTAACCCATAGTTATATGGTGTTGTATTTACTTGTGTAGAGTATTTGTCCATGGTATTGTATTAAGAGATGTTATTCTAGAGAATTATATTATCCCACATGCAATATGTGAGAGTAATTCCTCCTCATCTCTTAGTATATAATAGGGTCAAGTAAGTCTCTACATAATCATGCATTCTTGATGTAGTAGTGGTACTATTGTGACACTATTGTACATCATCTATATTCTTTGGGATATTTGTGCTTTGCTCTCTTGTAAGATTGGAGAAGACATTCTGGAGACAATAGAAGACTACCTTCCCATGGATGTAACCCATTAGGGTGAACCACGTAGATTGGTGTTCTCTTGTCCTTTTCTTTTCCTGTTCTTATCTTTTATGATATGTCGTTGGTTGCTTAGATAGGTTAACTAGTTTAGCTCGACTCTTTTATTCTAACATCATGGTGAAAAAATAATTCTAATAAGGTACCTCAAAAAAAATCAACCAAAATAAAATCCTGTAGACAAGGGATTTGATCCTTGGTCTCTTTTGCTACCGCAATAAAGTTTCACCAATCTGCTGTATTCAATTTGTTTGAGCAATAAACAAAGCAATACTATTCTCCAATGCTCAAAATCAGCAACAGATATATATCTTCACATCAAAAAATTAGGCACCAATGAGACTGTAACATTGGGCTACTTGCTTTCAATCAAAGAGCTCCACCATCTTGCCTAACATAACAACAATGCTAAAACAATAACCAAAATAGACCAAAGCTATTTAAATAAGAAATCACTATTTAATATTTATCAATAGTCAGTCAAAACTACTTGACTGTGTTTTACCGAATCTTCAAACTATTGCTCACAATACTACTTGCCTCGAGCACAATGATTACTAGGCAAGATGGTTCACTCCCATGAAGATAGACCCTACTACAATTTATCCTCAATTTGTTGCAACCATATATTGCATAACTTTGGGTGTTGAGGTATTTTGGCTAATCTTCATTTGTGATCACGTGTCAACCCACTATATCGGTAGTTTTGGCCCTTTATGGGATGACTTGTCAGTAGTTTTGAGTTGTTACACCCAATATTACAATTTATTGCATTTTAAGGTAAGGTCAGCATAGTCTCCTCCTTGGGGCTACACCTTAACAGGCTAACCCTAGTGGAGTGATATAAATACACCACCTCCCTCATTTGTAAGATCATCCCATTCAAGTCTGTTTATTCATTTTTTGTGTAAGGACATCGATACTAATCACTCTACTTGTGTTGCGCACTCACTTGAAGTCTTATGTGTTCATCATTAAAGCAATGGTATATTTCAGCTTGTTTATCCTTTTGGATTAAGGTCCGTTGGAGAATTCACCATAGATCCTGTTGCCCACCTATTTCGACTAGGTGGCAACTTCATGTACAAGAAGATGTACATAATTGTACAAATTGTACCTTGGAAAAATCTGAGGATTTTTTCACTTCTGCAGGGCAATTGCCCCTTTGTAAAACGAAATCTCCGCTCCCCTGCGTGGGAAAATTAATGTAATTATATGTGCTAGTGTGGGTCATATGATATGGATGCCACACCATGGAACTGGTTGTTAGGGAAGTCCCCTCATCGAGTGTTTTTTCCCTTTCCAATTAATCTTGTTGAGTAAACGATTTTAATTGGTTTGGTTTTTCACTCAAAATCCTCCAAAGTGGTGACGGGCGTTCTAACAGTCAAGTCCATGGGGTGGCTAAGGTTTCAAAATGTTATTCGTGGCCATGCTAGACATTTGTATAGAGTCTTGCGGAGTTTCGTTATGTTATTGAATTTTTATTATTTTTTTCTAGTTAATTAACTTCACCCCTTGGTGGTTAATTAACTCAGTTTTGATGTAATAATGTAATTGCTCAAGCACTGGCATTTTGTAATAGGGGCTATGAATGCAAGGTAAATTGCTATGAAACCCCCTAAGCCACTGCTTCGAGTCCCATGTCATTCTGATAAGTGGTTGTGGAGATAGACCATTTTTTACTAAGCAAGGTCTATTTTTCCTAGGGAATTAATTAATTTCCCTAAGTCAAAAATTCATATTATTTGATTTTGAAGGAAAAAATCAAATAATGCCATGGTAATTTGGTTTGGGGGTAGTTAAGCTTAGGAAAGTTTATTTCAAATTTTTCCACCCCCCCCATAGCCTAGATATGATTTTTTCAAGATTATTTTTAATTTTTCCTAAGTCAAAATTGGAAAAATTGAAAAATTAAATCTAAGGTGAAATATAGCCTAAGTCTAAAGGTTAGATATTCTTGGAGCCAAAGGCTAAAAGTCAAAGCCAATTTTAGACGTGGCCAAACCACCAACCAAGTGAGGCGCTAGCTTTGGAGATCAAAACGTGGGTTAAAACCCTCATTAAAGGAGGCGCTAATGTGAAAAAACCACTCTAAAGGTGGCACATGCTAAAAAGAACCCCACTAAAGTGGAGCGCTAGGGTAAAAACCTCCACCAAATAGGGAGGCGTCGTATTATAAAGGAGGGCGCTACCATATTAGAGGGGCATCACATGAAAATAGAAGAGCGCTAGTTTAGAGAGGCGCTACCATATTTGGAGAGGGGCGCTACCACTTAGAGGAGGGCGCCACAATTGGTGGAGGCGCCACCACATTTAGAGGAGGGTGTCAAACTTAGAGGAGGCTCCTAGCTCATGGGCCCACAAAAGTGATCTCAAAGGAGCACTTGGTCAAAACCCTAGATCTAAGGGTGGAAAATGGTGAAGACATGGATCAAGCACTCAAGCCATGGATTAAAAAGCAATCTGAGGGTGTAGATTGGTTGAGAGTGGTAAAAAGTCAAATACCTAGATCTAGTGGTGGAGATCTAATCTTGGCCGTTGATCTTCAAGGGGTTGGGGTCTTCCTCAACTATATAATGAGGGTCTCACTCCCTCATTTGACAACATCTCTCATGCTATTGTTATGCTGCCGGAATATTTCTCCATATTCTCCTCTCATATTCTCTCAAGCTTCTTTGGCTATTGTAATGTTCTTGCCCTAGTTGGGCTTAATACAAGTAATCTTTGGAGGAATTCTTGGTGTCTGTTTCCTACATTTCATGCTTCTTTTGTGAGGTAACTTGCTTTATGTTTATTTGATTTGCATTTGTATTAGCTTAGATAGCTCTCCACAAAGTATTTTGTGGAGAGACTTGTAGGTAGAAGTATTTCTATCTTCATTTGTGAGTAGATTAGTAAGATTCTATAAAGTATTTTGTAGGATTTATTTTTGTGCTCACCTCTTTGCTTACATTTTGCAGCTCTCATAAATTTATTTGCAGGGATCTAGAACAACGGAGCATTTTCTCCATTGGTTATATTTCTGTTTTCCATTTTCGCACATTTGTTTACAAGGGTTTTAAAACTCAGTTTTTATCATTGTATAGTGATAACAACCTTGGTTTTAAGGCCCTAACCCTTAGTATATTAGTTAAATGCTTCAGATTTACTGTTTTAACATCATTTAGGTGGCTGGAAACTCATTTTCCAGCCCTCTAAACATCATATTTCTATTATTTTTACACTCAGATTTTTGCCCTAAATTAGTGATTTTTGGGACTAATTTTTTCTGATAATTTCTTTAGTGTTTACTGTGATTTCCAGCGAACATAGCTTGCTGGTTTGTGACAGGTTTTACACAGGTGAAGGGAAGGTGCTGTCCAAATTGGCCCAGAAATACCTCAACCTTCAAACAGTTCCAAAAGGGGTTCAAACCCTCACCTTTCTCTCTTCTTTTCTGATATTTGTAAACCCCAACGAGAAGTTCTCTTGGGGTAATCTGCAAAGGTTTAATAAGCACTTGTAATCTATATGTAAATAGAATAGGAAGTAGAGTAGGAAGTCGAATACTAGTTGCTTAGATTTCTGTTTATGCAAGTTTTTCTGTTTACCCACCTATCTTTGTGACAGACCACCATCTCTGTCACAGAGATTGAAGTGAGGATTAGTTTAATTAGTTTTATTTTTCTGTTTACCGACCTATTTTTGTGACAGACCACCATCTCTGTTACGAAGATTGTTGTGAAGTTAGTTTACTGCTTTAGCTAGTTGTAGTTTCCTTTCTAGTTTTATTTTCAGTTTACCCACTATCTCTGTGACAGACCACCATCTCTGTTACAGAGATTGTTGTGCGGTTAGGCATTGCTTTAGTTAGTTACAGTTTTCTTCAAGTTTCAATAATTTTTAATTTTCTGTTAAATGGGTAACCATACAACCCACCTATCCTGTGTATCCTCTATCCACTTGTCATCTTCCTTTAGGGACTTCAAGTTGGTTATGAAAAGCAGGAGAAGTGGGGGCTTAGCTTAGTTAAGACAACTTTCTTTTTCTGCTACAATCTTCACACTTTATTTTTTCAGTCCAAGATCAAGTACCAGCATCTTCCATAAGAGATACCGCTTGGTTGATCTTGTTGATAGTTTTAAAATAAACCTTGTATGCTAATCACCAAGATTAAAATTTACCCCCTAAAATTAACCAACAACAACTTCACTATTTCCTGTTCCTCTACTCGGTTACCACCCTTCGGGGTACTCGCAAGATATGACAGGGGATAGAGGAGTCTTAGCTTAATATGCATCCATCTAGCTGTTTTTCCTGTTAATTAAAAACAGTGACTCGAAAGCAACTTGGGGTAGTAGACCGTGGGGGGTCTCTAGGCGTTTTACGTCCTCCTTGTTGAGCACCGGGCCATTGGGGTTTGACCTGTGAGCTACGGGTAGGCTTTGCTCCCACTTTGTTGAGCGCAACAGCATTCCCTCTTTGACTTGAGAAATACTGGATTGGGGAAGTAACACCACTGGTTCGAAAACTAAACTTCAAGAAGAAAAACATTAATAAAATCTACCTAAAATAAACCAAGAGACATTGCAAAACCGGTTCTATAACATTTTTTCATTTCAGTGCACTTCCACTCCAGCATTGCACTCCAACACTTTACTTTTGAGTTTTATTTACTTTCAGTTCTGCAATTGTTTATGTGGTGAATGCTTAACATTTGTTTAACTGCTTCAAGTAATTCAACTTAAAGTCTTTCCATTTCTCATTTACTGTTGGTTTGATAAAATTCATTTAAGGCACATTTTTCTGCTATCTCTTGTCTATAACTTGGAAATCTGGTTCATATTTGTTTAAACTGTAACTATTTTACTTGGTTTGTTTACACTGATAAGTTCATTATTGTATCATTTATTTATTTATTCATCTTGTTGCCCACCTATTTCGACTAGGTGGCAACTCCATGTACATGAAGATGTACATAATTATACATCTTGTACCTTGGAAAAATCTGAGGATTTTTCACTTCTGCAGGGCAATTGCCCCTTTGTAAAACGAAATGTCCGCTCCCCTACGTGGGAAAATTAATGTAATTTTATGTGCTAGTATGGGTCATATGATATGGATGCCACACCATGGAACTGGTTGTTAGGGAAGTCCCCTCATCGAGTGTTTTTTCCCTTTCCAATTAATCTTGTTGAGTAAACGATTTTAATTGGTTTGGTTTTTCACTCAAAATCCTCCAAAGTGGTGACGGGCGTTCTAACGGTCAAGTCCATGAGGTGGCTAAGGGTTCAAAATGTTATTCATCACCATGCTAGACATTTGTATAGAGTCTTGCGGAGTTTCGTTATGTTGTTGTATTTTTATTAATTTTTTCCAGTTAATTAACTTCACCCCTTGGTGGTTAATTAACTAGGTGTTGATGTAATAATGTAATTGCTCAAGCACTGGCATTTTGTAATAGGGGCTATGAATGCAAGGTAAATTGCTATGAAACCCCCTAAGCCATTGCTTCGAGTCCCATGTCATTCAGACAGGTGGTTGAAGAGATAGACCAATTTTGGTTAGGAGGGGTCTCTCTCCCCTAGGGAAATTTTTATTTTTTCCTAAGTCAAAAATTCATATTATTTGATTTTGAAGGAAAAAATCAAATAATGCCATGGTAATTTTGCATGGGGGTTCCTAAGCTTAGGAAAATTTATTTCAAATTTTTCCAACCCCCCATGGCCAAGATTTAATTTTTCCAAGTTTATTTTTTAATTTTTCCTAAGTTAAAATTGGAAAAATTTAAAAAATTAAAATGAAAAATTAAATCTAAGGTGAAATGTGTATATAGCCTAAGTCTAAAGGTTAAATCTTCATTTTGGAGCAAAAGGCCAAAGTCAAGGCCAAGTTTAGAGTCATTTCAAATGGAGAACCCTCACTAAAGATGGCGCTTGCATGTAAAAAGGCCCAAAGAGGGGTGCTAGTGGTAAAAACCCCCAATATAGTGGGGCGCTAAATATAGAAGAGGCGTCATATAAAAGGGGAGGCGCCTAGCATATAATGGGGGTGCCTATCTTGTGGAGGCGCTAACCATTTTAGTGGGGCATCAAAATAAAGAAGGGCGCTAGCCATCATAGAGGGCGCTACATATGGAGGCGCCACCAATCATAGAGGGCATCACATCAATTTGGAGAGGGCGCTGCCTTTTGGAGGACGTCTAACTACATTTGGAGGGCGCTAGTTTAGAGGAGGCCGCTAGATCTAGAGGGGGCGCCTAGCTTGGGCCCACTCTAAACCCTCAAAGTGATCTCAAAGGAACTCTTGGTCAAAACCCTAGATCTAAGGGTGTAGATGCATTAAGACATGGATCAAGCACCTAAGCCATGGATTAAAAAATAATCTAAGGGTGGAGAATGGTTGAGAGGGTGCAAAAGTCAAATACCTAGATCTAGTGGTGGAGATCTAATCTAGACTTAGATCTAATCTTGGCCGTTGATCTTCAAGGGGTTGGGGTCTTCCTCAACTATATAATGGGGGTCTCACTCCCTCATTTGACAACGTCTCCCATGCTATTGTTATGCTGTCGGAATCTTTCCCCACTCTCTTCTCATATTCTCTCAAGCAAGAGGCCCAAGCCTCTTGCCATTTTTTGTATTGAAGCTTTGCCCTAGTTGGGCTATTTAATCAAATAAATTCTTTGGAGGGACATTGTGCTACATTCTACATTCTTCATGATCCATTTCTTGTGAGGTAACTTGTATCTTTTTTAGTTTTGCATATTTGTATTAGTCTAGTTAGCTCTCCACAAAGTATTTTGTGGAGAGATTAGAGAGTAAAAGTATTTTTACCCTCTTTTGTGAATGGTTTAGCAATTTTTCTTCAAAGTATTTTGCAGGGATTGTTAGACATTCATCACTAGGCTTACATATTTTTTGCAGATCTAGATTTGTTTGCAGGTTTTCCAAGCAAGGATATCTCTCCAAGGGTTTCGTCTTTTCAAATTTTCAATTCGGCCTTTTTCCTTTTTCTTCCTGAAACTGGGTTTTATTCACTGTATAGTGAATATAACCCTTGTTTTAGGGCCCCCATCCATTATACATTAGTATAGGCTTTAAATTCTACTGTTTATATGTTGTTTTCACCCTAAAAACATTCATTTTCAGCCACTAAAATTTCTGTGTTTTCATTTTAAAAGTTCAGATTTTTCTGTAAAATTTCTGGGTTGTACACTAAATTGTTCTAACTTTCTGTTTCAGTTTTCTGCAGTAATTTCCAGCAAGTAAGTTGCTGATTTTTTTGCAGGTTTTGTGTACAGAAAGAGGGGGTTATGCTGCCCTAAATTTCTCAGAAAAAACCAGCAAAAGTTTGGTCCAAAAGAGGCCTTAAACTACACTTCTTCTCTCTCTTCTATTACATTGTAAACCCCAAATGAGAAGTTCTCTTTGGGGTATTTCTTTGCTGTAAATTTGTATAAGTAGTTGCTTAGAGTTAGTTTTATTTGCAAGTTTTTCTGTTTACCCACCTATCTTTGTGACAGACCACCATCTCTGTCACAGAGATTGAAGTGAGGTTAGTTTACTGCTTTAGCTAGCTGTAGTTTACTTTCTAGTTTTATTTTCAGTTTACCCACTATCTCTGTGACAGACCACCATCTCTGTCACAGAGATTGCTATGCGGTTAGGCATTGCTTTAGCTAGTTACAGTTTCTTTCAAGTTTCAGTAATTTTTAATTTTCTGTCAAAAGGGTAATCATACAACCCATCTATCCTGTGTATCCTCTATCCACTTGTCATCTCCCTTAAGGAACTTCAAGTTGGGTATGAAAAGCAGGAGAAGCGGGGGCTTAGCTTAGTTAAAACAACTTTCTTTTTTCTACTACAATCAACACATTTTATTTTCCAAGTCCAAGATCAAGTACCAGCACCTCCCATAAGGGATACCGCTTGGTTGACCTTGTTGATAGTTTAAAATAAACTTTGTATGCTAATCATCAAGACTAAAATTTACTTCTAAAATTAACCAACAACAACTTCACTATTTCCTGCTCCTCTACTCGGTTATCACCCTTCGGGGTACTCACGAGATACGACAGGGGATAGAGAAGTCTTAGTTTAATAGGCATCCATTTAGTAATTTTCCTATTGATTAAAAACAGTGACCTCGGAGGCGACTTGGGGTAGTAGACCGTGGGGGGTCTCTAGGCGTTTTACGTCCTCCTTGTTGAGCACCAGGCCATTGGGGTTTGACCTATGAGCTATGGGTGGGCTTTGCTCCCACTTTGTTGAGCGCAACAGCATTCCTTCTTTGACTTGAGAAATACTGGATTGGGGTAGTCACACCACCGGTTCAAAAACTAAAACTTCAAGAAGAAAAACATTAATAAAATCTACCTAAAATAAACCAAGAGACATTGCAAAACCGGTTCTGTAACATTTTTCATTTCAGCACACTTCCACTCCAGCATTGCACTCCAACACTTTACTTTCAGTTTCACTTTACTTTTCAGTTTCATTTACTTTTTAGTTCTGCAATTGTATATGTGGTGAATGCTTAACTTTTGTTTAAACTGTAACTATTTTACTTGATTTGTTTATACTGATAAATTTAGATCAACTGTACATTGCTGAGATATCTTGATTCATTATTGTATCATTTGTTTGTTTATTCATCTCATTGTTAGACAACTTAATCTGTGGATAATTAACTTAGATTTGCATCCATTTAAAGTTGCATTCTCTGACTCCATTCTTTAGGCACTGGTTATAAATAAAAGGATTGACTGTCATTTAAATATTGCATCTTGCATTGGTTTGACTGTCATCTCTCAAAACCTTAGCCTCACAATCTTAATAAAAGATCCCTTTAATTAATTTGTAATTAATTAATAAATCTGGAACTTAGCTTTCCTGTAGGGACTACCCCCCTTGGCTCTGTTGGGATCTTGCCTAAACGGAGGAGTTGTGGACTGTGGTGATAGTGGTCCCCAGCTCTCGCTTGCCCCCAAGGACACACATAGCAGGTTGTGACTTTCCTGTGTCTTAAAGTGTGAATTAGGTGGCAACACATCTCATTTGTTAGACAACTTAACCTGTGGGATAATTGACTTAGATTGCATCCATTGAAAGTTGTATTCTCTGACTCCATTCTTTAGGCACTGGTTACAAGTAAAAGGATTGACTGTCATTTAATTATTTGCATCTTGCATTGGTTTGACTGTCATCTCTCAAAACCTTAGCCTCAATCTTAATAAAAGATCCCTTTAATTAATTTGTAATTAATTAATAAATCTGGAACTCAGTCTTCCGTAGGGACTACCCCCCTTGGCTCTGTTGGGATCTTGCCTAAACGGAGGAGTTGTGGACTGCGGTGACAGTGGTCCCCAGCTCTCGCTTGCCCCCAAGGACACACATAGCAGGTTGTGACTTTCCTGTTTCTTAAAGTGTGAATTAGGCGGCAACATCTTTGGCGTCGTTGCCGGGGACAAGTCATTTGTCCTTGGTCTGACTTAATTAATTAATTTCTTGTTTTTAATTTTTCAATTCATTAAACTGTTAATACAATTTTTTAATTAATTTTAATAACTCATTTACCCATATTAGAGCTATCGTTTTCTCCAAGTGGCGACTCCACTTTCAAATATAGTGAGGTATTCTACCCGGAGCCATTCAGGTGGTCTCCTCAACTCCCTCATCGAGCCTGAAAGGGTATATTGGAGGAGGTTGAATAGACTTGCTCCCCGTAGACTCCTTGCAAATCTTGGAGAAGAGGCTATCTCTGATATCCATTTGTTGTTTGCCCAAAACAACCAATCCTCACCAATGGATGATCTATGCAAGCCATGTGATTTTTCTAACATCATTGGTTATCCTCATGATTTGCCAGATAAAGCTATAGAAAAGTTACCTTCCTTTCAAGGTAATAATGCCATCAGTGCCAAGTCTCACATCACCAAGTTCGACCAATGCCTCGCCAAGTGGTGTAATGCTCATAACTATGAAGATGTCAAGATGAGGTTGTTTATTTTGTCTTTAGAAGATGATGCCATGGAATGGTTTCAAGATCAGAATGACAATAAGTTCAAAACTCTCAAGGAAATCATTGAAGCAATCAATGATAGATGGGGTGATAGAAGGGATAACCATTTCTTGTTGGCAGCCTTGCATACTAGTCACAAGCAAGAGAATGAGACCATGGAAGAATTTAATAAAAGATTTAATGACTTAGTAAAAAGCCTTCCTGCAGACATCAAGCCCCAAGAAGCATCTCTCTTGATTTATTACATCCAAGCATTTGAAGGAGAAATGAAATATCAGATAAGGGATAAGGAACCTACAAATCTTAAAGATGCACAAGAAAAAGCTATCAAGATAGATAAAAACATGCAAGCTGCTGGTAAATCTAATATTCCTGGGTTTTCAAGGGGTAGTTCTTCAAAGGCTAATGAAGTAAAAAAAGTTAAATTTGAAAACCAGGAACCTCAAGGTGACTCCATAGATAAGCTTACCCAATTGATCAAACAAATGGAAGTTAATTATGCTAATCAGCTAGCTACCATGCAGGCAAACCAGACAGCATTACAAAACAAGGTAGTTTCTTTGGAAAGAAACAGAGGAAATAATTTCTATCCAAACAAGCCAAATGATAGGTGGCAAAACCAAAGACGACCCCCACCTCAAGATCAAAGGCCCCCTAATCCTCTAGAGTCTACCAATGTGGTTGACCATCAAGCTATTCCATATTGTAGGCCTTGTGGGGATTTTCATGAAGAAGACACTTGTCAAGTCTTTTTGCAAATCATAAATGATAAAATGAATGAAAAAACAGAGAATGAACAAGTGAACATGTGTGGGCAGAAGTATGATATTGGCATGCATGAATGGATGGATCTAGTTGAGAATAGTCAAAGTGTTGAATCAATAAATGAAGTAGCAGAAGCAGCTTTTGGCCGTAAGCCTAGTGAGCAGCAAGTGTCAGATTTTTCTAGGTATAGAGGAATAACTTACCAAAGAAATGGTAAGAAGAATCAAAGTCAAGAAAGAACTCCAACCAATGCTCCTAAGGTACCTCCTCCCCCTCCTATTTCAATTGCTCCTAATACACAATTAAACATTGATCTAGGAGGTTGGTTAAATAATGCCAAGATGTTGGTTCCTGTAGCAGAACTCATGAAGATCCCTTCTCAAAAGGGAAAATTACTCAAAGCTATAGAAGAACCTTGTCAGAATAATGTTGACAAAGCCATAGCCTACCATGATGCACCTGTCATTCTTCAGAGTATGGACAAAGGAAATGAAAAGAACCAACCATTCTTCCTCTCGTTATTAGTAAACAATCATCTTTTACACAACTACATGTTAGATTCAGGGGCTAGCTCAAATGTGATGACTAAAAAAGTTATGGAACAATTAAATCTAAGGATCTCAAGGCCTTATCATAACATTTGTGAAATGGATAGTAAGATGATTGAAGTGTGTGGTTTAATTAAAGGCTTACAAGTACACTTAGCAGCTTTTCCAGACATTCAAATAGAAATGGACATAGTAGTGATAGATGTCCCAGATGCTTGGGGTATGTTACTCTCAAGAAAAACTGGAGTAGACTTAGGAGGAAATATTCAAATGGACTTAACTTATGCCACCATTCCAACTCCTGAAGGGAGTTTTGTTAGATTAAATCGAGAGTTGGAGATGAGACACCATGTAGAAGACCCAAGAAATCCAAGCAATGAATTAAAGTATAAAACTTATGACTTGGGAAATTATGCAATTCTGGCTAACTCTTTGGGACCTATTAAAGAATCAAATGAAGATGAAAGAGTTAACCAAACTTGGCATATGCACTTTGATGGGGCCTTCTCTAGAGCTGGTAAAGGTGCAGGCATAGTTATTGAATCCCCTTCTCATAAGGAATTCAATTTTTCCTATAGACTAGAATTTAATGCCACCAACAATGTGGCTGAGTATGAGGCTTTGCTCCTTGGTTTAGAGGTGTGTAAAGATAAGGGTATCAAGAAGTTAGAGGTCAAAGGTGATTCTGATTTGATCATTTCACAGGTTAATAAACAGTTTGCTTGCAAATCAGAAAGGTTAAAAAGATATAGGGATGCAATTTTGGATCTAGTTCCATGCTTTGATCACATAGAATTTATTGCAATTCCTAGAGAATTTAATGCTAAGGCAGATAGACTTGCAGTTGCTGCTTCCACCCTTCAGAGACCACCAGAGTTAGTAGATGAAGAAGTTAAAATGGAAGTTATCTTCAGGCCTTCAGTTCCAGATAATGTAGATAATTGGCAGGTCTTTGATGATGATAAACAAGTGATTAAGTTTTTGAGTAATATAGGAGAATTTGCTGACTTTCACATTAGTGAAGAGGAAAAAGGTTGTTATTATGCAGAAGAAAGTCAAAAGCTTAATCCAGCCCCTAGGAAAGTTGTGTCTTTAGAAAGGGCATTTGATAGAGAAGATGGCCATAAACCTAAGGAAGAATCAGGTACAAAGCCAAGTGATTACATAGAGGTAAACATAGGCACAAAGGAAGAACCTAGGATGGTTAAAATTGGGAAATCAACACCCAAAGATGAAAAAGAACAGATTATTAATTTATTAAGGGAATATAGAGATGTTTTGGCCTTCACATATGACGAGCTTAAAGTCTATAGGGAAGATCAATGTTTTAAAACTCGGACTCGGACTCGGAATCGGCCGAGGGTCAACTCGGACTCGGACTCGGACTCGGCAATGACTCGGCAATGACTCGGGTGGTTTGA
>LPNX010804048.1:6300-52263 GCA_001517045.1 Pseudotsuga menziesii
CTAAACTTTTTTTAATGTTTAACCAGTTTATTGTGTTTCACTGACACCTTCCTATTGTGACTTGTGAGTCTACGTGTTATGTTGTTGATGATGTGATTCATGTTATTTGACTAATGTTGTTGTTCTTTTATTTTGACAATATTCTATAAATCAGTGAAAGATTCACTAGTTTTTACAATTTTTTATAATGAAGTTAAATATTCTCCAAGTTTTTACAACATTATATAATAAAATGAAAGATTCGCGGAGATTTTACAACATTATATAATAAAATCAAAGATTCGCCAAGATTTTACAAGATTATATAATAAAATGAAAGATTCGCCAAAATTTTACAACATTATATAATAAAATGAAAGATTCGCCAAATTTTTTATATATACATATTATATTATTGATAAAATCGCCTTCAAATTTTCCTATATATCGGAGAGATTCGCCCAATTTTTATACATATAAATCTAGGGGGGTTCTTAAAATCATCCCTGATAGTTTTGTCACATGTCCTTGAAGCAATATATTCTACCACCTCTGACTCTGGATGAATACAAAGGAAAATAGAAAGGTTGAGCAAATTTTATCCCCAAGGACAATAAACTCCCTTGTTCGCACTCTAAGGTTGAGTAAATACATCCATACTTCGAACTGGGACCAAAAGACCCCTAGTTTGTGTGATGATTGTGCCACCTGCGATGATCTAACAACCTTTGTAAAGATAGGTCTCCAGCATGTCAATATGATGGCACTACAAATTTTGTGATCTGTTAACCCTCAGTCCTAAAATTTGAGTTCCCTCTGATATGCAAGCTACAACACCCTTCAAGTCTTGACCAAGGGCTCTTGAAGGCTCCCTAGTCCTAGGATTGGGAGAAACCCATATTTCTTTCCCCGATTGGATTAATCAACCATGTCTAAATCAAGATCCAGCAAAACCATAGACCCCTCCCTATCCACCTATCCCCCCACTCAAACATCACACATCACAAGTATAGTGAAGATCCCCTTATCATCCATATTTATGAAGACATCATTATTTTACGATTTAAAATGTTATCATTGAAATGGTTTTATTTTATATTAATTTCAATTTCTAGATCACATCTTTGTATATAGTTGTTATTTATAAGATATCCAATTGTTATTTATAATATATCCCATCAAAATAATTTTAAACGTTAAGTTTTCTTAAGGATTAACTTTTTAAAGCATATTTTTTTTAATGTGGTACACCATTTATTAGAAGGATACCCCACTTCAGGGGAGGAAGGTTTAGGGGGGTTATATTTGACCTTGGAGGAAAGAAGGTCCTCTCTTATGCATAGGGACTGGAAAAAAGGACAGATAACCATGCACAATGGGCCCCCTTGATGCAGGGGATTGAATTTATGAAATAACTTAAGTTTCACAATATCCAAGTCTTTGGTGATTCTTGGATTTTTATTCAAAAGATGATGAACATTCAGGATGGGAAGGTTGAATCTAAAGGGAGAGTACAAAAAGGAATTATTTCTCATAGTCAGGACCTATCGAAGGTCCAATTCTTTCATGTTAAGCGTAAGAATAATACTAAGGTGGATCTTGAAGCAAACCAAGTATCTCGTATCAGGAAAGAAGAAATATAGTTTACTCGCCTCCTTTCCATTGTTAAATGGTCCCCTTCTTTCCAAATTTAAACCTTTTTTATCCTAATATCCAATATATGGAATGAAGTTGGTCTCTTTACAAATAATTTAGTGATGATTCCTATAGTCGGTTATCAATATTTTGGCCATCGGGTCCTTACATATCCCACCAAAATTAATTATTAGAGAAGGTATGCTTTCTCCCGTGCCCTCGCGAATAGAGCTATGGATGCGGGCCATGTGATCTCATTCAAGGTGTCCCAACAATCCACCATTTCACACATTTCCTAGGATATTCGACATGCTACTTTTAATTACGACAGTGAGGATAGTCAGATGGGTGGGTTTAACATCCTAGAGAGCTCATTAAGATTTATTACCAAGGTGGTTAGACATTCCTACTCTGTAATTCGGGGTTCTTCTCTTGAGACTCTTGGATCCTTTTATAATTTGTATGCTCCTGAGAGGGGCAGATTCCATGGTTTAGTAAGATATCTCCTAATTAGAATGGTGTATGCTCACTGCAATGAGGATAAAAGTAAGGGGGTCAAGGAGGGAAGTAGTCATCCTCGCAAGGAACCCTCAGCTCATGAGGAAATCATGTATGAAATATCCAAGATAAAGTGTTTCTTTGAATATTACCAAAAAATGCTTCGATTTGTTTATGAAATCACCTCAGCGGTATGTGAGGAAAACAAGAAATATTTAGTGGATATAACACATATTTCCACCCCCATGGATGATATTGGAGGTAATGTTAGAGTTCAATATAGCAAGATCGAAGAAATGATGCGCAAGCTCAAGAATGTGGAATTGATCCAGAATAGAGGTTATGAGGAATGTATGATGGGAATAAATTATTTAAGAACCCAACAACAACAATATATGCAATTCACTATTGAAGGAAATGCATGGTAGTTCAAACAGATGTAGGATAGCCTCAGTGTTATGCTATAGAATCTGGTCAGCGCAAGTGTTGATGTATTTGTAACTTTAGAATGTATTCACTTGTATATTTTATATATTGTATTTCATTATACCCTGATTTTCCTATTGGGAGAGTCATTAATATAATAAATTCATGTAAATTCAATGAGTTTAACCCTCCATTGTAAGTCGGGGAAATAGTCCCCACAATTGAGTTAAGGTTAAGCCTCCTTGTTAATCATGGGGGCAAAGTCCCCATAGTTGAGGGGCACTAGGGTTATTAGACTCTCCTAGAGATGTCAACCCTGTTAAGTAATTTTCAAGTATGAAACTAGTATAAATAGAGAGTGAGACTCTCTATTTGTCACATTCACTCACTCAACTAAGGAACATGAGTGAGAGAGGAAGTGCTGGCACAAGTGAGAGAGATCAGCTGTCGGACATCATATTTTTGTTTTCAGGTTTTACTTTTGTTATTGGTGCTCATTCTATCTCTGAGGAAGTTGTGGGGTTTTATCCTTTATGGTTTACCCTAGGAAAATTATTTGTGTTTCTTATCTCTTGTTATTGTTGTTGTTCATGTTATTCTCTCAGATAAGATCCTAAAATAATACTATCTAAATTGATAAATATCTAACATCGTATCAGAGTTAACCTGAGAAGAAGACACTATGTGGCTACAGAATCTAGGGCTTCTTACTTTTTGGGTCTCTCTCCACAATCCATCAACAAAAGGAGGCTATGCTAACTCTCCATTGAAGGGCGCATCTTTTTGTCGAAGTAGAATGTGATTCTGGGCATTTTCAGTTTTTGCTGCAGGAAATTAGGAATTTTTACAGAAGAGAATTTTTTTATTGAGGCTGGAATAGGATTTCTCTCATCATCATAATACCAAGGTAGAGATTTTTGGTTGGGTAAAACTATGGGAGAGTCAAACCCTAGTTTGACCCTGGGCCTGAAAAACCCTAAAATACTAAAACTAGTAGTTTTGGTACATTTGCTATATATCATGATTGAAGAAGGGTCAAGGGCTGAAATTTTCATAGGCCAAGTATAAACTCCTCATATTCGTTATATTATGGGAGATATGATTCCTCCAAATCAAGGTTCCATCCTCTTCCAGGATGTATCCCTAAACAAGACACCTAGGAAGAATTACTATATCTCAGGCTACGAAGTTCCAAATGAAATTGTGCAAGATGTTATATATAGGGCACAAACTGTACTTTTTTTGCTAAAAGTTTCAGACATAAAAGGTAAAATAGTGACACGTGGAAGTCCATACAAGTTCACTATATTGAACAATCCTGAAATAAGTCACCTTGGGAAAATTCACATAAGTCCCAAATGGTGAAACCAATTCTTCTCAAACCTATGGTGTTGGAAAGAGGACAGATGAGGATACCTCAGTATGAAATTTCAGACATAGGAGAGTAGAAATTTTGAAGATACCTTAGAAACAATATCAGGCATTTCTGTAGAGGAAATTGGAAAACTAGGGCTTCCTGTTTCGGGAGCTTCCCTCCACTATTTTAAGAAAGGGAGTACATTGGATAGATCACTTTGAGGAGGTGAATATTTCTATCCAATCAACAAAAAAAATATTCCAAGTTTTGAAAATTAGTGTTTCTCTGACAAACGCTAGATCATCCAACTCCAGAACCAGGATGAACACCTCAAATCGATAAGATCTAATTTGTTATTTACTTTTGAGGTTCTCATTTCAAAATGACTAATCACACTAGCTTGATGAAAATTTTGGTGAAACTGACAACTTCCAAGCATGGAACTATTGGATCTCACTGGTTCTTGAAGAAAATGAATTGGACACCTACACAAGTAGAAAGGTTCCAGTTCCAGAGGGAGATGAGGCTAAAAGCCTCACACAAGAAGAACTTGGTTAAGACCAAGAAGATCATTACTGATTCAATCAAGGATCACCTTATACCACAAGTATCTTCCCTAAAGACACCTGAAGATATGCTTGATTCCTTTACCAAGCTAATTGAAGGGAACAACATAAATCAGAAGATGACTTTGAGAAACCAGTTGAAGAATGTAAAGATCCAGAATGCAGAGACCATACAGTCATGCTTTACAAGGGTCTCTCAAATCAAAGAACAACTTAAAGCAGTGGATGAAGAAGTAGAGAATGCAGAAGTTGTGATAACCACCTTGAAAGGCTTCCCAGGATCATGGGATTCATTCTTTCAAGGAATGTGTGCCAAAAGGAAGTGATTACTTTCAGCAAACTCTAGGAAGAGCACACATAAGATGAAGCTCGACCCATAACAAGAGAAGAGAATATGGGAGCAATTGAAGATCAAGTGCTCACAATTCAAAGAAGATCCCTCAAGCGATGAGGAATATGAAGAACTCAATTCTTGAAGAGCCTCTTATCCATCTTGAGCATTTGGATAAGAAATGATGTTGTTATGAATGAAGAAGATGATGAAGCTAAAAGGAGTCTACCCACGAAACAAATAAAGATAAGTATTCAATTGCCATTTCATGATATGTTTTTTTATGCATTTGTTTATGTTCAGTTGATGTGTTATGCATGATAGAATGTTTGCATTAATGACATTATACTACTAATATACATGTGATGGGTAAGTAGCTCATGGTTCCATACAACTCTCCATTTCTACTTATCTAGAATGAAACCTATTTGTTGACATATTGGACTAGTGCACAATCTCAATGATGTCTTGGTAGAGATGGAATGCATCTAGAAAGTTTTCGTGAGATATGGATGAATGTTGTATTGGCTAAAATAGTTGCATGATTATATCTTTATGCATAAGAATTTACCATTATGAATATGCATTATGAACTGTTTCTAATCATACAACTGGTGCATTTGACTTGTAGGAAATATTGCGTACAATCGCCTACAAGAAAAGAAGAATGAGACTTGTTCCAAAGAACAAGTGATGACAGTTCAAGAAAGAACCCAAGATGAAGAATAATATGACAATACTTTAAAAGAAAGAAAGAGGCCTCAGAGACACTCTAGTTAGGTGACACTATTGAGCCACATCATTGATGTAGAACCTTCCAGCTATGAAGAAGTAGCCAAGAATAAAGGGAAGGAGAATACCAGCTCAAGAAGAATGATGTCTAGGATGCACTATCAAGACCTGAAGGGAAGTCCGTAATGTCTTGCATATGGGTCTACATGATCCAACATGCAGTAGATAGAAACATCGTGGGATACAAGGAAAGATTCATAGCACGAGGCTTCTCATTGAAAGAAAGCATAGACTATGAAGAGACATTTGTAGCCACTAGAAGTTAAGACACATGACAGGCATAATCATGTGTGCAAATGAAGGAAGGAATTGTACGAGCTCAGAAGATGCCCATAGGATAACACATACATGAGGAGTTTGAAAATCACCTAGAGTGATGAAGATATTAACCTTTGCTACAAGGTTGAAGATGAAAGCCTATAGAGGATGACAAGCTCATAGATGGGTGTGAGAAGAAATTTTGAAAAGGTTCAAGATAGAGGATATCAGTATCCACTAACCCTAGATGGATACATAGAATAGTAGTAGCAGAGGAAGCTACTTGTCACTCCAGTATAGAATGTTTCAATGCATAGAGTACGAAAGACAGAGGGAGAATGGTGCTCCACTTCAAAAAGAGTGACTGCAGAATATTCTGAGGTTTGACATGGTACGACATGATGGATAGCTTATTGATGGCTCTAGGATTTATTGAGAGTAAAGCATATTCCAACTTTTTCTTCAAGGTTGAAGGTGGAATACCAATGATTCTCTTGTTAAATGTCGATGAATTATTCTTGACAGGAAAAGAGGAACTCATTAAAGTTGCAAGAAGAGGAAGCTTTCTAGGCATGTAGGTGTGGTAGAATGCAGATGAAATATCCCTGGGTCAAGGGAAGTATGCAGTAGAGATCCTGAAGAGGTTCATGATGATGGACTGCATGGCCATGACCACACCTATGGAATCGAACCTGAATCTATTGAGTGATGCTTCATCAGAGTCAGTTGATGCTTCGATGTATCATCAGATCATTGGGTCATTGATGTACCTCATGAATACAAGACCATATATTTTCTTTGCTGTGAACATAATGAGACATTTTCACCTGATGGTTGCAAAGCATGCAGTGAGGTACCTGAAGGGTATAGTTGAGTATGGGCTCAAGTATGAGGCAAAACAATAGATTAACCTGGAGGGTTATTTAGATTTGAATTGGGCAGGCAATGCCATTGATAGGAAGAGCACTTCAGGGTGTTGCTTCAGTATGAGATCAGGTGTGATCTCTTGGATTAGCAGGAAGCAGTACTGCATGGCGGTAAGTACAGCCGAGGCAAAATATGTTGCCACTTGCTTGGATATTTGGGAGGTAGTATGTTTCTTTTGAAAACTACTATTTGATTTGATTAATCTGACTTGCATTTTTGTATGATGCAAAGAGGAGAAGTGAAGCTCCAGTATGTGATCTAGATCGAGATCTCTCGAAAGAGGAAGTTCTAGCATAACCGGTGAAATAGGTTGTCTGAGTATAAAATCCTGGCGAAGCTCGTAGGTTGCTCAGACATAAATAGTCCTGTAGGTTGTCCTAGGATGTAATCAGTCTTGGAAAATATTGCAGGTTATCCTTGGATGTAATCAACCTTGATGTGATTCTATGCTAGAAATGGATAGAATGAAGTTCGAGTACTTCAGGGAGAAGCTTGGTGTTCTCTAGATCGAGGTTTCTTCCAAGAGGAAGTGATGAGTTCATGAGTCTTTCTGACATGGTGGTAGGCGGGTCATCCCATGGTCATATGTAAGTGCGGAGCCCTTCTAACATGGTGGTAGGTGGGTCCTCCCATGGTTATATGTAAGTGCAGAGCCTTTCTGACTGGCCTAGATGTAAGTGTGGAGCCCTTCTGACATGGTGGTAGACGGGTCCTCCCATGGTTAGATGTAAGTGTAGATCCTTTCTGAATGGTTCAGATGTAAGTGCAGATCGCTTCTGACATGGTGGTAGGCGGGTCCTCCCATGGTCAGATATAAGTGCAAAGCCTTTCCTTGGATGATAGATGGTGTTTCCTATCATGCCAGTGGATGTAAGTGCAGATCCTTTCTTTGGATGGTAGATGGTGTGTCCTACCATGCCAATAGATATAAGTGTTGATCCTTTTGTTGGATGATAGATGGTGTGTCCTATCATTCCAGTGGATGTAAGTGCAAAACCTTTACTTGGATAATAGATGGTGTGTCCTACTATGCCAAAGGATGTAAGTGCTGAGCCTTTCTGACTGGGTCAGATATAAGTGCTAAGCCTTTTTTACTGGGTCAGATATAAGTGTTGTGCCTTTCTTGGATGATAGATGGTGTGTCCTATCATGCCAATGGATTTAAGTGTTGGGCCTTTCCTCGGATGGTAGATGGTGTGTCCTACCATGCCAACAGATGTGAGTGTTGGGCATGCCTTTCTGACATGGTGGTGGATGTGCTCCTCCCATGGTCAGATGTAAGTGTCGGGTGGGCCTTTATGACTGGGTCAAATATAAGTGCTAAAGAAGATGAATACCTACATGGAGGCTAGGCCTACAACTAGCATGAAAAAGGGTTGTCTCTGTAGAACTTCCTATGACAAGAAGAATTGAGAGATAGCACCAGTTGATCGAGATAGTGGAAGGAGTGATGATTATGATCCAATGATGATCCAGCTTTGATAATGATCCAGTGATGATCCAGTTTTGATGATGATCCAATGATGATCTAGCTTTGATGATGATCCAGTGATGATATAGCTTTTATGATGATCTAGTGATGATCCAAATTTGATGATGATCCAGTGATGATCCAACTTTGATGATGATCCAGAGAAGAAGACTTGTATTGATGAATTGTGTCAAGAGAATACCTTCCTAGTTAAGAGGGAGTGTTGATGTATTTGTAAATTCAGAATGTATTCACTTGTACATTTTATATATTGTATTTCATTATACCCCAATGTTCCTATTAGGAGAGTCATTAATATAATAAAGTCATGTAAATTTAATAATTTTAACCCTCTATTGTAATTTGGGGAAATAGTCCCCACAATTGGGTTAAGGTTAACCCTCCTTGTTGATCAGGTGCAAAAATTCCCCACAATTGAGGGGCACTAGGATTATTATACTCTCCTAGAGATGTCAGCCTTGGTAAGTAATTGTCAAGTCAAAAACTAGTATAAATAGAGAGTGAGACTCTCTATTTGTCACATTCACTCACTCAACTAAGGCGCATGAGTGAGAGAGGAAGTGCCAGCACAAGTGAGAGATATCAGTTGTTGGAGATTATCTTTATGTTTTCAGGTCTTACTTTTTCTATTGGTGCTCATTCTATCTTTGAGGAAGCTGCGGGGTTTTCTCCTTTATGGTTTCCCCGAGGAAAATTCTTTGTGTCTCTTGTATCTTGTGATTATTGTTGTGCATGTTTTTATCTCATATAAGATCCTAAGATAATACTATCTAAATTGATAAAAATCTAACACCAAGTAGGGACATCAACGACTCAGAGCAAAAAGATGGAATCTCTCCAATGGATGATGTGTCCACGCTTAAACCCGAATCTAATGACAAGTAGTTCCAAGAATGAAAAATCCTTCTTCTTTTTGGTTATGTTAATTTTTTTTCCCTTAAAGCTATGTGGGAAGTTTATTAAGGTTTTTCCCTATAATGGAGGTAAACAAGGATATGGGGTTTTCCTATTTTTTGGACTCTTGAAAGACTCTTGGTGGGACTAGATTAGTCTTAATTTTAACTGCTTCACCTATATCTATCTTGAGATCGGATTGTAATACTTTCTCTCCCTATATATAAATATATAAACCATTTCTATTCTTGTTAAAACCCTCACTGCAATTCCTGCAACAGACTAATAAGGGTAACATCTCAACGGGAAATGGAAGATCCCATAGGAGGGGAGGGAGACAACGAAGATGACGAATGGGAGAATCTTTTCAATGAGGAAACACAGGCTCACATCCGCCATCCCATTGCTGCTATGGAGGAGGACAGCTTTGGAGAATTTTGTGTGAAGCTGGGAGATGGGGTGGTAATGTCGCATTACTGACGACTTAAATTTATACTCTCTCTCTCCATGAACGAGAGGGAGAGTTACATGGAGCTCATCTGCATCATCATGGCCAAGTTCAAGGATGAAGCTAAAAATAACCTCGGTCATATGCGCAGCCTACTTCACCTCTCGGCTCCGCCCTTTCAGTGCATTCCGCGGGAAGAAGGCATGAGCATGGAAGAATCTAGCCATGCAGAAGCAAATCAGGGGATGGGGTAGGGCAACAATAATGCCCAGGATGAGGCTGATTCCTCTCATAGATGCTAGTCCGTGGCTCTTTGTAGGTTTGGAATTCTCTTCATTGTTTATCCTTTCATGCACACTCAGTTATTATTATGTTCTGTTTGTTTTCATGATCGAGCGCCTAAGCTGAAAGGCTGGGCCGCTCTCATGCTCCTTCATTTTTATTTATGGGCTATACCTTTTACTCTCCTATTTTAGACACCAGATTGATGCCTGACTCCATGTTTTAGGGAGCATATTTTGTAAATATATTTTATCTTGTTGCAGTAATAGAAGGGCCCTTTCTTTTAAAAAAAAGTGTTCACGATATCCTGTGAAATTCTTCCTGTATCCAGATATACCTCCAATTAGAAAGAAAAAAAGATAAGAAAACAGGTCCTTTGATACTTTCATCCAACCACATGAAATGGAGCTATGAACGAATGAATAAAACCATTCTTAAATGTTAATCTCACTTAGAAAATTTCCTAATGAAAATATAAGTAAGATCGAAAGACAGAGAACAAATTAGATCCATTTCCTTTATGGTTGACTTTAGCATACATCTCATACTATACTTAAATGACGGACGAATGATTCAATCTGTCCATGGTATTCCCATATCTCGGCAACATAGCCAAGCAGTAAGGCACAGGACTGCAAATCCTCCATCCCCAGTTCGAATCCCAGTGTCACCTTGTTGAGGATAGAAGGAAAAGTATGTATTTCCATTACAAAACCTCTAGAGACATATTGGTACATATTACCAATATAGATATTAGTTACATCTTGACTCCATCATGAATGTACAACCCTCGAGTTAGTAATAGAAACTCATTGGTCAATGAACTAATGGATTTTTTTCTCTCACATATCAGCTCAAACATCCGTAATGTTCAGAATAGGTAGACCATTTCAAATTCAACTTTCCACTATCCTTAATAGTTCCCTTATCACCTTGAAGATGAAATCATTCTCTTTTAGAGAACATTACCTATATGGATATAGTCAATATAACTTGGGATTCTTTAATGAAAGTTTTTACCTTTTCCCTTTCACTCGTAGTATGGGGGGGAAGTGGACTATAATGGTAATGCTTAAGAATCACTTATTGTGTTCCTCCCAGATCATGAATGAGAACCTATTTTGTTCCATAAGGATCTAGTAATATTTAGTATTCTTTCCAAATTGAAAGACTCTTTCCATGGAATTATTTCCTCTTTATCCCCATAAGGGATATGCATAATCCCTTATCATTATCATTTTCCTATTAAAAATCTGATTCTCTCTAATAGGTTTTAAGAAATTAGTTTTTTTCTCATAAAGCATATAATTACCATAAAAATCCTATCTTAGGATCCTATCTAATGAAGCATAAAAAGGCTAAATATTGTGACTTAAACTATCACCAAAAAACTTTTATCAACGGATAGACCCATCAAACCTATTGTAGGTTATATTTCCCACAGAGATTAATAGTCACGATGCTTAACCTAGATAAAGATATGGATCATAAGTCACCTCACCATGATCATCATTTCCCCATCTAATCCGATGGCCCTCCACCACTTGTAAACCTTTCTTAGATAGAGAGTCTATTTGGGAATTCATTTCCCTATAGATATGAACACATACAATTTTCTGGAATTGATTCCTCAAGTGTTGGATCTCTTTGTTAATATGAAATAAATGTATATTTTTTAAGGTCTCCTCTCCTTCATCCATTCAATAACTCGTTTAGAATCTCCATAAACCAATAATTGTTGAACACCCTTCTGTATTGCTAAGATCATAGATAACTTTAGACCCATTAGTTACACTCTATTATTAGAGTTAGTGTCCTATACCTACTGCAAATTTGTACCTTACATGATTGTTTATGAAAAGAATACCTCATGCTCCCCACTATGGAGGATTCCCTTGAGAAGAACCATCAAAAGAAAGGCAAGGATGAGCTTTATCAATAAATTCAACCACATTTCTTATAACTCTTACATTCTTACCCAGTTGGGGAAAATGTCGAAAGGACAACGAACCCTTTATCTGCAAATAAACCTGGAGGGATGTATGTATCCTCAAAAGTAACCAAATTCCTAGCAAACTTACACTCCCCAAATAGAAATGATAGACAAAGCTAAGAAATCCTTGTAGGCCCAGTTGTTAGTCTATAATGCCAAATCCTCATCTAATGAGATACCTGACCAATTAAAAGGAATACCACATACCTGTGAAGCATGATTCCACATCTTGGTTCTGCATGAACAAGAGATGAATACATGATCAATACTTTCATTACCTGCTTTGCAAAGTGGACATCTACCAGGTCCATACCATATTTTCCTCAACATAAGATCTTAGACATAAATTTTATTGTATAATGCAAACCACATAAATAACTTACATTTTAGAGGACAATAACTTACATTCTAAGTCTATACATGTAAGTCTATAAATACTTACAAAAGTTAAGTTTTATTACCAACAACAACCATATTAATAATATTAATATGCTTAGAATATGTCAACAGGTATATATTTGAATTATTAATAGTTATTTAATAGTTAATATAATATATTTATGATTAGAGTTGAAGTTAAGCTAATAGTTGTATCTAATTGTCCTTATCATCGATAAAATAAATCCGGATAGTAGACTTGTCTCATTCTCATCCATAGATGAAAAAACATAGAATGTAGTCCACCTCAAAATTCTAAGATATAAACGCCTATCAGTGTAATTAGCTAGATGCCCAACTGCCAAATGGAGGACTTTATGAAGAGTTTGAACTATTTTATTAGGAGTTTGACTATTACACGTCTGCACATTAGCTAGACTCATATATGCCGAGTGTACTTAGACTAAGCCTTAAATGATTAGAGTTGAAGTTAAGCTAATAGTTGTAGAATCATTGGAGTTAAGCTAATAGTTGTAATTCAAAACTTATATATCATCAATTGTAATTCAAATAAAAGTCATGATTGGAGTTGAAGTGAAGCTAATAGTTGTATCATCAATGGAGTTAAGCTCATAGTTTTATCTTTTAATCGAATAGTTGAAGTTAAAGTTGAAGTTTAATTTTTTCAACTATCAAGAACTATACTTATGAGATGTTAGCTAAATTATTTTTTATTTTTTTCAAATCATTAATTATGAATTTTGGACGATGCCCATAGAATCAATTTGGACAGTACACTTATCTCATCATCGTCCATAGATGGTAATCCACGCCAAAATTCTAAGATATATACTCTCCATACTTGGTCCTTGCCTTTAATTATTTTAAAATTAAATAAAAATATTATTAATTTGAATAAAATAATTAATAAACATAACTAAAAAATATTAATGATTAGTTTAATCAAATAGCCAAACAACACTAGAGACAAAAGGAACATAAGCTTTCACTCTTTAAAAATTAGACTCTTTCAAGAAGGCTGGCACAATAATATCCTCAAATATCAAAGTATATTGCATAAATACATCCAAACCAAACTTACTTGTTAGGCATAAACTCATTTGGGAATTCATATCATTACCCAGCAAGATTCTAGAGATTTTGAATGCAAAGCACTAAACACGATCATGGTAACCTGCGCAAAAATACCTTGACCACAAGAACAATTCTATACCAAATAACCAATCACATAATCAGTTCAAACTACCAAAAAAAACACATACAAATGATTTTGAATGAAAAGCAATAAACATGCTCATGGTAACATGCTCAAAAATACCTTGACCATAATAATTCTGTACCAAATAACCGATCATATAATCAATACAAACTACCATTTGTTCTTTTTCAAAACTGAAATAATTAATGCAACCCAACATAAGATCAGTAGCAAACTACCAAAACCAAAGATCATATCAAAAGTACCATTTGTTCTTTTTTTTTTAAATTAAGAATTTTTTTGCAAGAAAAGGAAGACCACCCCATCAATGGCTTCTACCAAAGTTCCAATACAGATGTTAAAGAATACTTTCGATACTAGAAAATACTAAAGTATTTTAGCTTCCTTTGACTCTAATGATTCCATTATTCCTTTGAAGCTAATGATTCCATTACATTGCTTAAAGAAATATTGAAGTATGAAAAGCTTTAGTTTCTTTTGACTTAAATGATTCTAAATGCTTTGGAAAGGTGAATCAAAGTAAACAAACGCATCATTGGCTTCGTGTGATTCTAATGATTCCAATACATACATAGGCTAAAGAAATATTGAAGTATGAAAAGCTTCAACTTCCTTTGACTTAAATGATTCCAAATGTTTTGGAAAGGTCTATTAAAGCAAACAAATGGCAATTTGAAAAGGTGCATTAAAGCAAACAAATGGCATTGTTAAAAATAAAACTATTCGTAGTCCTATAGTGTTTGTTCAACATCCAAAATGTGTTTTATGACAAATTTTTTAATCATTTATATAATGAGATTTTTTTTCAAACTGAATAACTTTCAATACATCTCAAGTACAAAATGCACATGTATTGAAAAGCACCTCCTGAGGTAGAAAAACCCGAATGCAATATATCTCAGCAAGTACAAAATGCACATGTATTCAAAACGATGCACATGTATTCAAAAAGCACCTTTTAGAGACGGAAAAAACCTAATACATAATAAATGGTGAAAAAAAACCAAGCATGAAAATTAATGGTGGTTCACCTCGGTGAAAAAAACCCAAGCATGAAAATTAATGGTAGTTAACCTCAATAATAATCTAGGTGACAATCAACCTAATAAAATAAAAAATATTCTACAATAAAACTCCAATATTTTTATCATATTCATTCAATGTGGAATTTATAGCTAAACCGAGTCTCAAAACAATATCAAGAATATTTTACAATGAAGCTCCAATATATTTATCATATTCCTTCAATGTAGAATCCATGTCTAAACCAAGTATCAAGACACTATAAAAAAAATGCTAGAAAATAGAGAGCTTACTTACATGTAGCTTAAAACATACCTCAAATATTATATTGCATATTTTATAATGATATTTTTCCATATTCATACACGTAAAGGTATATGCATACTAGAAAATAGAGAGCTTGGTTACATGTAGCTTAAAACATGACTCAATCACAATATTATATTATTTTAAATTGATATTTTTCCATATTCATACTCATAAAGGTAAAGGTATATGCATCATTATATTACATATTTTAAAATAATATTTTTCCATATTATATTTTAAAATGATATTTTTCCATATTCAAACTCGTAAAGGTATATGCATCATGTGTATCCAATTTGTTGAACCATATTGCATATTTTAAAATAATATTTTTCCATATTCATACTCGTAAAGGTATATGCATCATGTGTATCCAATTTGTTAAACCATTCAATCATTATCTTTCTGCACAGTATTCTAGTTTAATTCATCCCTCACAAATACAAAGCTTAAAATCCAAAATGAAATGGAGATCTACAATGCCATCATATAAGGAAACTTCTTTTAATTAGCTAGATGCCCAACTGCCAAATGGAGGACTTTATTAAGAGTTCGAACTATTTTATTAGGAGTTTGACTATTACACGTCTGCACAATAGCTAGACTCATAGATGCCAAATGTACTTTGACTAAGCCTTAAACTATTAGAGTTGAAGTTAAGCTAATAGTTGTAGAATCATTGGATTTAACCTAATAGTTGTAGTTCAAAACTTATATATCATCAATTGTAATTCAAATAAAAGTCATGATAGGAGTTGAAGTGAAGCTAATAGTTGTATCATCAATGGAGTTAAGCTCATAGTTTTATCTTTTAATCGAATAGTTGAAGTTAAAGTTGAAGTTTAATTTTTTCAACTATCAAGAACTATACTTATGGGATGTCAGCTAAATTATTTTTTTATTTTTTTAAAATCATTAATTATGAATTTTGGACGATGCCCATAAAATCAATTTGGATAGTACACTTATCTCATCACCGCCCATAGATGGTAATCCATCCCAAAATTCTAATATATATACTCTCCATACTTGGTCCTCGCCTTTAATTATTTTAAAATTAAATAAAAATATTATTAATTTGAATAAAATAATTAATAAACATAACTAAAAAATATTAATGATTAGTTTAATCAAATAGCCAAACAACACTAGAGACAAAAGGAACATAAGCTTTCACTCTTCAAAAAATAGACTCTTTCAAGAAGGCTGGTACAATCATATCCTCAAATATCAAAGTATAATCCATGAATACATCCAAACCAAATTTGCTTATTGGACATAAACTCATTTGGGAATTCATATCATTATGCAGCAAGATTCTAGAGATTTTGAATGCAAAGCACTAAACATGATCATGGTAACCTGCACAAAAATACCTTGACCACAAGAACAATTCTATACCAAATAACCAATCATATACTCAGTGCAAACTACCAAAAAAAACACAAACAAATGATTTTGAATGAAAAGCAATAAACATGCTCATGGTAACATGCACAAAAATACCTTGACCACAATAATTCTGTACCAAATAGCCAATCATATAATCATATTAAACTACCAAAAACCATGGATCATACCAAAACTACCATTTGTTCTTTTTAAAAACTGAAATAATCAGTGCAACCCAACACAAGATCAATAGCAAACTACCAAAACCAAAGATCATATCAAAAGTACCATTTGTTCTTTTTTTTTAAATTGAGAATTTTTTTTGCAAGAAAAGGAAGACCACCCCATCAATGGCTTCTACCAAAGTTCCAATACAGATGTTAAAGAATACTTTCGATATTAGAAAATACTAAAGTATTTTAGCTTCCTTTGTCTCTAATGATTCCATTATTCCTTTGAAGCTAATGATTCCATCACATTGGTTAAAGAAATATTGAAGTATGAAAAGCTTTAGTTTCTTTTGACTTAAATGATTCTAAATGCTTTGGAAAGGTGCATCAAAGAAAACAAATGCACCGTTAGCTTCATGTCATTCTAATGATTCCAATACATACATAGGTTAAATAAATATTGAAGTATGAAAAGCTTCAGCTTCCTTTGACTTAAATGATTCCAAATGTTTTGGAAAGGTGTATTAAAGCAAACAAATGGCAATTTGAAAATGTGCATTAAAGCAAACAAATGGCATTGTTAAAAATAAAACTATTCATAGTCCCATAGTGTTTGTTCAACATCCAAAATTTGTTTTATGACAACTTTTTTAATCATTTATATAATGAGATTTTTTTTTCAAATTGAATAACTTTCAATACATCTCAAGTACAAAATGCACATGTATTCAAAAACATGCACATGTATTCAAAAAGCACCTCTTAGAGACGAAAAAAACCGAATACATAATAAATGGTGAAAAAAAACCAAGCATGAAAATTAATGGTGGTTAACCTTGGTGAAAAAAAACCCAAGCATGAAAATTAATGGTGGTTAACCTCAATAATAATCTAGGTGACAATCAACCTAATAAAATCAAAAATATTTTACAATAAAACTCCATTATATTTATCATATTCATTCAATGTGGAATCCATAGCTAAACCAAGTCTCAATAACAATATCAAGAATATTTTACAATGAAGCTCCAATATATTTATCATATTCCTTCAATGTAAAATCCATGTCTAAAACAAGTATCAAGACACTATAAAAAAATGCTAGAAAATAGAGAGCTTACTTACATGTAGCTTAAAACATACCTCAAATATTATATTGCATATTTTATAATGATATTTTTCCATATTCATACTCGTAAAGGTATATGCATTCTAGAAAATAGAGAGCTTGGTTACATGTAGCTTAAAACATAACTCAATCACAATATTATATTATTTTTAAATGATATTTTTCCATATTCATACTCGTAAAGGTAAAGGTATATGCATCATTATATTGCATATTTTAAAATGATATTTTCCATATTCAAACTCATAAAGGTATATGCATCATGTGTATCCAATTCATCAAGTGGATGTGTATCTAATTTCTTGAACCATTCAATCATTCTGCACGATATTCAGGTTTAATTCATGCCTCACAAATACAAAGCTTAAAATCCGAAATGAAGAAATTTGTTGAACCATATTGCATATTTTAAAATTATATTTTTCCATATTCATACTTGTAAAGGTATACGCATCATGTGTATCCAATTTGTTCAACCATTCAATCATTCTCTTTCTGCATAGTATTCTGGTTTAATTCATCCCTCACAAATATAAAGCTTAAAATCCAAAATGAAACAGAGATCTACAATGCCATCATATAAGGAAACTTCTTTTAATTTACTACTCTAACATATCTATTAAGAAAACTTCTTTTAATCTACTGCTCTAACATATCTATTAAGGAAACTTCTTTTAATCTACTGCTCTAACATATCTATTAAATGGGTTATATCCCATAATTCTATAAAGCAAATGGATGTCCAAAAAATGTTGAAAGATGGTAAGAGATCTACAATGCTATCATAGAAGGCAACTTGTTTTAGTCTACTGCTCTAACATATCTATTAAATGTACTTCACATATCTATTAAATGAACTTCATATAGTGTATAGATAATATACCATAAAAGCTACAACCAAAGAAATGACAATAACCTAATGGTGACGCAAATAAAGAACAACATTGAATGTAGAAATTACCATTGCAGCCCTTTTTCACTTTCATGAGAGCAATTCCATTACAAATACAAAATAGGAAACCTCTAGATGAGTAGTGCACCTGGATAAGAATTATAAACTATGCACTCAAATAAATGGGTTAAGAATTTAACCAATACACAATCAACAAATGCAATTGTTACAACATTTAGTATAGTACCAAACTCACAATCATCCCAACAATTACAATTGTTACAGTATTTAGTGTAGTCCCAAACTCACAATTAGCCCAACTTTCTATAGAGAAGATGGATGTCCAAAAAATGTTGAAAGATGATAAGAGATTACAATGCCATCATAGAAAGGCAACTTATTTTAGTCCGCACCTTTGAACATTTATATTAAATGGACTTCATATAGCGTATAGATAATATACCATAAAAGCTACAACCAAAGAAATGAGAATAACCTCAACGGTGATGCAAATAAAGAACAAACTGAATGTACCATTGCAAACCTTTTTCACTTTCATGGGAGCAATTCCATTACAGATACAAAACAGGAAACCTCTAGACGAGTAGTGCACCTCAATAAGAATTATAAAGTATGCACTCAAATAAATGAGTTAAGAATTTAACCAAGATGCAATCAACAATTGCAATTGTTACAGTATCTAGTATAGTCCCAAACTCACAATCAACCCAACTGATCCACCTACCAAAACTTCAACTTTAGTGTGGACAACAAATTCCTTCAATGGAATGTCTCCAAGCTGCTAGTTGCTACAATCATTGAAAATCAACTTTACCAGTCTTTTCACACTCGGTGAAATTTGGCTCAATTCAAACAAAGAACTCAAACCTGCCCCATCAATAAATTGACTATCGTCGTTGCTAATCCTGATTTGGCAGGAGGTTAGACTAGATACTTTTGTTTCCCTTGGAAACTGTGTGGCTGATTTTATTGTTTCAGCTCTTTCTACAGTGATTTGAGATATAGGTATTGAGGGATACAAAGCTTCTACTGAATTTAGTTCTCTTTGCATTGAATCCAAGATGGCCTCACTAATATCATTTACCAAAAAAATTACTTCTTGCAAGTGTAAACAAGAACCATGTTAGTTACTATCATCATGTTAATCAATTCAACCTGCTTATCAACTGCCCTTCTAACCCTCTGTATAGTGTGGAAATTATGAATGAAGAAATTATGCAGCACATTTAATTAAATATGGTGTACATGTTGAGGCAATTCCTTAGCATTGTATCCAGCTACATAATTTCCTGCAAGTGCTCAAATACAATGCGAATATATTCAACAACATTTATCTTTTGTTTAAACTTTAAGGTTTAAAGATGAATAGAACAAGAAAAGTTAAAACTTCCTTTCAAACTGGATTTTGACCATACTTTTCAAAGTCTTAGATATCAAACAAAACTGCACCATTACAAACATGTCTGAATATGAAGTACCTTCATTCAAATCTGGTCAAAAGTGTCAAGTCTAGTGCCCAACCTTCAATTGTAGAAAAAAACACACCTTCTATGCCTTGTTTGCTAAGTCTGCATGTTCTGACAGAAAAACCCAATCCAAATCCACATTTGACAATTGACCCAGCCTAAGAGCAATATGGAATTGGAAAATGCTAAGATACATCACTAGTTTAAGGTTTGAAGTGCTATTCTTCACTTTAAGAAGAGTTTTACCAAATCCATATGTGCAGAAATGTGCAATATTAAAAATACACTTGCTAAAATAGTAACTCGAAATTGAAATTCATAAATTTGAATTTTCTCTGATAAAAAAAGCCACAGCAGCATGCAGATATAGTTTAGCCACAAGTGTGATTGCCTACACTGAATATGGGAAAAAGTCCCCGTGATCCAAAATCATTCTTAAAACACTATAACATTATGCAATTAACTTTATAAAACACTTATTGTCGCCCCCTTTCTATAAGAGACAAGTATGAAACAACTATACTATCACTATATCATTGATCAAGGCTGGTAGAATCTCAAAAACCAAGATGAAATCAAAATATATAGAAAAAATTAGACTTTGCATTGGTTTTCATCTAGAATTTACTTCAATAGCATACATAAATGAGTCGTATAGCACACATATATATGTATTATTATGTATGGAAATAATGCACTTAGCAGAAAGACCTTTGTTTTGTTAGTCAAGTAGTATAACTTAGTGAATGTTTGTGTTACCACTACTAAAATTAAAATATAGTGAAAGAGATTGTACACCAATCCAATGGCCATATTGAATGCACTATAACACACAAGAGTTGATGAGCTATGCTAGTAGCCATAATACATATTCAAGGAAGCCAATGCACCATTAATCACAAAAAAATGATTCCATATTCAAAGCGACCAATGGAACATTACACACAAATATTTTCAATACAATACACCATTATACACTAACACATGAAAGAAAGAATTGATAGATCACCCTGCCCCACCCAAGCTGTAGAAATCACCTTTCCTGTTTGTTTGAAGGCTGAAAAAAATGAAGACAGCATAAATTTCATGCACAAACATGGAATCCCAAAGTCAAATAAAGTACATGGAACATATTTTCAGTGTTGAACCTATCTTGACTTCATTCTTTATGTACAAATAGTAGTTGAAGGACACCAAAATGCCTATTTTCCCCATTCCTGCCTTCAACCCATCTGTACTACTCATGAAAAAGTTGAGCCACCATGAGTACTCTTACTAGCAAGTGGTGGCATGCCTAATCTCATAGGGCTTCTATAAGGTCCTAGATTCTGCATGGGAGGAACACCAAGGATATATGCAACAGAAGAATAAGGTGGAACTGACAAGTGAGCTTGCCAAGTTGTCCCTAAAGGTGTGGCGTGTTGAGCAAGAGAGTTCATGTACATTTAATTTGGTACAGTTCCTTGTAACAGTGATCCTGTTGTTTATGATACAGGTCTAGTAATGCTAGCTGGTTGTGGTGATGTATAGCATATACAAAATGATTTCCTGGATACATATATGGTCCAAATGGAGGCTATCCACCAACTTCAAGAACTGAGAGTTGATTTTGTACAATGCCTACTTTTGGAAGTGTGTAGTCTTAGCGTGCCTTAAAAAAAATCATGGTAAGACTGTTACCTTAACATTGAGGTGACAGGTCCATGTGGCACGAATAAGAAAGGTGGAGCTTGCACTACCATCATATAGAGAATGTGTCCTTCTAATGCTTCTTTGGCAATTACTGCAATTGGTATATCTAAACAAGGTAAATTGTCATGCATCTAATCACCGGAATTGATAAAGCTTGTTGATAGAAAACATTTATTATAGTGTCGCTTCATTATGAATGCATTTCCTACCTAAATAATTAGAATACAAATTTAGAAAGCAACAACTTCCCAATACAAAAGAAGAGTTTGGTCATGGTGAAAAAGAACATAAACATGTAACTCTTCAAAGTTCAAACAACCTCCTATGAAAAATTTATGAAAGAAGTGTCAAAGACAAGCACCAAACAAACAATCAAATGTATGTGAAGTACCTTGGCTGAAATTCCCAAACTTTCTCTAGCTCATTTCCCTGTCACGTCGTTCCAACACACTTTCCATTTACTAATCACTCTTGCTTTGCAATGTCAGATGGCACCCTACTTTCCCCTCTACCTGAAATAAAGGAGTAATTAAAATCCATCTCTATTCTTCCATCTACAACTTCTTGTAGTCATTGTCATTGTCCTACTCAAATATTCCTGCCCAAAATGGTGTTGCTACTGCTGCTACTGTGAGCTCTGACATACCAGTTTCTTGTATGCTGGTATGATTTGAAGCTTCTTGCATCTCCTAACATCTAACATATCCAAAAATGTCAAATGTTCCAAACTTGGAAGCATTTTGTTTCTCATGGCATCCACTGACATCAATGTTTGGAGATTTATGGGCTACACCAACCTCGGTATGCTCTGTAAATTCTCGCATCCTCTAGCATTCAACGTCTCCAAAGAAATCAAATGTTCCAAACCCGGCAACCTTTGTAGCTCTCGACATCCACTGACATCTAATGTTTGGAGCTTTCTGATCTTCCCCATTTCAAACTCTCCAGAAAACAGATTGGGAAAAATCTTCGAGATCAATGACAGCCATGACTGTCATAGGGAAAACCACACAAAGTTCCAACTAAAATCGAAGGAAAAAATTCGCTCGAAGTGTTCGACAAGAATATTGATCTTTGAAAAACAAAACCAAGCGAGGTCTTCTGGCTAGTGGGGTATCTTGGTAAAATTATGTCAATGGTTTTGTTATTCCGATAGCTAAATAGGTTTCTGTGAAGAAGGGGATAGAAATACAGTACCCACAAAAGGCCGATTGAACGAGAAAAACTTTCATTTCTCTACATTGAATTTAACCCACTAATAAAATAGAATAGAGATACAAGATACAATAAAGTTGAAAATAGTGGAAATAGATGCCATACACATTACATATTACTAAAGTAATTCAATGATGAATATAATCAAATTATATCATTCAGTTCTTTCTCTGACAAAAGAAATGTGTAGGATATTAACTCCTTCTAAATGTAGTCCACCTTTCCAGTTTCCAATTTCCCATTCTCCCCTACAAAACTCTACTTTTCCTGGATTATCCCAATTTTCTTCCATGCCAAGTCTGGATGCATCAAAATCCATCCACCCCTCCTCTACATGTCTAAAGGAATTCATCTAGCATGCTTCAGTTTCAACAGGTTTATCCATGTCACTCAAATACCGAGCATGTCCAGTGATCACCACAGGGAGCTGTAACTGAGAATTTGACTGGCTTATGTTTCCATCCATATGCTCCAGGAAAGGGAGGAATAATGGATCTATGACCAAAGTTTTGAATAATGCCATGGGTTGACTCATGGAATTTGAGCCTGAATGAAATGTTGTATGCCTCACCAGGAGACAAAATATTGCAATCAAACTGTCCTCTCACTTCAAGCTAACATACTGCAACTGTGGACAAAAGTCAAAACCGCGATATTAGCTTTTATGTACATATTGTCGTCTTGTTAGAAGTAACAAAAGACTAAACGAATAGAGGTAGAGTGTTACCTGGATTCATCCTGAGAAATCCAATGCCAATACTAATTATCATCTCCCCAAGTTGTATCCAAATTTCTTGTAGACAACATATAGCACAACTTACCTGTGGCTCGCTCTATCCAAAACTTCAGAAATCAAAACACATTCATGTCATTAACTTGAGAAATATAAACATTCAATTAATATGAGAAAACTATTCTTAATGGGAACTAAAGTAGCCAACCACAAAATAAAGGAGCAAGTTAAGTCACGAACACTAGGTGACTGAGGCTACTATTTTCCTAATCAAATACATCAAACCATGTTGTTGAACCCATGTAACATTGTAAATAAATACAAACTGAATTTATGACTAAACTAAGAACTCCGAACCCAGACCCAGCTAAGTGGAAGTTGAGATCTAGTTGCACCTCACTCGATAGTATAGTTGTAGCCTTCTCTTGAGGTAAAACGTTTTACTTTCAACCTACATTGATCAGCTGATAATTTGGTGGTTTTTATATATATAAAGATAATGTTTTTGGTGTACTGACATCCATGAACAACACTGTTCCAAACTCTATAACAAGGTTTCCAAGATGCATATCTTCGGCCAACAAAATATTAAGACCAGTAAGGTTTTATTGACGAAGTTCAATCTAATGATTAGCTTCAAAAAAATATAAAAAAAATGAGGTCCCATAAGTTAAAAGTTAAATATTAAGATTTTATTTTTATTTGTAAGTTTTACAAAAAGATGAGACACCTGACACACCATCTCCCATAGCTGGGATGTAGAGTACAAGTCACTAATCTAGCTGTAATTACCGACTTCAATTTGATTTCTAATGTTATGGATGGATACACAGTTTCCATCCTAAAATTAAATTTAGGATGCATTAATCTTTATGTCCCATTATTTAAGCATTGCCCCACCTTTTTAAAATCTCGTGTTGCTTAATAAATCCCAACCTATACTAAATTAGGATATATTCATCTTGATGTGCCATTTGGAGTGTAAAATGTTAAACTAGGAAACATTCATCTTAATCTCCCATCTTTAAACAACGCACTTCCTTTTCTTGAGCTAATGTTACTTGGCTCGGCCCACTTCCCATGGTGGCTGGGGTATTAAGCATCTCACTAGCTTTAGTCTCTCTTTGAGAATGAAATCTTTTTGGCTGGCAGTCAACAGCACAGGCATTTGGAATCTTCTGCTCGCTACTAAATATATGAAAAGCAAGCCTTTTCACCTTTGGCTCAGGGATAAAAATTTCATTTATAATAATGCCTCTATTATTTGGAAGGGTTTCATTGCAACCTTAGAATGGATTGGTAAAGGAATTTCCTGGAAAGTTGGTAATGGTGATTCCATCTGCCTCAGTGCTGACCTATTGTGGGTATGGGATCCTCTTTTATTCTGCCTAGAGGATTGAGAGACTATTTAGAGGATTATGGTATTTGCTCCTTAGCTCAGGCACAAAATCAAACTCCAAATGCCAAAAGTTACTGGTATTCTACAGATGATCTTGATCTTTTGGGTGACTGGAAATCTATCTGGGATAATTATATAAGAGGTTTGGAATTTGGTCATATTCGACTCTCTGATCAAAATGATATTTTAATTTGGTCTTTTAACAAATATACAGGGCCGTTATCTGCTGCTAAAGGTTATTCCTGTGTAATATCTAATAAATGTTCAGATTTAAATGATCAGGTTCTGAAAAATTTGTGGTCTTTGACTATCCCTCTGAAAATAAAATGCTTTATCTGGCTGTTGATATATCGAAATATATTAACCTGGGAGCAATTGAAAAAAAGAGGCTATAATGGGCCTAGTCGTTGTGTCTTCTGTGAAGTTAACCAGGAAGATATGCAACACCTATTTTTTTGTTGTCCCTTTTCTGCCCGTATATTCTCTTTCTTTGAAGAAAAATTCAGCTGCTCTTTCCCTATTTACAGCTCTGTTCATTCTTACTTGGACCGTTGGTTCTCTTGTACTGTGAGTTATGCCCCTTACTATTACTTGCCTCTGTTTATATTATGGGGTATATGGCTCTTCTATAATCTCTGCTTATTTGAAAATAAGAAACCATCCCTTTCTGTCTTGATTTCCAGAATTGAAGGCATGATAAATACTTTTCCTGTGCCTCTGAAAATCCACAAAGTTCGCCATATAGGACATAAACCAGTAAAATGTTTTCCTTGTGGTTTTTTCAATGGAGCTGCTGAGGAGTCTATTGGCGGATCAGGTTTTGTAATTTATATAAATGATTCACATTTCTATATCTTTTCAATGGGTTGTGTAAGAATCTCAAATACTAGAGTAGAATTATTGGCTGGATGGGCTATTCTAAGAGTCAGCCTTTTGATGGGTCTCCCTATGCAGCTGATATATGGGGATTCTTTGGTTATTATCTCCCGGCTCAACAGATCTTCTGCACTTGATGTGCCATCTCTGATGCACTGGTGTGTCGACATTAGACATATGCTTCAAAAGGACCCGCCAATGATCTTTAAACATACATATCGTGAGCATAATACGCTGGCAGATGCACTCTCTAAAAAAGGCTTGAATCTGGATATGGGAGTTGTTGCTTTTTCAGAATATATGGATGGTTTGATTGTGAACCAAGGCAATCTTTATCTATTTTAGAGTAGCTGAATATTTCTTTCTTCAGCATGGTTATGGATGATGGATGATTTCTATTTCTGTTATATGTAGAGTTCTTTCTGCCAGCATGTTTTGCTCTGATATTGAATGTTTGAAGTTCATCTTCGATATTACTCAGTATTTCTGACCTGTTTATATCAGGGATGATGAGAAAAGTCTGCTATGATCAGACTTTTTTTGTATCTGCTGCTCTGTCTGTCATTTTTTTGTTGTTAATGTTGTATATGGGAACAGGCAGTCCTCATGCAGTTATGTATATGATGTATTCTTCTGCAGTTATGTATCTGCTTGGCAGTCTTCATGCAGCATATGCCACTTATATTTGTGGCGTTGGCTCTGGGATTTAGCAGTCTTCCTGCTGAGATGTAAAAGATGTCTTTTGATTCATTGAATAACAAAGACTGGTATTTTTTTCCTCTGAAAAAGCTAATGTTACTTGATAAATCCCTGAGCTAAACTGTACAGTGTAAATTTGGATACATTAATCATGTCTCATTTTTTAACTAGTAAACATATTTTCCTTAATCTCTTGTTGTTCAAAAAAGACAGAAATAAAGATAGATTTGTAAAATGTTAATTGGGAAACATTCATCTTTGTGTCCCATCTTTAAAGGATTAAGCTAAACTCTAGACCATTTGCACCAAAATTAGGTGATTTTTTGGCCAAAATCCGGTAGAAATTGTTCAAAAGGTAGTTTTCAGTGATTGGAATTGCATAATCTGGGTGCCCCAGGGGTAATCGAGGGTCTTGAATCCATTTCTGCAATAAAAATTGAAATTTTAATACTGAAAATCTCATTTTCAACAACAAATCTTGTTGTCGGCTTCCGGCCAAACTTGCCTGAAAAGGTGCAAATGGTCTAGATATCAGCCAACTCCGTCTTTAAACATTGCACCTCTTTTTCTTAAGATCTTGTTACTTGAGAAATCCCCCAGCTAAACTGTACAGTGTAAATTTAGATACATTCATCATGTCTCATCTTTTAACGAGTGAACCTCTGGTTGTTTAAAAAATACAAAGATAAAGATAGATCTATGGCAGCTTTGATAGTGCTTTAATTTGTTTTTAAAGTTACTTTAACTAAATGGCATCTCTTTCTTCCACCCCAAATTCAAAACCCTAAAGATGTAAAAATCATTTGTTCTCATCTTTTAACGAGTTAACCTATTTTCTTTAATCTCTTGGTGTTTAAAAAATACATAGATAAGATAGATCTACCACAGTTTTGAAAGTGCTTTAAAAATGTTTTTAAGTTATTTTAATTTTGCACTTAGACAAGCCATGTTTGTTGGTCTGTCTGAGCATTGCTCAAGTAAATAAATATATAAAAACAATCATCTTATGTGAAAAAAAATATTAACATACATTATTAATTTGTATGAAGGGTCAAGCTTAAATACCATCCTCACTGATTTTTCATTAGTTTTTCAAGATGTTTACTTTGAATATCTTTTTTATAAGTAATAGATTCCATAATGCAGCCCTTTTCCAAAATTGCTTGTTGACAAATGGCAAACTTTATTCCTTTATTGTGGGGGTTATTTGGTATATTCATCACATTACACTATTTGATCTAAGGTTGCATCTAAAGCACCATATTCTAGTAATACAAGCCAAATAACCACATTTGGAATCCTTTTCCACCAAAGCTGGGTTAATTGGACAAAAACACTTATTGAGGGCATCTCTAAGTTCCCACCCTTTGGTAATTGAGATTGAAAGAGATTCAAACAAATAAATATAGTATCTATAAATACAAGCATACCTTGGTCTTGTCGTCGATCGAATTGGGATGACAGAGAATGGAATACAATTCTTTCTTGGAAGATAATTCTAATCCAATTGTAATTGGAATAACAGAGAGTGGAATACAATTCTTTCATGAATAGAATTCCAAAGGCAAATCGAGCTTTGCAAGAAGATGGGAATACTGAATTGGAAGCATCTTCTCCCAAACAGAGTCGGAATTGTTGGTCAAGCTGAATGTCTGATTGACAGCGCTGAGCCTGCAAATATCTCTGGGTGTGATTAAGCTGAGTATATGCGATATACAGCTCTATGGAAAATTCCCCGTCCTCATCATCATCCCTTTCTTATTCTTCTTCATCTACAAGGCCTCGACAATAGGAAACAAGAGTAGTTTCTTACCAATAGACCCACTCACGAAAATCCATTTTATAACATTACTCTTCTTCCCAATCTAGGCATTGTAATGCTACGAAGGCAGTGTTTTTTTGCACAACCGCAACAGACTTTTCTGGTATCTTGACAGGAGAATTTTCAACAACCCCAATGTGAGAAGCGTCGGTGTCGGTGGAGGACTAGTCGTCTGGTGGTACTTTTTCTTTGATGTCGACGTAGGCGTTATCATGGTGGTGAAGATGGTGAAGGGGCTCCAACTCCTTTTAATCAACAGAGGGTTGGGGTTCGAGGCTCATGTAGGAGAGCATGTTGTCAAAGAAATCCTAGGAGCTATTATGTGCTGGCGGCGGAGGTGCGGGTGAATTGTGCAGGGCACAGGAACTTCCTTCGGCACCTCGACCACATGCTCCTCCTATTCCTCCTCGTCTTCTTCTGAAATGGAAGAGGCGACGACTTTGTGGAGGTGTTTTACCTTCGGCTGCAGACATTGTTAAAATGTAGAATCACAGCAATCACTCCCTACCCATCACAGCAATTCTTGAGAGCACCCCGTCTGCCACGGCTGACTGAGCTTAACGAGCATGTCCGTTCATGCTCGCAAGCCATGGCATGCATCCAATCCATGGATGATGGATAACCCTCTGACTACCGAAAACTCGGGTATGTTGGAAACCTCCCACGGGGTAGAGATGCTTTCACGGCTTTTGCTTGCTTTATTTAGACCCGTTTCCATCTTTTCCAATCCATTACCCTAGTTCCGTCTCCGGACATGCCAGTCTCTGTCGCTGTCGAATCCCGACAGAATGAGTATTGAGAATACTCCGTAGCACACTCCCATATGGATAGGATAGTTGTTTTATTGCTGCTCAATTTTCATTTCAAATTCAAATATTTGAACCTGTGATTTAACGCAATTCTATTTCAAAAATCTTATGTTTTGATTCCCATTCACCAGAATGCAGACAATCTGGATCTTGATATACGCTCTGCTCAGATATCCGATGGTTTACCTTTCCATTTCAATAGGTCCACAGGATCCAGACTTATGGTGTTACCACTTAATTGGTAACCCATTTTTCATGGACTCTTTGGCATCACCAACAGTCACTAGCTACTCTCAGAAAATATTCAACTCGAGCCATCCAGCAGGAAGGCCGAGAAGAAGGCTCTTCATGTGATGCAGTGTACCGTTGATTTATTTTTATGAGAAATCAGCTGTAGGTCTGGTTTGGAGCTCGTGGATCAACGCCGTGGAACCCATATAAGCATTGTAAAGATAGGGTGAAAACAAAAGCCACAGAGATGATTTAATTGCGAAGGCTCTGTGAACATAAAAAATGCAAGCTACACTTTTGCATAGAACCCGTATTCGTGGGTCTGCTCATAGCTTGACGAAGATAAAATGCAATCTCGGTTTGTATCTTCCCACTAAATCTCTGGTGGTCTCAAAGTCTGAAATAGAACCATACAGCAGCCAACACAATACTCAATACCAACACTTTGCTTTCAGCCGAACATGTGACTTGCACATAACTTGCAGAGATCGGATCCTTTATGGATCGGCAGGGCTTCATCGTGCCAGGTTTTCACTTCAACATCTAACTGACCCATGTATCACTTCACGAGTTATCACTTTTAAACCATCTGGAAAAGTTATGTATTTTCATGGGCGACCCTTTGACAAAGGTTCCAGACAATTTTTTTTAAACAAATGTAATATAAGTTATATGTTGATTAAAACCGTGACATTGTTCCGTCATTCAATCACAGTCTGGAGCTACAACACATGGGAGGAGAGTTAAAACAACTTATTAGCAATCTCAACCAGACAGGGGCGCCAATATTTGTGTTATCGCTGACACCATACTTTTCAAGGGGCAATGTTATACATATTTCTTTCACGGGAGATTGTTTTATCAGTGAAGCACTCAGGTTTCGTGAATGTCTGATTAGCTTGAGGCTTTATGGAAAAAAATTGTTTTAATGGGCCACTACCTATGATCCGATCTCATGGTAATTTATAGGATATACAAACGTATAGGTTTTAGTTTATATCTTATTGTAATATTGAATTATTAAGTTCAAATGAATGGTAAGAATCCAATGAAACCAAAGGATAGGTTGGTAGATAAATTTTAGTTTATATTTTACTGTTTGAATTATTAAGTTTAAATTGATGGGTAAGGTTAACAATTAAGGAAAATCAAGGAAAATTATATATGTAGGGTAAGGTTAAGGTTTTTGTATATTTTTGGATTTATTCACATTAAATCCAATCGGTATGTTTGATCAACTCATAGTACATTGTTATTCATGTCTTTTATGGAAGCATTTAGGTTTCCTTAATTGTTAAGCAGTTTGAGTTTTCATACTCATAGTACATTGTTATTCATGTCTTTTATGGAAGCATTTAGGTTTTCTTAATTGTTAAGTAGTTTGAGTTTTTATAGATAAAATTGTTTTCATTTTAATAAATTAGTTTTTAGTAATTATTGGTTTTTCTTTATTGTCTCTAAAAACAAAAAACATGTAAATAAATCTAGTATTCCAAAATATAATAGGTCTTTAAAAATTGCTATGCAAAAAGTAGGTTAGTAAATAAAATTGACGTATTACAAATTTGAATTATTTAATTTAATATGATAATTTTGTTGTAATTTTTATTTTTTAGAAATAAGGAATTTTAAGATACTATATTTATAAAAATTTATATTTCTTTTAATAAATCTATACAAGTTAAAAAAAAGTTACATGTAAACTCATGTATCACTTAGTTGACAAAGCATGAACTCATCTCATAATTGTTAATATTGAATCAACCATGTTGGATTTTTAGTTGCTTATTTTCTTTAAAAGCTAAAGAAATAACATCAAAGTATATGGTTTGTGAAGTAATGGTTGTATTTACATTTTTTTTTAATTATAATATTAAATTACATTTTTTTCAATATTTTAAACAACTTGAATTTTTATTAAATTATTGTTTGTACTAAAACAAAATTTGATTTGAATTATTGATTTAATAATAACAATTTAAAAGGTTTTGTTAATATTATAAATTAAATTAATATTTTCAATATTTATATTTAAATAATGTTATAAATTATGGTTATATTAAAAAATTTAACAAGTTTATAAGTTTATAAGGTTACTAAGTCTATGTTTAATGGGATATAATAGTAAATAAGTTGATCTAAAATACAAAAAATTTATATTTTAATTATAATGAAAGTTTTAAGATTATATCAATTTATTTATATATTTATATAATCATAATATGCAATTTTGGTCAATTTATTTATTTATATAATTTTGGTTACTTTTATTATAAATTTAAACTTGAATTATATACAAAATTCTTATAAAAACAAATAAATTATATAATATACAATATTTTTAAATAAATTAATTTGATTATATGAATATTGTAATATATTTTATTTTTCTAATTGCATTTACAATTTCTAAAAAAAATATTAATCTACTAAAAAGTTATATATTAGATTTCTATATAAAAGTTAACTAAGAATTAATTTAATCTTTAAAATTTCATATATCACATTATTAAGGTTTTTATAAAACAAATAAAAATAAATATTAATGAGCTAAACAAATATTTAAATTCCATAAAAGAACTAAGAATTAATTTAATTAAACAATATAAAGAATTAAAATTCCATGTGACACATTTTTTTAAAGTTAATTCTATTATATATATAAAGCAAAATGTAAAAGATTATATATAACATCATTCATAGTTTCTTAAGGCATCCTGCAAAATGTAAAAGATTACATATAACATCAGTCACAGTTTCTTAAGGCATCCCAAGGTGGTGAAATCACCATCCTAGGCACTCAAAAATACTATCATGAGTGGCTTGCGAGAGGGAAAATAGGTAGAATAACAATATAAGACCATTAAATTTTCACTAGCTATAAACGATCGATAGGGCATACTATGCAATAGACTCTCTAAAACAAAAAACCAAAAAAACTGAATAGCAGAGGGAGAGGTCTAGGCATCAAAGCAACGCTTAGTTTGGATGTGCACCATGAGAAGAGTCTTCACATTACTCATGATTGGACAACCCTCCATCTCCATCTCCATGTCGAAGGCACGAGGTATTCTCTTAGTGAAACCATGTCATAACGCCTTGGTTCATGGGATATTAAAGAATACCTCTAATTTCACTACATATTGATAATTACTTACAAAAATCCTTTTGTTTATCTCCCCTCCCAATGCATATTTCCAATTAAAAAACTCCTAGTTTTACAATATATTCCTTATTTTTACTAGAAACCACTTTTTATACCCACCCCAATACCTATAAACCCCCTATATATTGCTCGACAAGGCGAATCTCCCGTGGTCCAAGGATCCCACATCCGAGTGTTGGGTCTTCTTCGTAGAGAGGAGACTAGGTTCAAGGAGAGCCACAAATACTATTTGGTCACCAGAATAGAGGTCTGGTGGCTTGCTTCCTAGTGTTTCCTCATCATGGGATCCTAAAGACGCACTCTGCGAGGAGCCCCCTTCAAGTTCTCATAAGATAGCCCCTGGGTCGCCAATCCAATAACCTCAAAACACTTATTGAACAAAGAATGCTCGTAGTCGAAATTGTCATCAATGCTATTTAGAGAGTTAATAGTCTACTCCATGCTCACACTCATATCTAAAATCGTTTCCTTGGAGCTTCTCCATTTGGATTGAATGTCTTCCATCAAGAGACCCATCATATTTTTAACCACCCAATAGTGATTAATCTTCTCGGCTACACAGGCTAAGGCTAGTTGTTATGCAACAATGCTATCCTCCCAATCATCGATAAGGAAACGAATCGACATCGAAACATAGTGTACATGCTTATCACTCCAAAATCGACCAAATGCTCTACACCTTGAAGCACCCTCACCACTCCTTCTCAGTCTTGGTGTACTGCATTGACACTGGGACATGGTTTCTGCTTTAGACTTTTCCACCTCACTGCCCAACACTAGCGTCTGAGGAGATTTCCAAAGAACAAAGAATGAGAACCTTAGATCCATCTGAACTCCTACATGCTCGCTAAACCTCAAATCACATGAGGATGTTGTAGCATCACGTTGGATCTAATTGACAGAATCCTGTTTGCCATCCTCTTCCCCACACAAAAGGCTAACTAACTATTTGCCAACCCTTGGCTTCTCACCTCATCCGAGGAATTCCATGAGACACATTACTAAGATCTTTATAAAAATAAAATAATAATTAATCAAATAAAGTACATTTAATTTCTATAGAAAATTGAAGAAAGAAATAATTTAATTAAGTAATGTAAGGAATTAGATGTCAATGTAGCATATTAATAAGATCTTCATTAAAATAAAAATAATTTAATAAACATTTAGAGTGTACAAACAAAGAAGGTAAGCTTTTAATGAGTGATAGCAAATTATTTTCATTAAAAACATTGTATATTATTTAACTTATTTGTTTTTATAAAAAAATATATTTAGTTTAAGTTTAAATTTATAAAAAAAGTTAACCAAAAATTAACATTATATAAATATATAAGTAAATCTATGTAATCTTAAAATTTTCATAATAATTAAATTATAAAAAATTTGCATTTATATTAACTCAGTTAATCTTATATTCAATTAAACATAAACTTTAGTAACTTTATTAATTTTATTAATTTTCTTTAGAACAGAAATATAAATTATAATATTATTTAAATATTAATTTTGAAAATATTAATTTAATATATTAATATTAACAAAACTATTTATTAAATTAATAATTCAAATCAAAATTTGTTCTCATTTAAATAATAACTAAAGTCACTTAAAATATTAAAAAAAACTGTAATATTAATATTATGAATAAAAGGTGAGATGCAAATGCAACCATCAATTCACAAGCCATATCCTCACAAAATAATGTTATTTCTTTAACTCTAAAAAAAAGTTAAATTACTTGCTCAAATCAAAATTTAATAATCATAATAGGCAATGGTCATAATAATATTTGAAAATCCAACCCATTGATCCAACATTAACAATTGTCAATTCAATTCATGCTTTGCAAGCTAAGTGATACATGATTCTGCCTGTAACTTTTTTTTAAACAGTATTTCCAATTATTAAAAAGAAATAAAAATAAGTGATACATGAGTCTACGTGTAATTTTTTCAAATAGTTTTTCAAATTATTAAAAGAAAATAATTTTTGTAGTGATATATTCTTTAAGTTTACCTATTTCATTGTAAAATAAAAATTATAATATTAAACTAAATAATTCAAATTGGCAAAATTGGCCACCATTAGCAATAAATCCAAAAATCTGTAAAATCCGTCAACAACCAGTTTCAATTTTCATATCTATATCATTACTTTAAAAAACTACAATAGGACAAGCCTAAAACGTTACCTTAAATATATAATTTTCTTGTAATTATACACATAAACAAATTAGCTTCGTGGTTTCAGTGCCTTCTTACCCATCAATTTAAACTTAATAATTCAAGATTAGAATAGAATTTATTTACAAACCTTTAACAAATTTTTGTTTCCAACAGTGGCAGATTTATTAACATTTTTTTGTTTCCAAGGGGAATAAAAGAAAACAATTAATTACCAAGGCAAGTAATCTTAGAAATAAAACAATTTTCTTCCATAAGGCCTTAAGTTGCTCAGCCATTAAGGAAACCTAGATGATTTGGTGATAAAACCATTTTCTTCCATAAAAGCTAGAGCTGCTCAGCCATTAAGGAAACATAGTGCTTCTGTGAAATAGTAGATTGTATACAATTTTCTTCCATAAAAGTTCCAGTTGCTTAGCCATTAAGGAATGAAACCTAAGGAATGAAACCTGAGTGATTTCGTGAAAGAAATATGTTTGTAATGGCTAACATATTAATATAAACTTATAAACTTGTTAAATTTTTTAATATAACTATAATTTATAACATTATTTAAATATAAATATTGAAAATATTAATTTAATTTATAATATTAACAAAACCATTTAAATTGTTATTATTAAATCAATAATTCAAATTAAATTTTGTTTTAGTACAAACAATAATTTAATAAAAATTAAAGTTGTTTAAAATATTGAAAAAAATGTAATTTAATATTATAATTAAAAAAAAATGTAAATACTACCATTACTTCACAAACAATATACTTTGATGTTATTTCTTTAGCTTTTAAAGAAAATAAGCAACTAAAAATCCAACATGGTGGATTCAATATTAACAATTATGAGATGAGTTCATGCTTTGCCAACTAAGTGATACATAAGTTTACATGTAACTTTTTTTAACTTCTATAGATTTATTAAAAGAAATATAAATTTTTATAAATATAGTATCTTAAAATTACTTATTTCTAAAAAATAAAAATTACAACAAAATTATCATATTAAATTAAATAATTCAAATTTGTAATACATCAATTTTATTTACTAACCTACATTTTGCAGAGCATTTTTTAAAGACCTATTATATTTTGGAATACTAGATTTATTTACATTTTTTTGTTTTTAGAGACAATAAAGAAAAACCAATAATTACTAAAAACTAATTTATTAAAATGAAAACAATTTTATCTATAAAAACTCAAACTGCTTAACAATTAAGGAAACCTAAATGCTTCCATAAAAGACATGAATAACAATGTACTATGAGTTGATCAAACATACCGATTGGATTTAATGTGAATAAATCCCAAAATATACAAAAACCTTAACCTTACCCTACATATGTAATTTTCCTTGATTTTGAAATTAATAATTCAAACAGTAAAATACAAACTAAAATTTATCTACCAACCCATCCTTTGGTTTCATTGGATTCTTACCATTCATTTAAACTTAATAATTCAATATTACAATAAGATATAAACTAAAACCTATACGTTGTATATCCTATAAATTACCATGAGATCGGATCATAGGCAGTGGCCCATTAAAACAATTTTTTTCCATAAAGCCTCAAGCTAATCAGACATTCACGAAACTTGAGTGCTTCACTGATAAAACAATCTCACGTGAAAGAAATATGTATAACATTGCGCCTGATAGTAACTGTGTAATCCAAGAAATACAAATTTCTTAATATGACTTGAAAAGTATGGTGTCAGCGATAGCACAAATATTGGCACCCTTGTCTAGTTGAGATTGCAAATAAGTTGTTTTAACTCTCCTCCCATGTGTTGCAGCTCCAGACTGTGATTGAATGATGGAACAATGTCACGGTTTTAATCAACATATTACTTATATTACATTTGTTTAAAAAAAATTGTCTGGAACCTTTGTCAAAGGGCCGCCCATGAAAATACGTAATTGTTCCAGATGGTTTAAAAGTGATAACTCGTGAAGTGATACATGGGTCAGTTAGATGTCGAAATGAAAACCTAGCATGATGAAGCCCTGCCAATCCACAAAGGATCTGATCTCTGCAAGTTATGTGCAAGTCACATGTCCTGCTGAAAGCAGAGTGTTGGTATTGAGTATTGTGTTGGCTGCTGTAGGGCTCTATTTCAGACTTTGAGACCACCAGAGATTTAGTGGGAAGATACAAACCGAGATTGCATTTTATCTTTGTCAAACTATGAGCAGACCCACAAATACGGGTTCTATGCAAAAGTGTAGCTTGCATTTTTTATGTTCACAGAGCCTTCGCAATTAAATCATCTCTGTGGATTTTGTTTTCACCCTATCTTTACAAGGCTTATATGGGTTCCACGGCGTTGATCCACGAGCTCCAAACCAGACCTACAGCTGCTTTCTCATAAAAAGAAATCAACGGTACACTGCATCACGTGAAGAGGCTTCTTCTAAGCCTTCCTGCTGGATGGCTCGAGTTGAATATTTTTTGAGAGTAGCTGGTGACTGTTGGTGATGCCAAAGAGTCTATGAAAAACGGGTTACCAATTAAGTGGTAACACCATAAGTCCGGATCCTGTGGACCTAATGAAATGGAAAGGTAAACCATCGGAGATCTGAGCAAAGCGTATATCAAGATCCAAATTGTCTATAGTCTGGTGAATGGGAATCAGAACATAAGGTTTTTGAAATAGAATTGGGTTAAATCTCAGGTTCAAATATTTGAATTTGAAATTGAAACTGAGCAGCAATAAAACAACTGTCCCGTCCATATGGGAGTGTGCTACGGAGTATTCTCAATACCGATTCTGTCAGGATTCGACAGCGACAGAGACTGGCATGTCCGGAGACGGAACTAGGGTAATGGATTGGAAAAGACGGAAACGGGTCTAAACAAAGCAAGCAAACGTCGTGAAAGCATCTCTACCCCGTGGGAGGTTTCCAACGTACCCAAGTTTTCGGTAGTCAGAGGGTTATCCATCATCCATGGATTGGATGCATGCCCTGGCTTGCGAGCATGAACGTACATGCTCGTTAAGCTCAGCCATCTGCCACAGCTTGTACTTCAGGGACAGACAAAAAATAATCAGAGCGGAGAAAAGACCGGCCGACAAGCAAAAAACTTTCAACAACATGCAACCAGAGAGGATGAAAGGTGAATGTGGCAGTTAGGTTAAGATGCACGTGTCAAAATTCTATTGGGTTGACATGCAACAGGGTTCTCAAACCCAACTTCTAAAAAAACGCCTTACGGCGTAATTCAAGTATAAGTTAAAGATTGTTTATAAATTAAATTTTATTTTTATTAAAATATAAACTTAGAGTTGTTTATAAAATAAATATTACAATGGTATATAAATAATAGCTATAAATGCATAGATAAAATTACAAACAATAAAATAAAATTATAATAATAAAGTAAAGGAATGATTTAAAATAAAGTATAGAACTTATATTGTAGTAAAGCTATAATTTGAGAAGCTCCGAGGGCTAGTTCAAATGGTAAGACATGCACACACTCTCCTAGTGGGGTTAGGTCACGATTTTGAACCTTGAGTCCTTTAGGGTTATGAAGACTAGTTCAATTGGTAAGACATGCGCACACTCTACTAGTGGGGGGTAGGTAACAATTTTGAACCTTGAGTCCTTTAGGGTTAGGCCTTTGGCAAGGAATGTCAATTTCCGTTGAAAAAAAAAAACTATAACTTAAAAAATAACAAAATTAAAAAAATAAAATAAAACATAAATATATTTAAATATTCATAAGCTATGTATGTATGTATTTTCTAAAAGAAATAGAATTATAGTAAAGTATATTAAATGTAATTAATTCTTATGATAATAATTTCGCTGAAGACATTGTCTCTACACTATAGCATATTCCTCGTTAGTTTGCCCAGTCAGGTGACGCATCCTTTTCCATTAACCACTTATCCCATGCAACGTATAGTGTCAATGTGAGTGAGGCACAATTCATGTTGCAATTATTTGGCATTCTCTCGAAGTTTCTTGGGAGCTCTAGCCTGCAAGTTTTTCCAATGGTCATGAGCCGTGAAAGCGCTTCAGGATTCAAGTCCTCTTGGACAAAACAAATAACAAACTTTGGATCGCCTGCAAAGTGAGTTTTCTCCTGATGGTAGCATCGAGGGCTGTGATGTCAAGAGGACGCAGCCACCATGCTTGTGCTCTCTCCATGTTCAAGTTCAAGGGTAAAGATAAGGATGATTTGGTTTTTCATCTTTTGCTCCATCAATGTAAATAATTTTTTGGGTGGGGTTTGGGTTACTGATAGATAGCTTCTCTTACTGGTATACTCAGTGTGCCATAGTTTTTATATTGAAATGCTTCTCCTGATGGAAGCTCCGAGGACTCTGATGTCAGGACAAGGAGCAACCACCATGTTTGAACTATCACTATGTTCAAGGATAAAGATAAGGACACTCCTGTGTTTCATCTTCTTTAATATTAGTGTAAGTATTTTTTGCGTGAGGATTTCGACGGTGCTTTGTCTTAGGTGTCAGGTTTATTAAGTGATGATTTCAACAAAATTGCATAAGATTTGGGCTCTCGTCGCTTTAATATTCATGTTATTGGATAGGGAAACAACAACAAGGCTGAAGTGCTTAGGAACACAGGTTAATACTTCCTCGACCTCACCAATGGAACAACAAGGAAGAACTTGATTTAAAGAGAAACTTCCTAGCATTTTTTTTTATCAAAAGGAGAATAATGTTCTATCATATTGGTGAATTTAGTGGTGGGTTTTTTTAGATTTAGGGACCCATATTCTTGCGGATGGTTGTTTTGGTGCCCAAAATGGATTTTTGTGTGGGTTTGAATCATAGTTACTGAATTCGGTAATATCAATCTAAATAATTCAAAAATTCGACAATTCAGTTCGATACGTCCAAAAATTTCCTTCAAGTTCAGTTTGGAAAGGTATTAATTTTTCAATAGAAAGCTCTAAAAATCAGGGGGGGAATCTACTTTGTCTTAAAAAATATGTAATCACACCCAAAGATCTCAATTCCCTTAAAAAACTACGATAATTTTTTAATTATCGTGCTTTTTGCCCCTAATTTTCTAGGAATCTTTGCAAATGTCATATATTCCCTTGAAGATGATGCTTAATAAAAGCCACATCATGCAAAAACTTAGAATTGGGGTCATTGTCCTTGCTGAAGAAAAATCCATGGTAGATAATCTTGTTACCATTGTGGACCAAAAGATACCTTAGAGAAGCTCAGGATTGCATATGCTGAAATATGAAAAGCAATTATTGTTATCGCTGATTTTACCACACTTGATAGATCATGTTTTTATGGCCTTCCTTGTCCCTATGCAAACTCCTCGGACCCCCTTTTCTCATTATAAAATTTGATGCTCCATAAAATCCCTTAAAAGAATCATATTTATTGGTACACGCGGGTCACCAGCTTACAGACCGTGTGTACACGCAGCTTGCTCCACTATGACCCGCGTACGTCGGGAAATGTGCCCAACAATAAAATATTTGGAGTTTTCCTCATTTAGTCATGAATAACTTGACTATTGGCCTTCCATATGCCTGGAAACACTCTGACTCGACCCTTCACTTCCCATTGAAGGGCTATCTATTGAGATACTTGGATGCATTAGAGGAGGAGAATTTGTGAGAGCAAAGAAACTATAGTGGATTTGTGCCCCATACTTACATAATTGAGTATGCATTCCTCTGTCCTTTGAGCAACCATTGATGCTCTTGCCAAGCTTGACATTGTCTTGTGAGCTTTACATTGATATGGAGGATTTAAGTGGTGGAAGCGTAGGTGGAGGACTCAGTTTCTTCGTTTCGATGAGGTGTCGACAGAGTTTGTCACTTATATCTCTGTTCATAATTAATAGAAATATCAATTTATCATCCATTGTATTTGTGTAACTATGAATGTTTTTTATCCATGGATGTAGTTTCTTCAATGTGTACATATTGGATTTATATATTCTAGAGTAGGCCTAACACTTGATATCTTTCATGCTTGTATATTTCATTGTTGTTGAGAATGGAATGGAGGTGCAATTGTGGTTGAAAGCTCAACGAAGATCTACTACAAACGTCCAGAACAAGGTACGCCTTCCATCCCTTACTGTTAGACTGGTTTATATCTTTATCATATTTGAAGTGGATTTATTTATAATTTCATACTATCTGTTGTGGTCCACCCCAATCCATAGGAAGTTTTCTCCATAACAGAATTCGCGACTTCGCTAGGGACCTTCCTTTTTGTTGGGGTTTGGGTGCATGATGTGCTTGATTTTCTCTCTTCTTCTATGTGTTTCTGTGTCGTGTTCAAGAGTGTGTTATCCCATTGGTATTCTCTTGAAGTGATTTCAGCCTTAGCCTATATTCTTACCACCTTTTTATTTTTGTACGTAAGTCATAGAGGTGACAGTTGCATATACACACGGGATGTAGCACTTACAATCGTGTATACATGCGGGTTTTCTGTGAAAATCCAGTATATCTCTCTTGTTGAATAAGATCTTGATGTTTGGGGGGTGTTAGGTGGGTTGTGAATGTTTTTGGGTATTCTTGGGTGCTTGTGATGTTTGTTTACTGCTCATGTACTGACCAGAGACTTATGTTTCTTTGCTTTTAGTTAAAATTTGTTCTTGTCATTCTTCTCCTTTTTTGTTTTGATATTAGTGCATTAGACCTTTTTTTCTTAGTGTCTTTCTTGGCTTGTGTCTGATACTTTCTACAGGGTTTGGGAGTTGTAGAGTCTTTTTATTGCATTTTCATATCATTCATTATTATTAAAATACAAAAATATTTTTATTTTTGTCATGTTTATGCATGATGGATCCTCATGGAAAGAGTACTTGCATTAGATTTTCTTAGATGAAATAAGGTTCAAGTTTTCATATAGGAATGGTTGCATTGGCATTTGAAGAAAAAATTATGCATCGCATGTAGTGGCATACCCATTTTTCATATTCGGGACAAATTTCACTTGGCATCGTTTGTTAGGTGTGCATATTTATTTCACTGTTGAGTCATAACATCGTTAGTTGCATAGACATTAACCTTGAGTAATCACATCCCTTAAAATTAAGGATTAACTTAAAATGGATTACACTTTTTATTTGATAGAGGTGCACCAACAATATTAGGTTATAGAGTCTTGAAATAGGGTGTCGTGAGTAAATTTTACCAAGACTACAAAACAATTAGGTGTATGTCTAGGTGAGAAGAAAAATCCTTGATATAATTAGTGTTCTAAGGAGGATCCTCTTACATAGGAGGTAAGCACAAGGAAGCGTACACGTTTTCGGTGGGGATAGCCCCTTTCCACTCGATGTGTAGTGTCGGATATATTTCCAGGATCTTATTTGTATCTAGGGGATTTTGATGTACCTTTGGTGCTTTCGAGCTTCAGGCTTTGTTACCCTGCCCATACTATAGATCCCGCCTGCAACTGTTAGCTTGAGCATTGGTTATATTGGGGTGACCTTAATTACCTTACCTAGGTATCGCAAGGGGTACTTGCAGAGGTTATTATGTGAGTGTCCTAGCTAGGTAGATGTTTGGAAACACCGTCGCATTATGCGTTGAAGCCAAGGGCCACTTTAATTTGTTACACACCACTTCTTGTAGTGTAGTGGGAGTCTCAGGCCTCTCCTAAGTGAGACATACCTGCTGCATTCGAAAGCTCACTTATCCTACCTCTTGGATTGTTTGCATCTGCCTTAGATTTTCTTAGAGGTGTGTTTTTTGTGCGCTAGCTTGCTCTAGGGTTTGTAATTAGTTGAGTTTTGTTATTATTGTGGAGTCATCGTGGATTGAGTTCTAGCACTCTACCTATATTGATGTTTAGCTGGGATTTCACCTTGGGTATTCTCCTCCTCCTCGAAAGAGGACTAGACATTCTAGGTGAAATTTTACACACTATGATTAACACACCATTCTCGTCATGAGTACTACATTCCAGGATGTAGAGATACCTCCTTATCCATCCTCGGGAATGGGGAATGTGACCGTCACGAGACATGGGACTTCGATTGACACTGACCCTCATGGGACTATTACTTCCTACAATTCACAACCCTAGCTATTGGACTTTTCAACTACTTATCGAAAGTCTTCCTCGGGAAGGTCAAGTGGTGAGACTCACCATGTTCCCTCTAGCACAGGTCCCTTTATATTTGGCATGCCAGACCTTTGTGATGATTTTTCATCATATTCCATTGATCTCAGTATAGATCTTGGTGTTGTTCCTAGTGGAACTACCATCCCTTTCCATGCTGATAGATTTGGTAGTGGTCATATTACACCTTCTACTCCATTCATGGGAGGCTTTCTATACCCCTCATCCGGGCATAACACCGATTTTCACTTCCACGGAGGTGGTGCTAGACATGGGAGCATTGGAGGTACATCTTACATCCCATCTTATGCTCCATCGTCCATCGCAACTATTATGTCAAATGCCTTTCTCATGACACATCCTATTCATGCCACGCACAGTCCTTAGGGACAGAGTGCTTCCTCTAGCTATTTTGTTCCCTCGCCAACCAGTACTATCATGTCGGGAGGTTATGCCCCTCCTTATGTGTCTGGGGGGAAACCCATTTATCAATCCTACAATTATGGCTATGTAGCACCCCAGTCCCAAGGTATACCAAATTATAATACTCCTATGCATATTTTTATGGGTCATGCAGGCAGGGGTTATTATCCGACTGTCCAAGGCCATGGTCTTTCCTCTAATTATCCCTATATGAATCAATATTGTCAGGGAGTGTGGAACTAGATGGCACAACCTAAGATCCATTTCTTAGCTACATTGAACTTACCTAACCTTTTGAAGTTGACCAACGATCCAGTGTCTCACGATCCGATGTGGCTAGTTGTCCCTGACAAACTTCCTTCGAGAATTCCAAATTTTGAAGATAAGAGTGGTGAGGACCCTGGAGAGAATGTGAATACTTTCCACCTATTCTGCTCTTTGAATTCGTTGAACCATGATTATGTTCTCTTGCGACTGTTTCAATGCACCCTCACGGGCCCTTCCGTGAAATGGTATATAGAGTTTCCTGGGGGCACATATCGGACGTTTATCGACCTAGACATGACTATTTTAAACCACTTTCAACTACTAGCACGTTACGATGTTGGTACCGAGATCTTGTTGACATTTTAGCAAGATAAATCCATGCATATTTATTACCATATTCAATAATGGCATAGACAAAAGTGGTTGATTAAAGCCAACATTCCACCTAAGTTTTTGTTGGAATGGTTCCTCAAATTGTTATTGCCCTATATCATGAAGGATTTCGACGTCCAGAGTTATGAATGAGGAGTAGGATATCTTTAGAGTTTAGCAGTTACATTTTATTTCTGCTCAATCTGGGATCCTTTATGAGATTGTCCCTAATGCACCACGGTCAAAATTTGAACCTAAGTTCAAACCTGGGCCATATGCCAATTGTATTGTTGGCTCCGCAAGTACTAAGGTTGTAGATCAAGTTATGAATCAAATGTGAAATATGTATTTTAATCATCCTATGACCAGATAAGCTATGACTTCATCTAATCCCACCCAATTGGTGAATGTGCTCTCGGTACATTCGTCGGACCAGAAGGGTCACTAGAATCCTTGAAGGAATAGAAAGAAGGGAAGAAACAATAGAAGGGGTGGGAATAGGAAGGAGAAATATAACGATGACAACAACAGAAAAAATTTTGGGGGGACAAGAAGTCTAAACGAAAGGTTAAATTCCCTTGCAAGATTTGTGGGGGAGACCATCTCACATACTTGTGCCCCCATATTGATGAGCCATCTAAATTCATCATGCATAGCCCAGCTGTGTTGACTGATCCTTTACCTCATAACCAAAATATGGCTTCGAGGAGCATGGACGTTGGAAACACTTCCGGTGGGCATCAAAACCTGTCAAATGCTAAAGGTGGCCATGGTTGCATCAACATGATGTATGTTGCTAACGTTGTTACCTGGAAAAAATATTATGGTTCGTTGCAACCCGACTTGGGTAAAGAGCCTACACCTCCTGAGAAATATTTGCATATTGATAGGCCTGAATATATACCTTACATACCTAAGGTAGTCTTAAAACACTCATGACACAACCCTAATTATCAAGTCTCCCAACATTTTTGTATTGTCTAGGACTTGGGTCAGACCCCCTATGTCATGCTAGCTCTTGAATTCCTTCAAACTTGTCCTGCGTAGAGGAGAGCTCTATTGTCTTCCCTTATGATGGCTGATTCTAATCCTTCCACTACAATTAGATTTGATACCCATGAGGTCCAACCTTTCTTACCTTACCACATGGCTTCTTATTCCATGTGGAGTGTATGAATAACACGATCAAACGTACAGTACTTGATGAGGGCACTGCGGCCTCCGTGATGTCTCTCACTTGTTGGAAGGGCCTTGGATCACCCACGTTGTTGAAATCCATGACCATGTTGACTACTTTTGATGGACATTCATTTCAACCACATGGAATTATTCCCTCTCTTCAAGTCCAGTTGGGAGGGGGGACCGTGTCGATCGAGGTTGAGGTGGTTGATGCACCCCTTGCCTACAACCTTTTACTAGGTTGATATTGGATCTATGCTATGAAAGCGATCGTGTCTTCTATTTTCCATGTAATTTGCTTCCATTTTCAGAATTGGATTGTCATGATTGACCTGATGTCGTTTGATAATTCCTATTCCATTACATCACCAGGATCCACCATCCTGGTTGTTGACAATTCTCAATCGACAACTAAGAATGTTGGTGTTGGAATGTATCTGTCATTTATGGGATCTTTTAATATTCACTAGTGAATGTGAACTCTTTTCCCATAGAAAATTGTTGCTAGAGCAACACATTTCCGTCGTTATAGTGATGATTAAAAGCCCAAATTTTCGTCGCAAAATTATCATCGCATTAGACACACTTAGAATATTCCATCGGTATAGCAACCAAACATCGATGACACGTGGTGATTGTGGAATTTGCTTCAAAAATCAATAGTCATCGATATAGGGATGTTTATATGTCGCTATAGTAATAGCTGGGCATCGCTATAGTGACAGTTTATTGTAAAAAAAACAAGTGACTAAGTCAAATTGCATCGTTTGAGCATCGATATAGCGACAAAATATTGTCGCAAAAAAGGGACTATTTCATATTGCATCACGGGAGCGACAAAATATTATCGCAAAATCAAGCAACTATTTCATATTGGGTCGGTATAGTGGTGTACATTAGTCAT
>LPNX010804048.1:52579-82452 GCA_001517045.1 Pseudotsuga menziesii
TCATGGTGATCTAGTGGCCACTATCTATTGGTTAGTGTCCCTCCCACAGTTCCAACTACTATTAAATTTGTTGGGTAGCCTCAGATAATATTTTATGGCACTATGTCACATTGAGAATCATGGAAGAATTTTTTGCTAGAATTTTTTCTCCAAGTTTAAGCTCTTTCAAAAGTCTTATCTGCAGCTTCTACATATCAGTTCAAGAACATCAATAAGGAAAACCCAAAATCCTCTAGTAAGAATAAACTTACTTACAACCACTACAATAAGAATGGGCACGCCTTTAATGCTTACAACCACTATCATAAGAATGGGCACACCGATATCATAAACTTACTTACATTGACTATCAAATCTTACATTGAAAAGTTTGAATATTTTCCAAAACAAGCAAGTTACAATATGGGGATTCTTGAATATGATACCCAGTGTGAATATTCTCACTGTCAACATTTGATTATGCACCATGCATATTGGTTTTTGAAAGGTACCCTAGACTTGAATGCAATACTAAAACACTATCAATACTCTTAATTCTTGTAGGTTGATAAACACATCTATACAATTGTACCTTTAATCAATTATAATGTCCTTTAGAAGTTAGAACATAATCCACACAAGTTTCCACTGTTGAAGCCTTGATTAATCCTTTACATCTCATTCAATGACTCAATTGCATGTGAAACATTGAATGTTTCTGTGATGTGAAAAAATCATATTCTTTCTGAAAATATATTCCTTGTTTATTACCAATATCAAAACTGTGCAATACAAAATGCCTTTTGTCTTCATATATATAGTGGATGTCCTAAACCATGCAACTCTTACTTTGGTAGTAAGTAAGATTATATTTTATGTCCACATGAAAATTAAGATAAAGATTCAATCTTCAAGAGTTATAGGATAGAAATAAAACTATCTCAAAACATAAATAAATCATTCCCCATATGCATTGGTTTTGTTTTCCTCTGGAGGAAATTATATTTCCTATGTTTCTTAAATCAGGTGTGCTAAGAGAAGCATCTAACTAATTTGGTCCTAAAAGTAAAATAGATTATTGTGTTTCATAAGCATTATGTTGTAAAATAACGATATACTTCATTAACAATAGTCCAAAGAAAACTCCAGGCACATTCTATATGCATAAGACAAAATAATAAGTACCAGACAACTTCTAAGAAGATCTTGCTCTTACATCATCAACACCTGGAACCTTTGGAGGAGCAAATTTTGTGTGGTATGAGCGTCCACTTGATGGGTGCATCCAATGACCAGTAAATATCTCCCCCAAAATTGAGTCATCGATATTAAAGTTCAGTACTTTATCAATTTTTTCCCTCCTTTTTCTAGTATTTCATCAAGCTACATAAACAAAAGAATGCCTTAAAATAGTACAAAATATATAGAAAATAGAAATGACAGATGATAAATTCTAGAAGAAAGAAATGAAATTATCAAAGGATCACATCTAAAGAAAAAAATGAGGTAATATTTTTAACTATCACATTTCTATTAGTAGCATAAAGTGTTCACCCATAGGTGTCAAACCTTCTGAGCTTGGACTACAATGCGAGGAAAACCGTCAATAATAAATCCTTTTTGGCATGAAGGTTTATTAATGGCTTCATCGATAACATCAACCACCAAGTCATCAAATACAAGCTCCCCATGTAGAGAATAATGCAAATGTGTGTATACAACAATATTAAGGTTTAGATGCAAGGATAAAAAATTATTCAAAATGGACCCGTTAAAACAAGCATTCAAATATCTAAAAACTAATTTAATAAAAATTAATTGAAATAACTCTTAGAGTTGATGATTAATTATTTAACACACCCAATACAGTTTTAAACTTTCCCTTTTCCATATCCTCCTTATCTTTTATTCCTAAAGGAGTCTTGGCGGACACTACTTCTCTTAGCATATCTCATGTGGCCAAGTGGCATAAGTAGTATTCCTCCTTAATTAATGGAGATTGAGTACCCTTCCCTGATCCAGGGGGACCTGCATGCCACCATAACTAAATTATTGACTTCAAAAAAAAACGAGTATGAAGAATCCACATGCATATCATAACCACATAAACCTATATGCATAAATTTAGACTCATTTTAGCAATAGCAGAGAATATATTGTGGGAAGTGCTGAAAAAAATGATTAAGAACATTGCCTTAAACATCAACTTGAGTGACTAATAGTAACAAAAAAGGTTTCTTGTATGTCTATAGTTGACAATTCACAGGAACCGTGAATAGAAGAGTGATTATAAGATCAAAACCACTTGTGTAAGATACTCCAGATCATATATCCCAAAAATATTCATGTTTAATACACAACTTATATATAGTCCAGAATATAGTCAAATTCTACATGTACAAGCTAATGGAAGGCTTCTTTAGATGAGAGGAACATGTAAAGTGGTCAACCTATATACAATTTTGTTATATTGGACACTTTTTCATGGCCCTTTTCCATGTAAAAAACCAGCATTAAACCCACCTTCTAAGCCAGAAGAATGAGTGCCAGGATGAATAGGCCCTACAATGCCATATCCAAAAAGTGCCTACTAAACTTGAATTTGAGACTCTCGTGACAAATCTTATTCAAGTTGTTCTCATCACCTTGCTTTTGAGAATCTTTGTTGTGCTGTTGTAAAAATCCTAAATTTTAAACCCGTAAATATTCTATTAAGCTATATTTCCCCTTTCTCTCCTAGTACAATGATCAACTTTGTTACCACATAGGTTTCTGTAGTATACATGGATTTCATTTTTAATTATTAAGTTAAAAAAAATAGTATAAAGGCCATATCCTATGAAGCACATAAGAGATATGAATGTTGCATGAGTATGGAATATGTTGTTAAATATTCCATAAGAAAAACATAGTAACTATAGGTACATTTAACCAAAACTAGATCACAAGACATGCTTTTGACTGACTGAAAACATACCTAAACTTTCTAAGTGACAACATTATTTTTTTCTTTCTTTTCAATTATGACATTTATATAACTTATAAGGAGGAACTGTTGGGATTTCCCCTTTCCATCTACAACAAATAAATGTGTTTTCACAATACTCAACCATCTAAAAGCACAACCTGACCATCAGAAAATTATAAAAATACGGAAATTGGTTCAACTTAAGGGTAGAGATTATAGCCATGCTTTTACATCCAAACATGATGCCCAAACATACTTAAAGGAATTACAATCCTCAAATGATGTAATCATAATTATGTCATTCCTCTATCCCTAAATCTATTGGAAGACAAAGTGCAACCAGAGTAAGGAGTAAAGGGAAGAACTGTTAATTATGGACCAAATAATTGAATCCATTTTCCTTACTAAAATCAACAAATTATTAAGATACAATAGCGATTAACCATCTTTTATCACAACCTACCACTAAAAGCACAATGTATATATAATAGGGGTGCACATTATGGATAGGGGATAATGTTAATGCTTACATTTCAACAGCCTAAACACTAATTGGCTTGAAATCATTTTATTTTGAGAATTAAAATAATATGCAACGATATATCCAGTGGGGTTGTGATTTAGTGGTGGGATGGGTTATCAAGATTCCCACCATAGATCCAATCTGCCCAGCAGCATGTGCTTTGTGTCAACCCCTATGGGCCAATTTTCTTACACATGCAAGTTTCATCGTGGTTTTCCACTCCTGGGTTGTTTTTTCCTGTGCAAGTAGGGCCACAAAAACTCTTCCACAGTCAAGTTGGTTGAAGCATCACTCTTGATTTTAAAAAAATGCAGGTCTACTACTCACCTTGAAAATTCATCATAATGGAAGAAATATAGGGAAAACCCTCATTTGTTACAATAAAATGGTGCAACCATTTCCATTTACTCTAAACTACAAATCAAGCAATCCCATATTGTTGTACTTACGTGCCAATTTTTCTCTTGGTCACATTGGTTTCTTTTGTACATTTGAGGATATTATTAAATTTTTTATTTCAATCAAAGGATTATAGCAGTCCTTGCACAATAGAGCTTACAAAAATTTCCTAATAACTGTGAAAAAAAGGTTCCTCAAGGGGATGCATTGAACTCCAAATGCAAGGGAAAGGTAAGTAAACCACCGATGTGATTCTAAACACGATGATTTAAATTTGAAGACAAAAAAATTTAGCAGATATTCTAACAATATAGAAAATAAATGCACCTTGAGATTAGGTATTGGTCATGTAGTAAAGCTATAAGTATGAGGAATACATGCCCTTAATGGGATTCCAAAATATGCAACTGCACATTGCAAGAGAACATGACCATGGAGATGGGCCTGAAAAATGGGAAAAAAAGTGTGTTGTGAGAAGAGGCACTGGTCTAAGGACACTTCATACAAATATAACAATGACATACTTAGTAAGATACAACAAAATAGTAAGACATAAGTCCCATATTTCTAAATCATCAAAAGGATCTAAATGTGGCAAATTAGGCACTAAAAGAAGGCCTAAAATGCATTATACTTGTGTGAGATATCAAGAGAACTATTATCAGAAGATAACATGTAAAAGAGCACCTCTCAGATCTTCAAATATGGACATTCATGTACAGATAAAATAAGAATATAAACTGACATTTTTAGGCAGTGAATTAGAGAGGAAAAAACATCTAAACTTCTCTGTGTCTCACATAGTCAAAAGACCTATTGAAAATAAGAAGAAAACATGGTAGGTTATGATTTATGAAGAGATAAAACTACTAAATATTTCAAGAAGGAGATTGATAGTGGGACTTCCCTTGTTGAAGCCAAAGTCATAACAACAATATAAAGGATGAAAATGGAAACTTTATGAATCAGTTGTTGATACTCACCATAGACTTGACATTCCAAAAGTTGAATAATCAGTCATGACTAATGAGCTTTTGAAGCAATCAAATGAAGTAATCATAGCCTTAATACTTTGACCCTTTTTATAAATACCTGAAGAGTAGAGGAAGGAAACTTAGTGAAAAACAATGAAAAATAAATGCCACACTCCATATTTGAAAATTCACCAAAAGTTCAGGTTCAAAGGCATTCAATAGGAGAAAATTCAAAATTACTTCAGGAGCGGGACCTTCTTTGTCTTTCAATTCATTGGAATACACAAGGTGCCACTCTAAAGACATAAGATCCATAAAAATGTCTAATTGACATTTCAACTCATTTGGAGAAAAGCTACAAACTCTCAGGTAGATTCAACATATTTGTATTTTATAATTATTTTTCTCAAATATTCAAACTCAAAGCTAAAATAATGAGACAATCATGTGCAACATAGAAAATCCATATCTCAATATCCTTCATGTCCATCATGTCCCAAAAACAATGAGTTGCAATAACCATTAAAGTACTTAAAACATCAATAGTAATAAGACTAGCATTCTATATCAGATCTAAGTTATTAACGAAAGACAACTATACATAACAGTAGCATGATATATCATATCTGAACCAATTATAAACTCAACATAAGATGTTAGGGAAGAGCTCCCTTATCCTCAGAAAAATTCTTCTAAATAGTATTCAACCTCTTAGCATTAGGTTACTTGCATGAGACTCAACTAGACCAACATACTTGTCAAATGAAAGAACCCAAAATTGGAAAAGAACGTAAAATAGACCATCCAACCCTCACAAATAAAAAACAGTATCAGCACAGCAATACATCCAACTCACAATAAAAAACGATAGCAAAGTACTCCAAAAAATATCATATAAGGTAGCTATATGGTGGATGGCACCTAATGAGGGATCTTAAGGTGAACCCAAGGGTGCAAGAATGCAGAAATCAACTTATGTGGACAGGCCTTGCAAAGTACATAACAAGTATTCAAAACATTTTTGGCTCATCCTCATAGCTGATGTAAAGAATGCCCACAGAAATGCACAAAAGGTTCAAAATTTCCCTGTGGGCATGTTTAACTAACTACAGGCATTTTATCTTAGTCTTGCATGCATAATACAATACTTGGAGGAAAGTTTCAGAAAAATGCACGTGGGTGGAAGAAAAATGCACGCATGAGTGAAGGAGATGCCATTTGAATGCACACAGTGTCCCCAATATGCCCACAAGTGGAGTCCACAAATGCCAGCCAAGCCTCAAATATGTCCGCACTTGAGATTAAAAATTCCCCCATCTAGTTAAAATTTCCCACAAGGCAATAAAGAAATAAAAATTCCCACGGGGAAATAGAGTAAAAATGCTTGAACCTTGTAAAAATTCCCACAGCTAGTTAAATATGCCCACATTTAAGTTTCATAATACACTTGCATCAATTCTCCAATTTGGATAAGAAGATGAATTGAGAAAATGTCTGCAGACTGTTGAGAAACGCCCTGCAGAAATGCACAAAAGGTTGAAAAATGCCCGCAGGAAGCCATAGCAATAGATGAAGTAAAATGCAGGAATAAATTAGGTACAATATGTTTGCAGAAATCTGCATTTGTGAGATATTACTTTTCATCGATTTTGAAGATATATGTGAGAAAAATTAAATATCTCGAGATGAACATACCAACAAGGTTTCAGGGGGTTTCATGGTTGAATCGGAATCATAGCATTTCTTTATAAGGTAGGTATTGCTTTTGGTTGTTGCACCTCGCTGGTTTAATAGTTTTTGCATGCCGCAACTCTACCTTAGATTTACTCCCAAGTGGCCTACCCATTTGAGCTGGTTGAAGCGCTCATCACTTGCATCTCGTTGAACTCCACACCTTTTCCTAGATCAAATAGCAACGTACCCGCAATATAAATCTGAGGAAAGAAAATTGAAATATAGAGAGATAGTCTCAAAAATATGCTTTAGTAACTATCGACCGTTGTTGCTTTATAGTGTTGGAAATACATAGTAGTTGTAGAAAGAAACGTTTGAGCAAGGGTGCATGGTTCATGCCCTGTGAAAAATGAATGGGGCAGCATTCAAATTGTATGGTTAGATAAAGAAAATTAAATTAAGTGAAGCAACATTGTTATGTTGTCATTGATGCATGCTTACCTTTTATGAATTTACTAGATGACTGTTAATACATTCATTATGCGGGCATGTCCTTACATGTCATGCGAATTTCAATGATAAAGTTAAACACTTGACAGGTGCATCTAAATTAAAGTTGTTATAAGAAGCCAGAGCTTATAAATATATTCTCCAACTATATTGTACAACCACTTGGATGGAGGATTCCCATGACGAGTACAACAGTAAAGAAAAACGGATGTTGATGGCAAAGGATAATGACATTGCAAAAAGGAATATAAAGGTTGATGACAAAGGATGATGACATGGAAAAAAGGAAAATATAGTTTGGACATCAATTCAACACGAGAGTAGGTTACCCAACCTTCTCAACTGTATGTAGTCATATGTCTCATGTGTCTCATGGAAAGAGTGAAAGCTCGTAATCATCATCAACGGATAACAAAGATCATGTGGTCATCTCATCTTCCTCGGGTTAACTCAGAAAGGGGTGGCCAACTCCTTGAGGATAAACATATTCCTCGGAAGTTGTCACACATATTAAAAAATAAGGTATGTAACAAAACTGAACAAACATATCGCATATAAATTGTAAAAAACACAAATATAGGTATATTAATTTTTTTAATCAGCACAGTACTTACTATAAAATAGAGAACTACATTAATAATAAATAAAGTAATGAAAACAAAAACATTAATAACCATAATCATTTAAATGCTACAATATTGGACAATACTGAAAGGGTGGGTGGGGGGGGTGAATTAGTATTGTTACCTTTTTCGCAATTTTATCCACTTTTAAAATAATAAATAGCAAACATAATTAACAAGATACAGAGAACAAAAATTTATTGTGGAAGCCCAACTGGTAAAAACAACAAACACTTTGTATAACTTCAAAATTACATTTTCAATTGGTTTTAATAATTTCAAAAGTATCTTATATCTTATACTTATGTCAATACAAAGTACCTAGTCTATGTCAAAAACATATCCTACATCTCATCATTAAAGGGTGTACACAATTAATCCTCATTACAACACCAAAAATACATTCCACACAGTCAAAAGAAGCACATAATGAGCCCTGAAGGCTTATCCAAGGAAGAACCTAGGGGTTAAAGTGAAAATCCCCCTCGAAGTAAGGAATTTATATGCCATGAAAACAACTCATCCAAAGGAGCAGTTAGTAGAGCATAGTCAAAGGCTTAAAAAAACTTGAATCTTTTCTACGAAATATGTGTAAGCCACAACAATTATGTTGAATAACATAACTTAAAAGAACATGATAGTATCTCTCCCAATAGACTCTCCATCCAACATCTCAATATAGGATAGTTTTCCCATCTCAAGAGAAAGTAATTCCTTGGATAAAACATCAGCACTCATATTGTGCTCCCTTTAAATGTGTTGAAAGTATTCTTGTTAGTGGATGTATCCCCAAGCACGAAAAAGAAATCCCTCCTATACTCATAGCTCCCAAAACAAAAAATAAACCACCCTAGTTCACAATACCCTCGTACCTTCACCCACTACTTTGGTTTTTCATATTGTAGTATGGCCTTTGACAATGGCATAGGAAATAAGAACCATGATATGGTATTTATTAATCATCCTTTGTGTTTCAAACTTCGAAGTGGTCACCATATTACACTCATATGAAAAATAGTTTTCAAGAAAGGGTCTATTGGCGATGATGTTCTCTATGATGACGATGATGCCCATAAAGACAAATGATCGTGATAATCATGCCGACTACGACGAAAACGATAATTAATAAACATTAAAAACAACAAAAAATTAAAACTATCCATCTTACCTCCCCCCTGTCGCGACAATGAAATTTTACATCTTTCACTTACCTCACCCACGAACTAGGCCCGAGGTCGCAAAGGAGTTTCCAAGGTTGCAGAGGAGTTTTTTCAGTTACCTCACCCACGAAATAGGCCCAAGGTTGCAGAGGAGGAAACTCTTGTTCGTTCAATGAACCCCATCCTTGACACAACCAGAAAGCTAACTTGTGAGTATGGAAAAACCCTTAAGTTCCACCAAACACAGATCAATTTCTTGTTTGACTCAATTTTTATAGTACGAGTTCTTCCTACATGTCTCTTTTTATTGGGTGGGAGTGGGGCTTCAACTCAATTTTAATGGTATCCTAGCTTTGGTGGTTTTCTATCCTCAAGTCCATCCACCCCCTTCATCTCCAAAAGCTACGTAGACGGACATTGGAAGATTGAGAACGAGACCCATAAGTATATTTTTTTCCAGTAGAGATGTCTTCGGTAAGTCAACTACTTTCATTTAATCCATTAACTCATTTTCTAGCAGAAGATATAATGCTTTGCGTGTATGAGAGTTTCTCCTATCTGGCCTCCATAAATTGCAGTCAGGGTTTTATTTATAGATACAGTCAAGGTTTTCTCCTTTATTCCCTCCATAGATTGATTAGGATGGATGGTTTTATACAAAAAATACTTCACCTACTTCCTATCAACCCTGCTTCGAGGTACAACTATGAGTTAGTGAAATATTTTGAAGACACTTAAAGCCTGCACTTAATGGACATAATTCTCGCAAGTATTGCATTATGCATTGAAGACTAAGATAAAATGCCTAAAGTTAACTAAACATTCCAATAGAGTAACGGATAAATGTCCGCTAAACCCCAAAATGTACGTAATAGAGGTGGAAAGATGCCCACAGGAGGTGTTGAAATGCCAAAGATCATTTAAATTCCTATGACATGTAAGGACATGCCCACATAAGTATGCAAGCACCCACACATGAAGACTATATGCCCGTGACATGTAAGGACATGCCTGCATAATGAATGTATCAACAATCATCTAGTGAATTGATAAAAGGTAAGCATGCATCAATGATAACATCACAATGTTGCTTCACTTTATTTCCTTCTCTTTATCTAACCATATTGCTACTCTATCAACCTTGCTTCCAGGTATAACTCCGAGTTAGTGAAAGAGTTTGAAGACATTTAAATCCCTCACTTAATGTACATAATGCTCGCAAGTATTGCATTATGCATTCAAGACTAAGATAAAATGTCGGCAGCTAGTTAAACATGCCCATGGGGTAATAGATAAATGGTCATTGAACCCCATAATCCATAAAATAGAGGAGGAAAGATGCCCATAGGAAAATCATTCAAATGCCAGCATATCATTGAAATGCATGTGACATGTAAGGACATGCCTGCATAAGTATGAAAGCACCCACACATTAAGACTATATGCCTATGACATGTAAGGACATTCCTGCATAATGAATGTATCAACAATCATCTTGTAAATTCATAAAAGGTAAGCATGCATCAATGACAACATCAAAATTATGCTTCACTTTTCTTCCTTTTCTTTATCTAACCATATTCAACTTTTTGTGCATTTTTGTGAGAATTTTTATGGACCTGCGTGCATTTTTTTTATGCGTGCATGCATTTTATATGGTACTGCAGGCATTTTATCAGTCCATGGGCATTTTCAAACTGGTTGCGGGTGTTTCTCAATAGGTTGCGAACATTTTTCCAAATCAACTGCTTATCCAATTTGGAGAATTGATGTAAATGTATTCTACAACTTAAATGCGGGCATATTTAACTAGTTGCAAGCATTTTTAGTGCACCTATGACGCCATGATCAAGTATACAATTGAAACAAATCAAGGACTTATGGAAATTCATCTACATCCGAGTGGTATTACAATATAGTTGAAGAATATCTTTATAAGCTCAGGCTTCTCATAACATCTTTAGTTTAGCTATAACTTTCAAGTGTTCAACTTTTATCATTGAAATTCCCGTGACATCTAAGTACATGCCTGCATAATGAATGTATCAACAGTCATCTAGTAAATTCATAAAAGGTAAGCATGCATCAATGACAACATCACAATGCTCCTTCACTTTATTTTATTTTCTTTACCTAACCATACTGCTCCCCCTATCAATATGTAGACTAATTGTCCCCCCCTAAAACCTTATTGGTCTGTTCATCTCAAGATATTTAAATTGTCTCACATATATCTTCATAATCGATGAAAAGTAATATCTCACAAATGTAGATTTCTGCCACAAGTAGTTCACATGCACTCAACTAATAAGGAACTTGCTGCATCTATTAGTTTCACCGGTGGTGCCAAATAATAGTAGGTTGGTGAGATGTTTGAGACTAACTACTGATGAGAGAGACCACATTTCAGAGGGGATGCGCCACCAAAGAAGAGAGACACTAATCCTTAGAAAGTGTGCATAGTGTAGACCTTCCATGTAGGTCTATATAAGTGTCCATGCAGGCTCCACAAAAGTATCAGGATTTAATGTTGGTGGGTAACATATGGAGGTTGGTGAGTTGTTTGAGACTAGCTATTTTACCCTATAATTCGCAACAAATATTGTACTTCGCATCTAGGCATACCTCTAGGCTCTTACAATGATGTTGGTAGGCAACAAGTATTAGAGACTTAATGGCGTCTTTGAAACTGATGTCCTCCTTGAAATTGTAATTAACCTAGATTTAAAAATGATGCCCTTCATTGCGGATTAGATACTCAATAATGGAGAATTAAGGTTGCTTTCACACCCTGGTTTTCCCATACTTGAGGGCTTAGATTATTACTGCTTTTTCACACACATTGGGATAATTATATTTGAGAAATTAATGCCTAGAATGTTGTTGCAGGTTTCTTTTATGCCCAAAAATATTCAAAACTCCTTGGTGGACACCCATGCAATATAGGTAGTCACAAGATGTACACCAAAAACACCTTGGATGATGTCTTGTGGAAATAAAGAGGAATAGGGAAATAAGGGTGCATCCACATAAACATCAAGGAGCAAATACTTAATTTGGGATCAAATTTGCAGAATGATTCTCCTCTTGAGGTTTTACACCCAGCGATAGGCTCGCACTTTACAAAGCCACCCCCAAGTTGAGGGCCTAAGTGTGAAAAGGGACGCTCTCTCACTCATCCCAAACCCCAAATAATTGCCAAGCAAAAAAAATATTCATCAAAACCTCCAAACCCCCACAAACTAAGCAAGAACAAGTAACGACTAACAACTCAAAGAAGTCTGCTAGATCCCACACAAGCACAAAGCATTCACAACTCAATCAATTGATAGGAAAGAACAACAATTTAACAAAGGAAATCAAACTAACTAGGGTCAATTCACTGGACTACACAACCACCACTCTAAAGGCACAAGATCCATAAAAATGTTTAATGCACATTTCAGCTCATTTTGAGAAAAGCTGCAAACTCTCAAGTAGATTCAACACATTTGTATTTCATAATTATTTTTCTCAAATATTCAAAATCAAAGCTATAACAATGAGACAAGCATGTCCAACATATAAAAACCATACCTCAATATCCTTCATGTCCAACATGTGCCAAAAATAATGAGTTACAATAACCATTAAAGTACTTAAAACAATAACAATAATAAGAGTAGCGATCTATATCAAATCTAAGTTGTTATTGAAAGACAACAATACATAATAGTAGCATGATATATCAGATATGAACCAAATATAAACTCAACATAAGATAACACAAAACAAGATGTTAGAGCAGAGCTCCCTTATCCTAAAAAAAATGCTTCTAAGCAGACTTCAACATATTAGCGTTATGTTACTTTCATGCTATTGAACTAGACAAACATACATGTGAAAGAAGAGAACCAAAAACCGAAAAAGATCCTAAAATAGATCATCCAACACTTACAAATAAAAAACAATAGCAACATAGCAGTACTACCAACTCTCAATAAAAAAAAACAACAAAGTACTCCAAAAAAGTCACATATGGCAGCGCTATGGTGGATGGAACCAAAGGGGGGATCTTAAGGTCAACACAAGGGTGAACAGACCCCCTAAGGGGTCACGCTAGTCATCAACAAGATGTACGTCAACATTTAAGGGTTGTATAGCTCAACGTTACCCAAGGGTCAATCACGAGTCACCACAAGGCTAAACATCACATACAAGTAAACATGCAAGTCAACGTAACATAACAATGCAACATGACATCATACTAGGATCATGCACATCAATTCAACGTGAGGGAAAGTTTTCCGACCTTCTTAATTGTATGTGGCCATATGTCTCATGTGTCTCATGCAAAGAATGGAAGCTCATAATCATCATTACTGGATAAGGAATTTCACGTGGTCATCTCATCTTCCTCAGGTTAACTCAAGAAGGGGTAGCCATCCCCTTGAGGATAACCATAGTCCTCAGAAGATGCCACACATTATAAAAAATAAGCTATGCACCGACTAATACAAATACAAATCTTAAATGTGTACAACTACATTTTTTTGTGGTTTTCTTTTTTTCATAAATTCCAAGATGGGGACATCTAATTCATTGTCATTTAATGTTGAAATTGTTGTGGCCCCTCTTTCTGTTGATTCTGTGGGCATGCTCTCCCCTATCATACTTCTGGTATGTCAAATAGTAGGGTTTGGAGGTTGCCGGCGAGGGGCATCATTATTTCCAATATCACTACAATGATCTTTACCTATTGGTCAACTAGCTAAGACAGTTAGAGTGTTCATTGGTTCTGCCATTTGTTCCTCTTCCATTTGAGCATGAGCAGGTACATGTTCTTCCATTCATAAAAGAAATTTTATTACTACACGTCATCAATTACATATTTGAAATCATAATAAATACTTCTATTTTGTAACATACATACCTGAATCATGGATAGGATTCTCGCCACCAACATGAGGAAACTCCCCACCATCATCTGGTACATGTTCAGTACCACTACAATCACTGTTTTGTTGCTCTCACCTTGAAAACCAAAAAAGAAATTTATTTTTCACATATACAAATTTGACATAACACGGAATTCAAGTCCAAAGTAATGTGAGCATATTGAACATGCACATATGGTTTTATTTACCTTTGTGTGCATCAATGACGAAATTGGGGTTTTCCCCAAGCTTTTTCGACATTCCAACACATGTTGAAAAACATACTTGAATCCGAGCCTCAAGTCTTCTTCAGTGGTGGCTTCTTGAAAATCATTTCCTTGCAATGCATAACACCATAAAAATTATTTGTTCGCTACAGTTACAAAAAATTTGGCTACAAATAATGATCATTCGTTTCTTACAATTTGTGCTCTTAGTTATTGATATTTACCTTGGCCTAGTTTATGCTGCCCATGTTTTTCTACCCTTGAATTTGTCTCTTTAGAGGTGTCGGGGAGCCTATGAAAGGTTTCAAATATGTTAGATATCACAAATTAAATAGATTTAAAAGTAAAAAAAAAAATTTAACATTTTCATTGAAAATATGATATGTGACATACCTTGTTGAACCGATTGGCCGAGTCTTTCCTTGTTTTCTCAATTCCTTATCCTTTGCATCATCCATGAGCACCTTCCACTCCTTATCTGGAACCATCGGAGGACGCTCATACTTAGTGTTAGTTTACAAATTGTCCCTATAATCTACCCTGACGTATTTCAAATTTAAGCCAGTTGCTACGGTGACACCTTTTTTTTGTTAAGGTATCAACAAACAAGTTAACCATGTGGTTCATCAAATCATCTTTCAATTTGTCATTTCGGGAATTCCACCATGTACGAATGGTGGGACCAAAAATATCCAAATACTTCTCATGGAGGTTCTTATAAAAAACATTATTTCCTGCAAAAACAATATGATCATTAAATACAAATAATTTAAGGTATGTGGATTTGAATTACATGAAAAAAAACTGAATTAATTAAATAATACCTACAATATTTGGTATCTCGATTGGAACACATTCTTTGTCCACCAAGAAGGTAACGGGAAATGATCCCTTGCTAACCACACATACTGTTCCAGGGTAGCAACTTTCACATTTGATGCTACTCTCCTCTCTAACATTTTGTGAAGTAGTATTGGGTGAAGGGCCCTGCTGATCTCCAACATTCCGTGAGGTTTTAGTATCTAAAGGGAATTGCTAGTCAGGAAAGTCAAATATCCTCGTTGGTATGGTATATTGATTTTATGTTGAACCATCGCTACTACCAATATCGATATCTACATACTATACTTGATGCACATGTGTTGTTTCAAAAAATTCCTACAAAAAAGAAAACTTTAATTGATTAGATCATATAAAAAATAGAGAACTAAAATAACATATATGAATATATGTCTCATAGTTCATATAATATTTCAGAGATGCCACTTATCCCGTATAGTACTATTGTTTTCCTCAAGTCAGAAATTCTTGCTTTGATTTCTTCAGTCATGGGTCTGATCTTTATCAGTGCAAGAAGTTCTTGATTGAACTTTTTGAAAGCCTTCTTCATAGTTCCCATTGAGTCAGTTGAATAAAATATATCTTCCTCGGTGACCACCTCATCATCGTTATGTAGTTTTCTCCACAAACATCAATCAATAAAAGTAGTTAGTTTATTTTTATCATTAGAAAAATTCACGTGAAAAAAATACTATGCATTTGATAAATACAAAAATTACTTTAATCATGTTTAGGTACTATTAGGCTAACATTTACTTGATGGGACACCATTGGGGATTTCCCACAGTTAGCCTACCACAATACAAGAAGCAATGCAATTTCATATTGAAAAGTAAAAATTGAACCATGTCTAATAAACATGATTAATGAAGAAAAAAATTAGTGTTAATATGACAATCACGTTTACCTGACCAGAAGTTGCAGGCGTGTTGTGAGTACCCCCCTGCAACAATATAATAAGCATGATATCATATTCAAATATCACAGTGTTTACAATATGTCTGCACTGTATTTACAATATGCCAGCACAATGTTTGCAATAACACCCACAAGGGGATTCAATAATGTTCACAAGGGGCTTGGGATATCCCCGCAAGGGGCTTGAAATGTTTCCCCAGTGAAAAACTCTTTTATTCAGTGTGTTGATGTGTTGATGTGAATGAAGACATGATGCACGATATTCCTGCTATCAAAATATTGTTGAGAGTTGCAGATAGTGTCAAACACACATTCTGATATTTAGTAGTTGATCCCATGGTTCCTAGACCTACCGGTCTGAAATATTATAGAACTGTAGAGCATGTATTGGACTGGTCCTTTTTTAGCCAGCTTCATAAACTAGATTGCTTCAAACAAGCCAATGATATGATTTTTCATATGTGGTCAAAGCCACTAAGATGGAGGAAAGGCTTAGAGAGTGACTAAACAAAGTAGGAGATCTCCTTCATTTGTGGCTTCACAGTATGTTGGGTTATAGGTGCATAGTATGTTGAAGGTGTTTAAGGATACAATTAACCATGATGACATCTGCCATGGTGATAGGGGAGAAAAAATAATCTCATGTGATATGATGATGGTTAAAGGGGTTCCCTTGATGCATGTTTACCCTTATGATAACTACACCATTCTTAAAATGACTTCTTCTAGATTTTGATATAATTAGCAAGAATGACCTCAAAAACACTTGTTGTTGATTATATGACTTATATAGAGCTGGTTATCAAGATTTTTATCATTGTATGAAGAAAACTCCTGGAAATCACATCAAGACTTGAGAGAATGTGTGGATGGACATATGGAGAAACTTGAAGACTATTTGATAAGGGACCATCTATGAGACAAGTTAAGTATTGCAGACTGTTGTGCAGACACATAGTATACCCAATGGAAAATTTGAAGTATTCTGGAAAAGAAGTTTAGTGGCATATTTCAATATTGTTTGAAGACATCTTGAGGATAGATCATGGAAAAAATTTTACATATGAAAGAAGTGTAGAAAGGGTGTATGCTTAAACATTAAACAGTTGCAGCAACATAATCAATACATTCATGATATGATGATATGCCATCATTACCCTTCTTAAGTTGTGGAGAAAATTGTAGTAAATTTTGTGAGAAGAAAAGGTCCAAACCCAACATTAAAATCCTCTCAAATATTGTTTTTTCAAAGGTAGACTCAAGCCTGCTAAAAGATATATTAGTCCCGATCAAGCTCAAAATTTGAATAGCCTAATGACTTCTTACATTTATAGTGACAATCTTGGGAACCTGACCTCTTAAGAAGTTACTTTGACATGAATATAATCTTATAATGATTTTGTTTTTCCCTTAATACATTCTAATTCTACCAAAGCATTGAAAAAAATTAAACTATCATGACATGACAACCTCAGGAGTTGACAAGCAAAGACCACAAGGAAGTGACCTTCTTCACATTAATTTAACAGAAAATTGCAATGACATGTGAAAGGGAGTGATTTTTTTTGAAAACTTAACTGGACAATGATCAAGGTGAATTTAATGTCCCAAGTATGGTATGCAGACCTGAACACTATCTAGTTCTGCAATTTAAATTAAAATTTCTTATTTTTGAATTAAACCACTCAGAGCCTCTTCAGACTGGGTAAATCAAGAATTTTGATGGAAAATTTTGCAGACAAGAGGGGTGAGCAGGGGGAAGAAACCAAATATATTTCAGACATATAATTTTCTCTTCCCTAACACATTTATATTTGTTCCATTTAGGTTTCAAAATCCTCTATGCGGAAACCTACTTCCACGCTTCTGGGCAGTCAAACCGTGAAACTAGGTAGAGTAGTTTAGTCCTTTCGACCAGGGATTGCGGAAACTGAATATGGTTATGATATAAAGTTATATTAGAGTATACAAAGGTTTATTTAGGTAAATAATATATTTGGTAAGCTTAGGACATTGGATCAGAAAACTAATCCCTTGGACTGCACTCTAGGGTCGAGTTGTGGGACTTCCAAACATATGGAGAATGTTAATAAAACTCAGTTTCAGACATGGAAGGTGTTCAATATGAAGTTAATGAATTCTCAGAATTGAAATAAATACAATTCAAAATTTTTAAGTCCTTCAACTCATTAAAAATAGAAAACTAGTCATTTTTCAATGCATTTCTAGCTGGGTTGTGGAAATGCTTCTCCAAAGTAAATCAGATATATTAAAAACTATGTAATACTTTTAGAAAGGTAAGAATAAATTATTTCATATAATTAATGACTGAATTCAATCTCACAGGAGTTTCATATCTTTACTCATTAATTTAGTCTTCATTACAAGGCTAGAAAACTAGAATTTGAGGTAGACATTGTAAAGGAAAACTATTAGAACATTAAAAAAAAATTGGAACTGTTAGGAGACTGATATTAGGGACCGATAATAACCTCAATTCATGTCATAAATCCATCAATCTCTCTTCATCACTTCATATCATCAATATCTCATAAAAAGAGGAAATCTTGAAGATAGCTCTGAGATACGAATGGAGGAGTGTCCCAATCACTCTAATGTTCTGCACTAAAATGGAAATGGATTCAGAACCTGAAATAACACTCCATTAATGGATGATATTTTCTCCATATCTCCAATATAACTTGCAATGAGAAGGGAAGAAGAGGAGAGAAGTGGAACAAGGGACTTGGGGCACATCACCCAAGAGATAGAGGATCACCACTCAGAAATGAAGCTTAAGCTTCAATCAATTACAAAACATACATTAACCAAACTGAATAATGGAGTTGGAAATTCCCTTAATTAGAAATTGGGTGACTTGTTGATCAAGTCCTTCAGTTGTTGAACAAGTAACCCACTTGCCAATCTTGTTCCTAAGCCATGAGTGGCCCTCCTTGACGAGATAAGAAATTTTGGTTTGCAAATGATGTTTCTTGTTTGTATAACCTAACCCAAAGTGGAAATTCAACCTCCTTGAGCAAAAAAAAAATATGAAGCTTAGTAAATGTTTCCATGTTTGTATCCTTCTGTCCAAAATAGAAACAACGCCCTTCTTGAGTAATTAGCAAGTTTGTGCATAAGGTAATCTTTCCTCGATTTTCATCCTTGCACCAAATTGGAAACTAATTTGGATAGTTTCTATCTTTTCTATGGCATGTTTCTTTTTCCTTCTTTTGCATTGTTTCCATTTTTCCATCATAGGCAAGTTTCCTAGTGCACCCTCCTTACTTGACAAGTCATTTCCACCATTAATTATTTTTCATAATAATCAACTAATTACAAATAACATGAATTTAGAAATTGCATGCCTCCATAGTTTTAAATAATTGAAATTCCTAGCCATCATTAATTAATTCAATGCTTAACCCCTAGACACTTGAAAAGGTCAACACTTTCAAGGTCCCTTCAAGGGAGGGACATTATAGTCCTCCTCTCCCAATCTACTTGCCCTCAAGCAGAAGCACTCCAAAGTGCTACAAAAAAAATTCTCCATGCTTATGTTGCACCACTCTGATTATAGCCATTTCTCTAATGACCACTTATTTCAACAAAATTGTCAAACCAGTTAGGGTAACTGAGTAGAATTCATGGATCCCACTTCCTCCTCTACAAGGATCCAAATTTTTCTGTACGTTTTGGAAATATTTCATTGCAAAGAATGCCAAGGTCCCATGGTATTATTTTCCCCCTTCCAATCATCAGTAACAACAACACAATTTTATCATCATAGAATATGAAAATGAGGGTGTGAAAATCATACTACCACACTGACAATTGATCACTTCCCATGACAAACTGGATATATTTGAGACTCTCCCACCAAGCATGGAACTTCTTAATGTGGGACCAAATCATCTTGAGCCTCTCTAAAGTATAAAAATCCATGTGCAAGCTCGCACTGGAACTCACGTCACTATTGTTATGAAGACACAAGTGGTTATCCCATGCCCCTCCATGTATACTGAAATCAATATCATATAGAATCCACACATGCTCATGCCAATGCTCATACAATTTCTCTAATGTGTCCAATGTCTCTCCATTGATGCAAGCAATATGTTTACCCTCTAGTCCACGCATCTCAATGATGTGTATAGCTACCCAATCAATGGACAAACACAATTTCATGCTGAATGATTTAGGTGGGAATAATTCAGCTACTAATAATGCACTTATCAAACCACATGGACTTACCATCAATCCATCAACTAGAAGAGTGGGATTATGATGCTCCTCTTTTGCCATCGATAGGAAAAATCCTTTCACCCAATTTTCATCCCCATGTGATGTGGCTGAAATAGAAGTGTGAGGTGAAGTATTGTGAACCAAATCCCTACAATGCTCATCCATCAAGATAATGGATGCACAAATTCCTCCATTAGTTGGCTCAGTGACACTGTGATCACGTGCCTCCTTCAAATTTGTACAATATTTTCCCAGAGGCAACTCATAATCTCTTAGGAACCATGCAAGTGATTGATCTTCATATTGCTTGACCTCAAACTCCTCAAGCGCGTGCAAATTAGAATGTATCTCATGTGCATGTGTATGGGAGGTATCTAATGGCTGCAAAATAATTCTTTGTTTCTATTCACATGTCAAGACAATGTCAGTCACAACAAAAATTTTATTGCAGAAATAAAATTATTTACCTCGCAAGGTCTTCATTCCAAAGATGTCTCTATCCACCTAATCAATGGATGAATAAGGAGTTTTATTTTCTGATCCATATGGAATGTGATCAGCCACATATTCAGGAGAAGAATATACCATCCATAAGGTTATTTCATAAGGTGTCTCCTTCCAAGCATGCATGTCAAACAACCCTCTATTGATGCAAGCAATTTTAGTACATCCTTGATCCTCTATTTAAGTGATATATTTATCTACCCAATCCATGAATAGATAATCATATTTTATTTCTGATTCAATTGGAATGTCCTCAGCCATATTTCCCATATCTAAGAACACTACATCCTTCCTCTCAATCTCAATGAGTGCTTGGCCAATATTTTCTTCCTCATATCTTTTCACAAGCATTTGTAAATATGCTCTTTCCTCATGGTTGTCCTCCACATGAGGTTCCTTCAACACATCCAAAGTAGTTACTACCATTTTCACATGATTCTTTTCCATGCAATATAGGGGGTGTGGTACATTCAACTCCCTTTGAAGTTGATCAATCTTCAAGCTTGACTCTTGAAGAGCTTCTTGGGTTCTTTTCAAGGAGTCATATGTAGCCTCCCATTTACTATGGAGTCTTTCATACTCTTTTGTTTCCCTCTCGAATGCACAATGGTAAATTTCAGCCACCATGAGGAGATGTTCTCTATCAGATATTAAGTTCATATAGCTATCATTTAGGATTATTAATCCTCCCTTGTACAAATTTGGTCATATGTCTAAATCAGGAGTCATGTCTAAATCGGGAGTCCATCTAGTCTATTTATAGTCATTAGCACCATTGGTTGAACTTGACCAAATTGGGGCACATGTTTCAGTTACCAAAGTGTGGGGAACACTAATTGAGGCTCACTGCCACTTATTGCACTTGATTGCATAAGTTTAGGAGTCTCCTAGATCAATCCCTACAATTTAGGAAGCAACTGGGAGTGCCGAAACCAACCAAGGTTAGTTAACTTCAGTTGATGACTAGTCAAGACAAGTTAGGAGTCAGCTACATTCAGTTAAATAATGGTTTAATTAATTGCACACATGTGGGGTGCTTTTCTCACCTACCACAGTCAGTTAACCATTATTTAATACTAAATGTAACAGTTGGTTGTGTTTTAGAACTCCGGTTATGATTTAGACAAGGACAGTTAACTACTGGGTCCTTAACTTCAGTTGATGACTAGTCAAGACAAGTTAGGAGTCAGCTACATTCAGTTAAATAATGGTTTAATTAATTGCACACATGTGGGGTGCTTTTCTCACCTACCACAGTCAGTTAACCATTATTTAATACTAAATGTAACAGTTGGTTGTGTTTTAGAACTCCGGTTATGATTTAGACAAGGACAGTTAACTACTGGGTCCTTAACTTCAGTTGATGACTAGTCAAGACAAGTTAGGAGTCAGCTACATTCAGTTAAATAATGGTTTAATTAATTGCACACATGTGGGGTGCTTTTCTCACCTACCACAGTCAGTTAACCATTATTTAATACTAAATGTAACAGTTGGTTGTGTTTTAGAACTCCGGTTATGATTTAGACAAGGACAGTTAACTACTGGGTCCTTAACTTCAGTTGATGACTAGTCAAGACAAGTTAGGAGTCAGCTACATTCAGTTAAATAATGGTTTAATTAATTGCACACATGTGGGGTGCTTTTCTCACCTACCACAGTCAGTTAACCATTATTTAATACTAAATGTAACAGTTGGTTGTGTTTTAGAACTCCGGTTATGATTTAGACAAGGACAGTTAACTACTGGGTCCTTAACTTCAGTTGATGACTAGTCAAGACAAGTTAGGAGTCAGCTACATTCAGTTAAATAATGGTTTAATTAATTGCACACATGTGGGGTGCTTTTCTCACCTACCACAGTCAGTTAACCATTATTTAATACTAAATGTAACAGTTGGTTGTGTTTTAGAACTCCGGTTATGATTTAGACAAGGACAGTTAACTACTGGGTCCTTAACTTCAGTTGATGACTAGTCAAGACAAGTTAGGAGTCAGCTACATTCAGTTAAATAATGGTTTAATTAATTGCACACATGTGGGGTGCTTTTCTCACCTACCACAGTCAGTTAACCATTATTTAATACTAAATGTAACAGTTGGTTGTGTTTTAGAACTCCGGTTATGATTTAGACAAGGACAGTTAACTACTGGGTCCTTAACTTCAGTTGATGACTAGTCAAGACAAGTTAGGAGTCAGCTACATTCAGTTAAATAATGGTTTAATTAATTGCACACATGTGGGGTGCTTTTCTCACCTACCACAGTCAGTTAACCATTATTTAATACTAAATGTAACAGTTAGTTGTGTTTTATAACTCCAATTGTGATTTAGACAAGTCTTGGTTACCTACAGTCAAGTAGAGTCATCAATTCGAACTTCCTCATGTGGATTCGAATTGCTTATGGCTATTAAAGCCATTTTACATCATTGTAATTATTATCTGAATTACTTTTTGATTAATGAAAGCATTCACAGCTGCAAGCCTTTTGCACTGTTTCATTCTTCAATTGCTGAGTAAATTGTGAGATCTTCTTTGTGAGTTTTGTTTTTGTCTACAGATCTATATGCTCAAATTTACACTTGTCCATTCCTTCTTCCAGTGCTATGTACTCCTCCAGAAAGGATTCTCCTTCCATTTCTCCACCAGAATCTTTCCAACAACATCTTGCCACCAAGGCATTGATGTCAACAAAGTTTTTTATGGCTGCCCTAAGCTTCTTTGTGTCCTCATTTAGTGATCCAATCAAATGATGTGGCTCACCAAGAATATCCTCCACCAAGGTTTCTTCTTCAAATATTTGACATATATGACCATTTTTCTTGTGGCGTGAATCCACCACATAAAACCCATCCTCAACATGCAGGTCAGCCTTTGAAGTTTTTGTACACTCACTTCCATGATGTGAAGTGGAAGGTATCTCTGGAGGATGGAATGACATGTGATATGTACAAAAATCAGAAAGCATCTCATGCCTTGGGATTTCAGCTTCATCATGCTGCAAGAGAGTCCAAAATTATGAACTGTATCCATCCCTTTGCATCATATTTTTCTCCTTCAAATTTCCTAGTTCACATTCAGCTGATGGGGGCTTGTCTTCCACTTCCTTAGGGACTTCAGATGATGACTTTAGATCTGATATTTGTTCTTATTTTGGATCTAATCCAAAATATCCTTTATTACCATTGACAACATCACCTTTCTTTGCACCGATTTTGTGTTCACCAAAAGAGAGACTAGGAGTAAATTCATCTCTCTCACAATTCTCCTTCATCTTGCAGTCCTCAGATGCAAGCAAAGTCTTTTACTCCTTCCATGGATAGGATGGTTGCAGGTGTACATGGCTGCTGCGAAAACCAAAACTTTTATCATCCATTTTCTTCATCTTCCCATATTTCTGTATAGATACTCCGATGGCCTGCTCCTCCACAAAATTTTATGGTGCACTGGTGGTGCATAGTATATTTGTGGAGGTGATGGTGCCATGAATGTGGGCATTTTCCCCACATACTACTATGTTGGCCAAGTCATGGCCTAAGCCTGTTGCCGTGGCGCATGTTTTGCATAGGAAGTTGTCGCTCCAGACTGAGACATCATTCTAGCATAGTCTGAAGCTTGGTTTTGGTAAGAAAAAATAGCGGTGTTGCTTAGTTGTGGTGTAATGACAGGTGGTGTGAGTCAAGGCTGTGGTTGTTGGGATATTGACCCTATGATGCCGTCTACAGCGTGGGATGCCCCCGGTGTGTCGCGGTAAGAGGTACTTGGATAGGGAGTGTCTAGAATGACGGTGTACAGGTATCCAGACTGGGCATAAATGAGATCAAATTGTTGGGATTTCAGTATGGCCTCTTCCTTAGATTAGGGACGTTCAGATGCGACATCCTTTGTGATGGGCGAGAGCAAAGTCTTAAGGAACCAATCTAGGAAGATCTTGTCATCTAGTTGGATTTTTCATAAGCTACGGTGTCGCCGCCACTTATGGATATGGTCAGTTATGTGAGTGGTGATGCTTTGGCGACAGGATAATAGGATTTCCACCCGCTCGTCATATCTGACAGGGAGTTGGATATTGTTAGAAGAACAGGACCGCAGAACAATATCATATATACAGTTAAATCAATAAACAAGATGAAAAAACACATTAAACATTACAGAGAGACACAGATATAACGTGGTTCACCCAAACAATGGGCTACGTCCACAAACAAATTTACCAGTCCTTTTATTTCATTCCAGAAAGATGAAGGGATACACCCTGCAGCAAAACCGCTGCACTTCCTCTTCACGCTCTCACAGTCTCTCTTCCAGCACAATACAGTACCCACATCTAGTACCATACAGTACTCACATCCAGTACCATACAGTACTCACATCCAGTACCACATCCAATACAATACAGTACCCAGTACAATTACAATGGAGCCTCCTCAAGCCTTATAAAGGCTTAATCACATGCAATACCATGGGACAATACCATGGGCTACAACAATCCATGTGCACAAACCATGTACTAGACCTAACCACCTTTGACTCGATCTCAAGTCAAGGTTAACCCTAAAAATCCCCCCTTTAAACTTGACTTGGAGTAATCACCAACTCCCCTCAAGTATTTACCAAGGAATCTTACATACACCCCCCTATCACCTAGGTCTATCTCCTGACTTTACCAGTGAGTTACCAGGGGTATGCATGCCTTACCAGGTCTTACAGCCATATGCCCATTTACATGCAAACTACTCCATTACATTTTTTTTATGTGCCTTCATGGTGACTAATCACAGCAACTCTATCGCTGCTACACTTGCTGGACCTTGGCCTTAGAAAATTTCTTCTTTTCACCTTCATGCTTTAAGGACAACAGAAACCGAGCAGGAACTCAATTTTTCTCTGGTTACTCCCTTTGTCAACATGTCTGCGGGATTTTGGCTAGTGTGAATCTTTTCTAGTTTTAACAGTTCTTCATCTAGAACAGATCTTATGAAGTGGTACATGAATTCTGTATGTTTAGTCCTTGAATGAAAGACTGAGTTCTTTGCAATATGAATGGCCCTCTGGCTGTCACTATATAGCCTACTATTCTCTTGTTTCTTACCCAATTCTTCCATGAACCTCTGCAACCAAATCATCTCCTTACTAGCCTCTATAGCAACAACATACTTTGCTTCCATTGTTGAAAGTGCAACAACCTATTGCAATTTTGAAATACAACTTACTGTTGTTCCACCTATAGTGAACACATACCCTGTGGTGATCCTCCTGCTGTCTTTATCACTAGCCATATCTGCATCAACATATCCCTGTAGAACAGTGTCTGAACCTCCAAAACATAATGCATGAGAAGTAGTACCTCTCAAATACCTGAGAATCCACTGTACTGCTCTCCAATGCTCTTTACCTGGATTATTCATATACCTGCTCACAACTCCCACTGCATGTGCAATATCTGGTCTTGTGCACACCATGGCATACATCAAGCTCCCAACTGCTGATGAATAGGGAATCTTGGACATGTAATCTATCTCTTCCTGTGTCTCTGGACACATATGCTTGCTTAGTTTTAAATGGCTTTCCAAAGATGTGTTGACTGGTTTTGCATTCTGCATTCTAAACCTCTACAACACCTTTTCTATGTACTCACCTTGAGACAATGTCAATTTGCGATTTTTCCTATCTCTTGTTATTCTCATACCAAGGATTTGCTTTGCAGCACCCAAATCCTTCATCGCAAATGATTTAGCTAGTTTTCTTTTGAGCACATTTATATCCTGCATGTTAGACCCTGCAACAAGCATGTCACCCACATACAATAACAAGATAATATATCTTCCGTTATCTAGCCTCTTGAAATAAACACAGTGCTCAAAATGACATCTATCATAACCTTGTTTTGTCATAAACTTATCAAATTTTAAATACCACTGCCTTGGATCTTGCTTCAGGCCATACAAGCTCTTCTTCAACCTGCAAACCAAATTCTCCTTCCCTTTGACCTCATACCCTTGTGGCTACTGCATATAAATCTCTTCCTCCAATTCCCCATGGAGAAAGGCCGTTTTTACATATAATTGTTCAAGATGCAAATCTTCTACCACCACTAGACTTAAAATAGTTCTAATTGAAGTCATTTTAACAACAGGAGAAAATATTTCATCAAAGTCTATACCTTTCTTTTGTGCAAACCCCTTTACAACAAGTCTATCCTTGTACCACTTCTTTCCTCCATCTTCTTCCTTCAACCTGTAGACCCATTTATTCTGTAATGCCCTTTTTCCTACAGACAACTTAACCAGATCCCAAGTCTGGTTTCTTACCAATGAGTCCATCTCCTCATCCATGCCTTGCTCCCACTTCTTTCTAGTTTCTACCTGCATTGCTTCTTCAAAACATTATGGCTCACCAGAATCAGTCATCAATAAATAATATAGTGAAGGAGAGAATCGTTCAGGGGGTCTACTTAACCTGGTAGACCTTCTTACAGTTGCAAGAGTTTCAGGTACCTGCTGCTGCTCTTGATTTTCTGGTGCTTTTGGAACTTCATTTTCTTTGATTTCATCAAGCACTGTGTACTCTGTGTTTTCCTTTTCTTCTTTCTTTCCCTGCAACTGATCTTTGTACATGACCTTTTCATTGAATACTACATCTCTAATCCTAATTATTTTGCGATTTTTAAGATCCGATAAGCGATAACCAAAATCATCAACCCCGTATCCAATAAAGGTACATTTCTTGGATTTAGCCTCAAGCTTTGTTCTATCATATTTATCAATATGGACAAATGCTTCTGTTGCTACCGCAACTGTTTTCCCCCCCAAATCAATGTTTTAATTTCTGGGCCCCTCCTCATTTTTTTGTATGGCTTGATCGTTTAACTTTTGAGCTCCTTGAGCGTGTTTTATTCCGTGTCTCTGAAGGTGGATGTCAATAATTTATGTATGCCTTATTCATTTTTGGTTTGATTCGTGAATGTGTGGTCAAAGAGAAAAAAATATGTTGTTCTTCAGCGCATCCTTTGTGAAAAGAAGCGATTTGGTTACAGCCGATCCTTAGCACTGCTCAAATACTTCATTTTCCCTATAAGTGGGCCTCTTTTACTGCTGGATCGGGGGCTGTGAAGTTTCAACCCTTCCGCCGTTGCGGCTCCTAGACTTTTCTTTCATCCGATTTCCTGAACCGTCTGACGCCCGATTCGTTTAGTTTAAATCGCTTGTTGATAAGTTTCCACTCGCCCGCCGTTGCGGCTTGGAGGAGATAGTTGGCTTCCGATTCAAGTAGCATCCGATGTCCGACCTTGTCTTCCCCGCCCGAACTGAGTCTTTTCCACCTCGTCGCCTGTCCCCGGCCATTGTTTCGTCCGCCGTTGCGGATGAGCCACTCCTCCTGGTTCCGAAGCACTCTTCCCCCCAACGTTTGATTCTCACCTTTCCCCCGTGTTTTCAAGCACCCGGTCCTTGTTCTCCTCCGCCGTTGCGGCCCCTAGAGTCTTGTCCCGTCCAATGCATAAGCAGTGCCGACCGCTGATTATAATTTTGCCCGCCCAAAGCTTAGTCGATACCTTGTCCGGATGACCCTTACTATTCTCTTGCGGATTTACAATGCTGGGCAGAGATAATGTTTAAAAACTCCCCTTTGCAGCGAATAATGCATTGTAATTGTTTGCAGAAGGGATTCGGTGCTACTAAAGCGACCATGGGCTAAGACTTAGCTTGGTCGGATCGGAACCGGCACGATCACAAGGAAGGCGAAACGCAGAAAAAGACAAAGCAAGCAAACGAAGGAGGCACCGACGAGGAAGACTCATCAGTTACTGGTCAAAAGATAAACGCTCATAGAGAATGATTGGGAAAGCGCAGCGGCCAGAAGAGGAAGTTGAAACGTTGAAGATGCTGGAGAGTCACACGCTGAGGGGCAGCCCAAGGGGCAAGAGTTGTAGTTCAAATATTTGGGAAGTAGGACTGAAATGGGGCTTTTTCCCCTGGAAAATTTTGGAGATGTTTACTTGTAAGAGGAACTACTTCGTTTTGCAAGAAAACTGCAATTTTTTCTATCGGAGAGAGTGTAAAGTGGAATGTATCAATGCAACTCAATGAATAATGTTGAAGAGGAACTATTTCGTTTTCAGTTGGTTTTCATTTACTGTAAGAGTATTTAATGTTCTGAACCTATGTTCTGGTTAAATGTTCTTCAGTATGTTTCTGGGATATTTTTTCACTGTGAACAATAAATGTTGTTATAAAATGATCGGCTATCTGGTTATTTAAATATATGTAAGCGTTCATGTACTTTGGAAGAAGTATCAGCTATCTGTGTTTCTTTTTAATGTATGTGAAAATGTATTGCTCATTCAAAATGTCATGTCCCCTTAAATTGACCATTAAAAGTGTTGACCATGCTAAGTTCCTAGGGGCTCAAGTTGTTATTAATTATTCCTCCTAGGATAAATTTTTACTAATAATTGTTCTAAGGCATGTATTTAATTTTATTTCGGCAATTTTATTTATTATGCACAATAATGATGTGGAATTAAGGCTGCCATGTCAAGAGGGTGCATTGGGGAAAGCTAGTAAACTTTCCTTGGTAAAAATAAGAAAGTCCATGACAAAAGCAAGAAAGAGAATAAAGGGAAGTTTCCTAAAAGCAGAAAAAGAAGAAAGAGGTAAAAGTAGGAAAGTTATTTTTAAGGAAAGAAAGAGTTTCCTTATGAGCCAAGAAAAGCATTAAGTTGTCATAACTCAAAAGAGGCATCTTTTGACTAATGGAGGGCGCAGTTTCTAATTGTGAAGTATTATTTGGAATTAGAAACAATTCCACATGGTCCTACTTGCCTAATTTCCCAAAGGGGGCGCTTTTGTGGCTAGGGTTAGGTCATCCATGGGGTTGACTTGCTCTCACAGGTCACCATTGGCCTCAACTTACTAAGCAGGTCATTGATAAGTCTATAAAAGATAAATTCAAACCCATTGATTCAGTTTGGATGATTTGATATTGTGGTTATGCTATGTGAGCATACTCTCTGAGTGTTGTGCCTCAGAACATTGGGTGATGGTCCCCAAACCCCTCCTCCCTTCTCTTCTATATCCCTTTCTCTCTATTACAGGTTTATGGAGCGCTAGTTTCAGCCATTGAAGATTATTCCAGAAGTTATTACAGCCTCCATTGAGTTCATTTTGAGTTCCAGTGAAGCCCATGCTTCACCTGTGCTCATAACCACTCTTGCCGGTCATGTCCTGGGCCTCCTGCCCCTGTATTTTGGAGCATCCTTGTAATGGTCAGTGAGTGATGTAATTTATGTTCTGTAGGGTCAAAATATTCTTTAAATTACATGTATCAGGTCGAAAAATCTCTGTCCATAAAGATTCTTGTCTTCAGTTTTGCCTAAAAGGCCTATTCTAGCAATGTATGGGGGAAATTGAA
>LPNX010804048.1:91599-147875 GCA_001517045.1 Pseudotsuga menziesii
ATTAGATGTTAGGATTATTTTTAAAGTCCGACATTCAGAATGGGTGTCAAATTTGGTGACGGTCAGAAAGAAGTCGGGAGAAATCAGACTGTGCATGGACTTCAGAAACTTAAACCGCGCATCAGACAAGGACAATTATCCGGTGCCTCCCATGGAGCAACTTCTACAGATGGTTTCTGGTTATGAACTGTTTTCATTGTTAGACGGATTCTCTGGCTACAATCAAGTGTTAGTGGCTGAGGAAGATAGATTGAAAACAACATTCAGAACTAAATGGGGAACTTTCGCATATAGAAGAATGCCTTTTGGCCTAATTAATGCTGGCGCGACATTTCAGAGAGCTATGGACATAGCTTTCCGAGGACTGATTGGGCGAAGTGTGGTGGTCTACCTTGATGGCATAACAATATTTTCAAATAAAAGAGGGGAGCACACGTCCCACCTAAAGAAAATTTTCGAGCGCTGTCGGAAGTATGGCATTTCCCTAAATCCTAAGAAGTGCATATTTGCGGTCACAGAAGGCAAGTTACTGGGGCATATAGTTTCAAAAAGAGGTATATCTATAGACCCAGAAAGAATCAAAGCCATTGAGAAAATTCCCATGCCCCATAATAAAAAAGGAATGCAATCCTTCATGGGAACAATAAACTTCGTACGTAGATTTGTGCCTGATTTTGCCCAGACTGTTAAACCATTACAGCAGATGGTCAAGAAAAATGCACAGTTTAAGTGGAATGAGACTGAAAAGAATGCTTTCAGTAAAATCAAGACTGTTGTTGCACATGCACCCTCTCTTAAAATTCCAGACTTTGACAAGGACTTTATTATGTATACATTTGCGTCCGATGATTCATTAACAGCTATACTCACGCAAAAGGAAGAAGGGGGTGATGAATTCCCAATCTCTTTTATGAGCACTAGGCTACAAGGAGCTGAATTAAACTACCCAACCATTGATAAGTAGGCATACGTAGTATTTAAGGAAGTAAAGCAATTCAGGCCATATATACTAAAAAATCATACCAAGGTAATAGTCCCTTACCCAGCTATAAGATCCCTTCTCATTAAAAAATAATTAGGAGAAAGAAGGGGCAACTGGGTAACAGCGCTTCAAGAATACGATCTTGAATTCAAACCAGCTACTATAGTAAAAGGTCAGGGGTTATGCAAACTGATGACTGGGAAGACAAACAATGAAGAACAAGCATGGGAAGATGAAGCTGATTTGCATGTAACGGATGTTTGCCCTTTATTCACAGCTCCTGAGTCGTGGTATAGAGATCTTGTGCATTACTTGCAGTCAGGGGTGTTACCGAAACATTGGAGTTCCAAACAAAGAAGAGCTCTGCGTCTGAAATCAGTTTCCTATCAAATCGTAGAAGGCGTATTGTTCAGAAAAAAACTATGATGGAGTCCTCCTGAGATGCTTGGAGAAAGAGGATGATGAGAAAGTAATGTCTGAATTGCACGATGGCCCGGCTGGGGGACATTACTCAGGGGACACTACAGCCCACAAGGTTCTCAGAGCCGTTTATTACTGGCTAACACTTTTCAGGGATGCACATGCACACGTCAGATAATGTGATACTTGCCAAAGATGTGGTGGAAGACAATCTAGAGCAGCAACACCTCTAAAGCCGGTAATGATCACAGAGCCTTTTGAACAATGGGGAATAGACGTCATTGGAGAAATAAAGCCAAATTATTCTCACAAGTACATTCTTACTGCGACTGATTACTTCACTCGCTGGGTCGAAGCTATTCCATTACACAAGATAAACGAAGACGAAGTCATCATCTTCCTACAAGATCATATCATGACCAGGTTTGGAGTTCCAATTTCATTAGTTTTTGATAATGCTAAATAATTTTCATCCATTAAATTGACTGCTTTTGCTCATGAGAAAGGGATAAAATTACATTATTCTGCTAACTACTATCCACAAGGGAATGGCCTGGCTGAATCCTCCAATAAAAACCTCATTAGAATCCTGAAGAAGACTGTCATAGAAAACCAGCGAAGTTGGCACTCAGCCTTACCAAATGCCCTATGGGCTGACAGAGTTACCCCCAAGTCTGCAGTAGGAGTGTCACCTTATACCCTTGTGTATGGAAAGGAAGCCATCCTACCTCCCAATATTCTGCTACCATCTTCCATACTAGCTCAAGATTCTAGGGGATCGAATGATGAGGTTTTGCAAATAAGAATATATAATCTCCTAAAAGCAGAAGAAGCCATATCCAAGGCTAGATAACATTTCAAACAACAGCAGGAGGTAATCAAAAGGTGGTTTGACAAGCATAAAGCTGGGAAAAATGACTTTGAAGTAGGAGACTTAGTTCTCAAGTGGGACCACCCCCATGATGAAAAAGGAAAGCATACCAAATTCCAGCAGTTATGGGTAGGCCCCTTTCAGATTGTAGCCAAACTTGGCCCTACCACTTATAAGCTACAAGATTTACAAGGATGGGAGGAGCACTTGCTAGTTAATGGTTTGGTTCTCAAGCCTTACTTTTCTTAGTTTTCTTTGATTTGTTCTGCCTTGTACATAAATAAGCTATGTGGTTGTTTTCATTTGATTTAATTTTAAGTTTTGATTTTCAATAAGGGAAACGAACTTGCGTTTGTCTGGAGGATATTGAGGTCTTTTGGGAATAGCAAATATGTTGAGTATCAGCCTGTGTATTGCTTAAAGAATTCTTCCAGCCTAGCAGTTTTCTCGAATAAAATGTTGTGTGCATTGAAGTCCAGCTTAACCCCTGTGAATTAAACCGGATTCAAAGAGTCTGGAGTACTATGTCGGGGCTCCATCCACGTCACATTCAAAATGTTCTAAGGAGAGAAAGTAAAGGACCCATGAGAGGAAGCAAGGTGAACAGCGTATTAAATATAAATGATCCGATGCCAAGAAACAAATGCCAAAAGGCAGATAAAGAGCCAAACTTCTATAAAAGCATCATAAATCAAAGCAAGTGCTAAAGCATAAATACTAAGTTGCCAAAAGATCCTCTCCGTCCGTGAGCTGAGACCTAAAGTACACCACTCACACAAAAGGGCACTATGGGATAGAGGATCCTGAATTAAAATTCAGTAAGAAAGGCGTGTAGAAGGACTCAGATAAAAGGACAAAATTCCAAAAGCACAAAGTGTTAAAAATGCCATGGGAACGAGGAACAAACGGATACTGCTGTTTACTATATGCTACAATCCTGTGGTGTCCACACTGTTAGCTACATGAAAACAGAGGTAATAATGAAAATCATACTCTGGCCTCAACATAGTGGTCTGGACTTGAAGGTTTCGGTTGCCCCTCTCCCCAAATGGGACTAGCATAAATGATTAAGGAACAAACTTCGGTCATGGAAGAAATCCGGACAGCTGGAAGATTTCTTTTAATGCATTTTGGTTAGGAAACAGTATGCTACTCAAAGAAAAGTCACCCAGAGATCTAGGTTCACCAGGTAATCGCCAATTGTTGCTGCCGCAACTGTTTTCCCCCCCAAATCAATGTTTTAATTTCTGGGCCCCTCCTCATTTTTTTGTATGGCTTGATCATTTAACTTTTGAGCTCCTTGAGCGTGTTTTCTTCTGTGTCTCTGAAGGTGGATGTCAGTAATTTATGTATGCCTTATTCATTTTTGGTTTGAGTCATGAATTTGTGGTCGAAGAGAAAAAAATATGTTGTTCTTCAGCGCATCCTTTGTGAAAAGAAGTGATTTGGTTACAGTCGATCCTTAGCACTGCTCAAATACTTCAGTTTCCCTATAAGCGGGCCTCTTTTACTGCCGGATCGGGGGCTGTGAAGTTTCAACCCTTCCACCGTTGCGGCTCCTAGACTTTTCTTTCGTCCGATTTCCTGAACCGTCCGACGCCCGATTCGTTTAGTTTAAATCACTTGTCCATAAGTTTCCACTCGCCTGCCATTGCGGCCGAGAGGAGATAGTTGGCTTCCGATTCAAGTATCATCTGACGTCCGACCTTGTCTTCCCCGCCCGAACTGAGTTTTTTCCACCTCGTCACCTGTCCCCGGCCATTGTTCCGTCCGTCGTTGCGTATGAGCCACTCCTCCTGGTTCCGAAGCACTCTTCCCCTCGATGTCTGATTCTCACCTTTCGCCCGTGTTTTCAAGCACCCGGTCCTTGTTCTCCTCCACCGTTGCGGCCCCTGAAGTCTTGTCCCATCCAATGCATAAGCAGTGCCGACCGCCGATTATAATTTTGCCCGCCCAAAGCTTAGTCGATACCTTGTCCGAATGACCCTGACTATTCTCTTGCAGATTTACAATGCTGGGCAGAGATAATGTTTAAAAACTCCCCTTTGCAGCGAATAATGCATTGTAATTGTTTGCAAAAGGGATTCGGTGCTACTAAAGCGACCATGGGCTAAGACTTAGCTTGGTCGGACCGGAACCGGCACGATCACAAGGAAGGCGAACCGTAGAAAAAGACAAAGCAAGCAAACAAAGGAGGCACCGACGAGGAAGACTCATTAGTTACTGGTCAGAAGATAAACGCTCATAGAGAATGATTGGGAAAGCGCAGCGGCCAGAAGAGGAAGCTGAAACGTTGAAGATGCTGGAGAGTCACACGCTGAGGGGCAGCCCAAGGGGCAAGAGTTGTAGTTTAAATATTTGGGAAGTAGGACTGAAATGGGGCTTTTTCCTCTAGAAAATTTTGGAGATGTTTGCTTGTAAGAGGAACTACTTCGTTTTGCAAGAAAACTGCAATTTTGTCTATCGGAGAGAGTGTAAAGTGGAATGTATCAATGCAACTCAATGAATAATGTTGAAGAGGAACTATTTCGTTTTCAGCTTGTTTTCATTTACTGTAAGAGTATTTAATGTTCTGAACCTATGTTCTGGTTAAATGTTCTTCAGTATGTTTCTGGGATATTTTTTCACTGTGAGCAATAAATGTTGTTATAAAATGATCGGCTATCTGGTTATTTAAATATATGTAAGCGTTCATGTACTTTGGAAGAAGTATCAGCTATCTGTGTTTCTTTTTAATGTATGTGAAAATGTATTGCTCATTCGAAATGATAAATCTTGCTCCGTAGGGATAGTTTAGATAGTTGGTTTATTTCTTTTTGTATCTGGTTTGGTTGCTCGCGAGCAAAAGACGAGAGGTAAGAACCTGCGCATCACTTTGTGACCGCTCCTTGCATCTTGACCGCCCCTACATTTAGTTAGGAACTTGCATATCATTTCTTTAAGTCAAAATACAAAAACTCGGTGGGCCAGGCCACAACCGGTAAAGCCTTAGTCTTGTTTTTTGACCTACGGTAACCGGAGCGCAAACCGGACGGATTCCTTATTCCAAACAATCAACGGGCTAGTTGGGAACGTTGATTGGGGAGAATCCCTTACTGTTGCCGCCTGCGAATTTCCAGGCCTCAACAGTTTCACAACCAAAGGTTCTCAGAAATGATTATTTTACCTGTTTACCTGTCCATGCCTCCTCTGGAATTCTACCATCCAAAGCGCTTGAAGGCCCTCTGTTTATTAAATAAACAACAGTGTTTACAGCATCAGCCCAAAACTATAAGGGCAACCCTACATGCAATCTCATACACCTTGCACACTCCATGATCATTCTGTTCATCCTTTCTGACACGCCATTTTCTTGGGGTGTTCCAAGGACTGTCTTCTCTCTGCGAATCTCATTATGTGAACAGTAACTGTCAAACTCCTTGCTGCAGTACTCACCTCCATTATCAGATCTGAGACATTTCAACCTTTTTCCTGTCTCATTCTCAGCCAAAGCTTTCCACTTCTTAAAAGTATCAAACACGTCAGATTTCTGTCTAATGCAATAAACCCAAGTTTTTCTAGTTGCATCATCAATAAAAGTAACATAATAACGAGAGCCACCAAGAGATTGTACCTGAGCTAGTCCCCATACATCTGTATGGACAAGCTCTAACTTTTCACTCTTCTTTTGTTTCCCAACCCTGAGAAATATAACTCTCTTCTGTTTTCCATAAACACAGTTCTCACAAAATTCCAAACTTACCTGCTTCATATCTGGAAGCAGTTTCCTTGAGTGGAGAATCTGCATCCCCTTCTCACTCATGTGACCAAGCCTATGATGCCACAACGCTGCACCTGTTTTTGTGGAAGCTACAAAAATAGAATAATCAGTGTTATGAGGACATAAATATAACATACCTATCCTATTTCCTTTTGCAATTACCATTGATCCTTTAGTAACCTTCCACCACGTTTCTCCAATCGTAGACAAACAACCGCCATCTCTCAACTGCCCTGTTGAGATCAGATTTCTTTTCATAGTAGAAATGTGCCTTACATCCTTTAGCAACCAATCATTTCCATTATTTAGTTTGATTCGTACCTTACCCTTTCCAACAATTTTACATGGTTCATCATCCCCCAATAACACATGCCCAAAATCACCTTGAACATAATCATAAAAGAATTTCCTATGGGGTGTAGCATGACATGAAGCCCCTGAATCTACTACCCAGTAATCACTAGTATTATCTAATGCAAGAATCAAAGCATCTTGTAACACATCACCTTCTACATTAACTTCCTGGGTAGTCTCTTACTGCCTCTCACCTTTCTTCTTTGGTGCTCTGCAGTCTTTCTTTAGATGTCCTTTCTTACCGCAGTTCCAGCATTCTATTTTTCCGAATCTAGACTTGGATCTTCTCTTTTTAGACTTGCCGCGATTCCCTGGGCTCCTTCCTCTCTCTCTTTTTGTCTCCCTCTGCTCTCCATGGTCAACGCATTACCTGATGTCTCACCTGTGCTTTTCCTTCGCATTTCCATGCTAAGAATAACACTAACAACATCATCAAACTTAAGAGTGCTTGAACTAGGGACAGAGTTACTTACAGCCATGACCAAGCTATTCCATCTTTCTGGCAATGAGCACAAGATTAGAAGAGCCCTAACCTCATCATCAAAGTTCACTTTTACAGAACTTAACTGACTGGTAAGTGTATTAAACTCATTTAAATGGTCAGCAACAGATCCACTTTTCGACATCTTCATATTAAATAAACGCTTCATTAAAAATACCTTGTTAGAAGCCGAGGGTTTTTCGTAGAGCTTACTCAATGCGCTCATCACACCCTCTGTTGTTATTTCTTTCGAAATATTGAAGGCCACCGATGAAGCCAAGCACAGCTGTATTATTCCTAGTGCCTTTCTATCAAGAACCTCCCATTCTTCATCCTTCATAGCTGCTGGCTATTTTGCTTTTCCGCCCAACGGCAGGTACAGATCTTTCTGGTACAGATAGTCCTCCATTTGCATCTTCCATAACTGATATTTTTGGCCGTTAAATTTATCGACCCTAAAATTTCCTTCTTCCACCATTGCTCCCACTCGAACCAGGAACCCTTCTTTCCTACGAGTTTACCAGCCAAATAGAGCTTTTGGCTCTGATACCAATTGTGAGAAGAACAGGACCGCAGAGCAATAATAGATATACAGTTAAATCAATGAACAAGATGAAAAAGCACATTAAACATTACAGAGAGACATAGATATAACGTGGTTCACCCAAACGATGGGCTACGTCCACAAACAAATTTGCCAGTCCTTTTATTTCAGTCCAGAAAGATGAAGGGATACACCCTGCAGCGAAACCGATGCACTTCCTCTTCACACTCTCACAGTCTCTCTTCCAATACAATACAATACCCACATCCAGTACCATACAATACTCACATCCAGTACCATACAGTACTCACATCCAGTACCACATCTAGTACAATACAGTACCCAATACAATTACAATGGAGCCTCCTCAAGCCTTATAAAGGCTTAATCACATGCAATACCATGGACTACAACAAACCATGTGCCCAAACCATGTGCTAGACCTAACCACCTTTGACTCGATCTCAAGTCAAGGTTAACCCTAATAGAGATACTGTAGGAACATGAATGCTGGGGAGTTGAAGTCCGAATACTTGGCTTACTACAGCTCAATGTACCATTTGGCTACAACACCTGTAAGGGTGCGTTGGAATAGCCTCAACCTAATGGAGTCGTCTACAATGTTGTTGGATGAGCACCATAGATGGAATGCCATTATGTGGTTTTGGGGACATCCTTTGGCTTTTCCTTCAAACTTGGGGATGTATGATGGTAGCTTAGTTGGCATAGGTGGCCAAAAAGCTTGGTGGCGGATGGAGTCATTTGTTAATCTAGCCAAATTAGGCAAGTTTAGATGAGCCATGAAGGGCAGATTTGATTCCAAGTTAATGTGGGATGGGGCTGCAATGGGGGTGGGGTTTGTAGGTGCATAGTGCATCTGGATAGCTGGGGGGGCTTGTGGTGGCCCCATTACGGATGGGCCAATGCCCCTAAGTGTTGTGTTGGGGGCGGTATGGGTGGCAGGGGCATTGCACCGATGTATGATAGTAGGGGCAATGTAGGTGGTTGGTGCATTTCCCCCCTATGTGGCAAGAGGGGCAGTGTGTGTGGAGGGGCCACTACCCCTGCGTGTTACCACTAGAACAACTTGGTTGGTCAGTGTGGGTGGTGGCAGTTGGATAATGACAGTCTCCATGGCTATGCTTGGGCCACTTGCCAAGTTATGGGTGATAGGTTGTGATGTGGACATGGGTCCACTTGCTAAGGTTAGTCCAAAAAATGGATCCAGGTTTGCACTAGCCATGGGGCTTGATGGTGGGGTGTGGAGGTCTGGTTCAGACTTATATGGGTCTAAATTAGAATCAGAGGCGGTGTGGGCCTCTGATGGTGTGGGAGATCGCTGAGAACTTCTTCGACAATGCCGATCAAGTGTTCCAAATGGCGGTGGTTCGCTTCTTAGGCGTGAGGAAGATAGTGGAGGATCAATTGTGTTCGATTTTGTGTATGAAATTGGTGGGTATGAGATTTGGACCCCGGTTTCAATAGCTTCCTATTTGCTGAAGGTGGTCTCTCAGCCACCAAGACTTCCAGAAGACAGTGCTCGACTTGTTCCTCACAGGTGCTTCTACTCAATCGGAAGGGGTCGTTGCCCATTTCACTTGGAAATTCCTCTCAGCAGCCAGCTACTTTGGGGTTCTTGTGGTACTCCTCACAATGAGTTTCTAGGCAAAGCTAAAGTACTTCCCACAGTTGAAGTAGTCAGGGACTTATGTCCTCAAAGACTGCATAATTGATTGAACTTAGTGTAAATTTCGTAAATTTTAAGGCTTACTCAACGTTATGAACTGAGTTGGGTTAATTATTCGGTATGGTGTGTTGGTTTGCTTGTTTTTTTCTGGTATTTGGTTGCTACAATATGGTTTATAAATTCATCATGGTATATTTCATGTCATGGTTTTGTATGCAAGCATAAACATAAATTTGTAAGCAAGTACAATGATTAACCCTGAATGTTTGGTGGCCTAACTAGATGTCTACCTCACAGTAATATTCTTCTTCAACCAAGAGAAGGTGCTAGTCTCTCAACACAATGGGACTAAGCCCATATGTAGATCCTCAGGTGACCTTCCTGATGCTAGGTTGGTCAACAGAGAGGATGCTTAGCACTGTGAGATGCCCTCCTTCTCGACCCCTCTACCTTCCAGGTCACCCGGTTTTCATGGTTTGGGAAAAATATCATGGAGTTCCTAGATCTATATGAGCTTGCCCTTCGTCATATCCCAGAATACGCTAAAGGGTGATGACTGGGTAGAGGAGGAAGAGGGAAGCAAGGTGGTTATTTTTAAGTTATTTTTAGTTAGACTAGTTCTTTTTATTAAGCCTTAATGGTTCATTTAACATTTACGCATTGTTCGTAAAATTATTTGCAGAAAATACAAACTGAAACTAAAAGTGACCTGCAATGGTGGACAGAGGTGGTTGGGCCACACTAACAGTCCTCTGAAACTGAAAATTACTGTCTATTAATCTTAAATTCGACTTTTGTGTGATAGGCCAAAAATTTCTGACCAAATCTAGCAAGGGGGCCGTGAGATTTGTTCATAAATGAGCGAGGGGTCACACAGAATGCAAAAACAGCTGCAACCTAAGTTTTTGGGCTGAATTCATGCTTATCAGGGGATTACGTGTGCCCTGGGTGCACCTGTTTGCTCATTAAGAGCACTCTAGCCTCACCTTTTTCCCCGATAAGAGTGCCCTGCTTCGGAATAGTGTTTTCTGGTGATACAGAGTCAGATCTAGCTGACAGTAACTGGTACTGGGGTCAAGAGTAGAGAGAAGAAGTGGAATCTTTGTGAACCCCTCTTCAGAAAACGGGTTAGGGTTCTGCCTCCTTAAACCCTACAAAACAAACCTAAGCTACAATGGAGAAACCTGCAAACAATGTTAAATAAAACCTGCAAGAGACAATGGTTAGAAGTCAAAGCAATCTAAATAACTAAGAAGTAAACACAAAAAACACAAATATACCTTCTCTTTGTGGGTTTTAGGGTTTTAGCCCCTTTTTTAGGGATTTAGCTCCTAGGGGGCTATTTTGGGCTCCTTTTTGGGGGTTTTAGCCCTCTTCTTCATCCTTGGGCTCTTTTGAAGGTGTGGGGGTCAAATGGAAGGTCTTATGGAGTGAAATGAGTGTTGTGATATGGTGTCCTTGGGTGGTGTAGGCCATTGAGAGCTACGTGGAGGATTTTTGGGTTAACACCTATGTCGCCATATGCCACTCTCGGTGGTAGGGGCATGTCTGGATCTCCCCAAAAATCTATCCTTGCATAAGGATAGTCATCAATGCCAATGCTCTACCACTGCCACCATGGAAAGAAGTCCGCTGGGTAGGGGTTAGCTACCCTACCTCCACCCAATATGCACACAACATTTTCCCAATGTCATTGGGATGGATCTCGAGCTCTGTGTGGAGGAATGCCCACTCTAGGGCTTAGCCCCGATACACGCTCAAAGAAGAGCTCACTTAGTATGCTGTCAAACACGAAGTTTCTCACCCTACCCATCTTGTAGTCACTAAGCTTCTACTTCATGTTACTCAATAGTGCAGTTCTCCCTTCGTACACTATGGGTCTCATACACTCCACTGCATAGAACATCAATAGCCGCAAGGCCTGGTGGAGTGAAGCTAGACCAGCTATCTTGCCGAGTGCCAATAGTATGGCCTTTAGTCCCAGCACCTGGATTGGATTTTGTGGGGATTTGACTCCCAACCTTTTCTATGTCTAGAAAGCATTACACTGCAATGTACTCATCAATAGTCAGGCCACCTCTAGGCCCGCGAGAGCATAGGTTTACCACCTCTCCTCATCGGGATAATCCAATAATAAAGTATATGTCCTCAATATCTATACTGAGAGACATCCTGTCGATATGAAAAGACTCTGAGTCTGGATCCCAATAATCCACTAGCATTTGCAGGAGTCTTGTTTTATCCCTCAGGATACCAAGACACCAAAACTTATACAAACCGCATGCACGTAGAGCTTGTTGGGCCATTAAGTCACCTTGAACAACCTCTTCTACATCACCATGTTCCCTCTCCCTCCTTTCTAGAACCATCCTGCACATAAAACATGATTTTTGGTCATTGTTTACCTTAAAAATATTTATTCACGGCTGCATACTTTTCTATTTACAAAAAATCCACCTATGTCCGCGGTTTTGCGAGGTTTTTCTGCATATGGCCAGCCCTATATGCGGAAAAAACCCCGATATCCACGTGGGACAAAATGCCTACTTTAGATTGGTCTAGAAAATAAAATTGACCATGGAAACTGTAAAAATTTGTATGAAATGGGAAGAGGAGGACATGAAGAGTTACCTGGAACAAACGGTGTCGAATTTCGCCAGACGATGCTCCCGGAATTCGCGTTGGAAATTTTGAGCTCAAATGGGTAAAAATTTCAAATGATATGGAATTTTTGAATTTTTTACTATTTATAGAATTTTTTGAAATTTTTTACCCACTTTCTATATGTTTTGATCGTTTCTGACCATTTTGGACTAATTTGATGATGTAGGAGTCCATTTTGAGCGTCGTTTGACAGTGGTTTTGACCCATTCATGCCGACTTCAGGTATTATGTCTAAACTAGCATATAGGTTATGTTTCACATCCATTTGCACTTTGCGTGACCTTATGACCATTTCATTATAACCTTAGGTACGAACCCATTCTATCTTGTCACAGAACCTCCTTGTTTCTTTTAGAAGTGACATGATGTGAATGGTAGAGCTTGACCATACATAGGTGCCCTAGTTAGCTCCTGTTTTTCATTTTGGCACCCATGCCGACATTTTTCCTTTAGGGTGTGGGAGTCCTTTGTATAGTGTTGCCATGACTTTGCGCAAGAGCCTCATACTCCTCTTGATATTTTTGCTGGTATTTTTCCCCAGGACTCCCTTATGCCAAGTTGTAATTACATTATCATGAGGTTTGCTTTCCTTATTGAGCCTTATGCCAACTTCCCTGACTTTGATTATTAGCTATATAGCCCACGTTTGTCTCATGTCTATCCAATCCGAGCCATTTTACATATCTTTTGTAGCTTGATTCCCCATTTTTGTACCAGGAGGGGACTTTCCCTCGAGTGTCATTATCCTACACATGTTTCCTTGCATCGAGCATAGGTACGTTCTGCTTCTTGGAACTAGTTTGTTTGCCCCTTGACATTCATCTCCTCCTAGTCTGTAACTATAAAGCACTTTTATTTTTTTTCAAGATTTTTAAATTATTTGAAAAAGTCCAAAAAAATTAAAAAACCAAAAAGCCGGATAGGAAAATATGTTATCTTTGGCAGCAGTCGAGTCGTGTCACCTTTGAACAGAGCATTGTATATCACATCTGTTGGTTTGGTTAATAGTTTGACATTAGGAGTTGTACTCGTTTCTCTGAGTTTATCTCCACCAACTGGTTAAGCTTCTAGTCCCTATGGAGCCTCTGTCAAGCCTCCTATGTCGCATAGATGTCCTAGTTTTGTATATTGATTCTATGCTGCCTACATTCAGTCAACATTTCCCTTTATGGTCTTGTTCAAAGGAAGTTGAAACCTGAGTCAGCCATTCCTCAGTTCTTTTGACTTTGCATGTCAGCCATTCCCGGTACTGATACTTGTTCATGCACATTATGATCGATTCCTTCCATATTATACAACTTTACTGAGTACCTAGTGTTGGATGATGAGGGATGACTTAATGCCCTTCTTCCAGTAGATTTCATCCCATCGACTTTAGATCATTTATTCTGGGATAGGAATCTAGAGTCATTTTGAGTGCCTTGAGACTTGCAGTCATTAGTGGCAGGTTCTCTCGCCATTGACATTTTCTGGGAATACATCAATGTCCCCTGATTGATGGATTCTTTCAAGTGTTCGACCTCAACACATTTATTCACACTTGTTAGTTTTCACTCTAGTACCTTGATTCCCATTTTCATTATCGGTGGGTAATCTCGCATCCGTTAACAATATACATCAATGTCCGGTAATTAGACGATGGACTACTATGTTCAACCTAGACACCTCTATTCACATAGTAGGACATGTACTTGTAGCGGATTGTGTAGAAGACCTTCCAAATTGGTGGCATTTCATATATTCTACCTCCTTGATCATGCCAGTGTTGATGAGATTTCAGCTCTCGTGACTTGATTCCAGTGTATGTCATATATCTTCAACAATTATGGAGATCTTGATCCATTGTATATCTTTAGCTTTCATGGAGATCGTGATCCTTTGTATATATTCATCATGGAGATTCTGATCTATCTATATTTTCCATGGCGATGACCACACATGTCATATTTTGTATCATGCCTATTCATGGACATTGTACTCTTATATATCCGGGACTGCTGTATGTACTTGCAGTCATGTGCAAAGTTTGATTATTGTATTATACTGTTGGATGGCTGGTTCTTCCAGATGGTTCTTCCAACTGGTTCTTCTTCACTCCACTTTTGGGATGGACTTATAATGAATTTCAGCCATCGTATCACCCCTCTGACCTCACACATTAGCGAGCATCTCTTACAGCTGATTTTACCACACATGGTGGATCACACATTTATGGCCTTCCCTATCCCTCTGTAGACTCTTTGGACCCCATGGACCATTTTTGTACCTTTGATGTTTCCAAGATCATCCCTAAAAACAGGCATTATTTTCCATACGTGACTTTTAAACCTATTCTCGCATATATACGCAGATATGAAACTCAAACCCGTGTACATCGGGATGTGTGCAAAAGGCCAAATATTTTTGGAGTTTTCCTTGATGTGGATCCGAGTCACTTGTCTCTTGGCCTTCCATATGCCCTGAGATCACTCGGATTTGACCTTCCATTACCCCATTGAAGCACTATATAAGGAACCCTTTTGATACATTGAAAGGGGAGAAATTGAAGAGCAAGAAAACTATAGTCTATTGTTGTCGTAGCTTATACTTGAGTTTGCATCCCTTTGTCCCTTGGAGAACTTTCTGTTCTTCCCAAGATTTCTTTTGCTTGTGAGCTTGTTATCGAGAGGTGGAGGATTGAAGTGGTGGAGGCCCAGGTGGAGGACTCAGTTTCTTCGGTTTGTAGATGTACCAACAGAGGTTGTCACCATTGTAATCTCTGATTTATATTAAGAGAAATATCTTTTCCTGCCCAATAATGTGTATTTAAATGAATATTGAATCCATGGATGCTTTTAAATGCTTATATGTTATTGATTATATATGCTAGATTAGGTCTAACACCATTATATAGCATGCTTTCCTTGTTTGCTGAATGTTGAGAGAGAAAATTGCAAATACAAGTGATATTGGAAAAGTTCAACAGGGATCTACATCAACCATCCAAAATAAGGTATGTTTCGATATCCTTTAGTGTTAGATGTTTTATTTCTCTTGGATATGGGAAGGGATTGATTTTTGTGGTTACTCTGTCTGTTGTGGTACCCTAAGCCATAGGAAGTTTTCTTCGTAACATCATTCTCAACCCATCCGAGCTGATAAGGGTGTGGGTGAGGAGTAGTAACTAGGTTAAGGTGGTCGACTAGGGCTTGAGATACCAAATTATTCTAGCTTCCATTGTCTATAATCAGTAAAGCTAAAGAATTTTTTATTTGGAAATTATGAGTGAAAAGTGGTTGGGTTAAGGAGTTCATATCTTCCTAGGTCATTAGGATCAAAAAGGGATCCACTTTGGTGGGATTTTCCAGGGGAACTTCTTCAATGTCCTTCGCTAGTGGATGAGTAATGAACTTAGTGAGTAAGGATTTGTTGGTCTTTAGATTTTGGAGGGTTCAAAAATCTGAGGAGTTGTGTGAAGTAGTCTTATGGAAACAACACCAGAGTGTTCTTGTATTTGTATGGTTACATTAGAGAAAATTTCAACTCAAAATGGGCCTCATAAAAAAATTAATCAAATAATAGTTAAAATAATAAAATAATATTTATTAATTCTGGAGGAAGAAAATAAAAAAACTACTTTTTTATTTGTATTTTCGAGATATCTCCCCGTGCTTTTACTCAAATTTTGATCAAGTGAGCTCGTTGGATGCAGAATTAAATTCTGCATCCAACGAGTACCGACTGGGCATACTTTTGATGGACCTCGCTACCTCAAAAATAAGAAATGTCTGAAAAATGCGATGAAGACATCATCATCACATTTTTTCATGTATTTTTTGTTTTTGGGGTAGCGGGGTTCGTCAAAAGTAATAAGAAATATCTGAAAAATGTGATGATGACATCATCATCACATTTTTTCATGTATTTTTTGTTTTTGGGGTAGCGGGGTCCGTCAAAAGTATGCCGAGTGGGTACTCATTGGATGTTTAATTTGATTCCGCATCCAATTGAGTAAAAACATAGGGAGATATGTCGAAAATACAAACAAATCATCATCACATTTTTTGAGGTATTTCTTGTTTTGGGGTAGCGGGGTCAGTCAAAAGTATGCCAAGTGGGTACTCGTTGGATGTGGAATTTAATTCTGCATCCAACGAGCTCTCTCGATCGAAATTTGATTAAAACCACAGGGAGATATGTCGAAAATACAAACAAAAAAAGTAGTTTTTTTTATGATGCCTATCCCCAAATTTATATTAAAAAAGTGTTTAAGACCTATTTGTATTTCAAATTTAAAGCAATTTCATTGGCTAACAATGATGACATGGAATTTGAACTAGAGTTGAAAGGCCCATTTTGAGTTAAAATTTCCTCTAATGACTGGATTTTGAGCCTGAGTAGGTGGGAAACGAGTTGAAGTGTTGGAGCTGGTTTTTTCAGAGGGAGATGCATGAGGGTTGGGCCAAGACTGAGGAGTAAGACCCCTAGGATAAATTTTCCTTTCTATAGCAAAATCTCTCTGAAAAAAATGTCTAATGTTGTATTTTCAAATAGCTCTACCTCTCTACGTAATTGAATCAATAAACCAACAATAAAATTAAGAATGAGTACCTCCTCTGGATCTAGAATGTGGAGCTGCAGGCACAGTTGACAAAACAAGTCGATGTAGTGTTAAATAATTTGTGAAGGGATTTGTTTGGTTGGATGCCATCTGATCCATAGAGATTGTACATACCCTGGTGGGTAGAAGCAGGTTCTCAATGCTTCAGAAAGTTGGGCCCAAGTTCTGATGGATGTCGAGGAAGAAGATCCTCAAATATTTGCAAGTTCTACCACGAATGTGGTCATTTCTTGCTCAGTATCCCACTAGTTTTGTGCAAGCCCATCAATTTGCAAGGAGGAAATTTGAAGCTTTCTCCCCTTGGTGAGACCTATGCATGTGTTAAAATAGGTTGAGAGGCTACTGATCCATGAGTCAATAGCTTCTCCATTGGTTTTCCCAACCAACTTAGTGAGTTATATTCTAGTGTCCAACCAAAATGGGTATGGATTGTTATGTTGTTGCATCCTCAAAAACTCATTGAGGACAGAAGAAAGATCGTGGACTAGATTTGAAGTGTTGGAATCCCAGTGTACTTCAAAGGGATCATTTCGAGGAGGCATGGTGAGGAAAACTAAATATCCAAGACAACTTAGGGGGGGAAACTGAAATGTGGGTCAAGCTCTATTGTGTGGACATAGGGTGAAAACACTAGAGAAAAGGAGTTGGAGGTATAGAGGGAGAGATATGTATTGTTTTAGTGAACCTCCTCTCTATTGTAGTGGAGATCTGTGCACCCTTGGGTCTATGAGATATGTGTTTCCACTTGTATGGAAACTGAAACCCTCATAAGGGTGTAATATTGGAAAGGAAATCGAGAACTGTTAAAAAAAAATTATTGGAGCCCATACTCAAGATATGATGTTTCTCAATGGATATTGAGGATCTGATACCAATTGATCTTCCATCGAACAAGCTATGAGCTCTAAGGTTTCAGACCCAAATGTTAAGGAAACAATTCCCAGATTTGCAAGATGGTCGAAGCTACAGGAGTGTGCAACTGCTACCAGAAGGGTGCATCAATAATAGGGGCTGTGTGCATGGTTTTTGGTAGAGTAGAAAAGGGTGTTTTAGATGCAACAACAAGTGGGCACATTTATGGCACCTATTGGAAGCATTCGATGTCCAGCAGGAGTGGAGATCAAGAGGTGCGCCCTCCTTTTGACATTGTGTGTTTTGAGTAGAGAATGGATTCCCCAAGCATGAGGGAATAGCCTAAGAGGAAGGTTGTCCATGAGGGGGAGCTTTCATTCAGCAAGGAGAAGCCATGTTTCTTCCAATAGGGAGGAGCACTAGATTCTCTCAGGTAAAACCCTAGCAAAAAATAGAAACAACAACCAACAAGCAAACATGAAATGAGAGAAATAGGTTTAAGGAAAAATGAGAGTGTTTGTATTATATAGCGTTTCACCTTTTATAATAAGAGACTGATTATTTACATATTATTATCTAATAATCATAAAAAACATGAAATGGGTTGAGCCTAGTTGGCTTAACTATGTGCCCGAGGTGAGAGTTCCCCTAGGTGGCCTCTTTATCCCACATTGGAATTTGTGTTTTGTTATGGTATATTATTCATCAGTTAATAATTGCATTAAATGCCCCCCCTCTAAATAGTGAGCTAAGGCACCTCAATGCACCCAAACAAGACAGAATATCTGAATTCTGGTCTTGTTCCCCCTCCGTGTTTGGGTTTGTGTTCGTATTTAGGTTTGGGTTTGGGTTTTGGTTATCAGTGGTTTAATTTTTCACATTTTATTTAACATTTGTGTTCTCTGTTAATATTCAAATAATAAATTCAAATTTGTTTTAATATTTCATTGTTTGATTTAATTCAACAATTTTTATTAAATTTCTTTTAAAAATAACAAAAACTATAAAATTAACAAACACAAATGAAAAATGAAAGAAATTTTGAAGGAAATCACAACTTACCTTCGATTGTATCCATATTGTGAGGCGACCCTTCCATATTCGCCTCCAAAACTCACCCAAACTCAAATTGCCCTTCTGGTTTTTCCCACTCTCGTTCCTCGTGACCTTGACTATGAAATGAGAAATTGAGGCCCCGGGCATCTGTTTTATTTTTATTTTTTTGTATTACAAATCGCAAGTGCTATATATCACACTCGCAATTTGTAACTCTTACAAAATGCAAGTGCAATATATCGCACATGCAATATAGGATAACTAAGCTTAGCCACGATTTTGGGCTCTGGTTTTCTGAACCTAGCCACAATAATGTATATGCGTTATAGGTTTACATTTCAGACTTGTGTTTTTTATTTCTAAATTAGAACTAAAAAGTGGAACCAACTTCGTGTGAGTGCCCTTAGGAATTATACATAAACAAATCTAATCGATACACGTTAGATAACTTAGCAATAATATTTTTTAAAACATTTCTACTTAATGAATATAACAACAATTCCATATCTAGAATAAATAGACTATTGTAATTAAAAGATATAATAATAACATGGCACCAATGTTGAGAAAACTGGGCCACCGAGGGCAAGGAGGAGAAGGGGGCGCACATGTTTAACTTAGGCTGATTAGTATTACTTTGTATTAAAACACTTATCTATGTAAATAAGCATCTCCCTTATTATATAAGGTGAACCTCTCTCTAAAACAAACATCTTCATTTTTACAAAAACCTACTGTCTTTATTTTCTATTTTCTAGCTGGCTATGTTTCTCCTCTTTGCTTATTTGATGGAGTATGGTTTTCGGCTCCAAGATGTGAGAGCACCTCCCTCATGGGAGCACCTTGGCTCCTCATCTCTAAATGACAGCTTCCCCACTGAGTGAGCCTTCCACTTAGGATATTCTCTCTCATGGTAGGCCTCCATATTCTCTGTTGGATGTGCTGAGAAAGAAATAGGGCACACCCTTTGGTTCTGCACACCTGCTAGTTTTTTCCAGCTAGGTGGAAATGACTAGAGAGTGACCCTCTCTTTGTTGCACACAGACTCCTCTTATTAATATCCCTCACATCCAAATATGTTCACATTGATGAATTTATCGTCTTCCTTGAGCCACACACACCTCCTGATGCTTCCCACTCCTTTAACGCTAAGGTGGTTACTGAAATAGTTGGGTATAATTCCTCATATCCCATAGACTTCCCAATCATAGATCAAATGGTATCACAGTATTAAGGTCCATAGAGAAGGTTCAGATCTTGAGCATGGGCTCCAACAATTTTTTTAACATTTGTTGATTTCCTTTCCAATTTCACACCCTTATGAGGGTTTCCGTTTCCATGGCGATGGATACACAAGTGTCTTATCCCGGGGAGCGCAAAGACCTCCACCACAAAGAGAGGAGTTTTTCACAGATCTCTCCCTCTAGTTCATTTGTCAGTGGATACACAGGTATCCTAGCCCAACAGGAACACAGATATCCACCACCAAGAGAGGAGGTTGATAGATAGATCTATAAAATAAAAACTCACAAATATCTCCCTCTAGATTTTTCCCATGGATCTAATCCCGCAATTTTTTTCCCACAATTTTTTTCCCACAAATATTTTTCCCACAAATGATTTTTCCCACAGATTTTTTTTCCCAAATATTTCAAAATCATTTGACCTCATGATTCCTCCTAGAAAATATACCTTGCATGTGGACTCATAATCCAATTCCTCAAATACCATACAATACCTCGCCTCTTCCCTTGGTGATTTACTGAAAATGAAATAACAAAATAATATTGTTTTTGATCCCTTGAGGTTGGATACTAGAATACAAATCCCTAAGTTTACGGGGAAAAGAAATGCAAAAGTTGTAGATTCCTGGATCCGTACACTTTCCACATATTTCAATACTTTCCCAGGACTCACAGAGGAAAGAAAAATTCATATTGTTGCCTTGCAATTGGAAGGAATTTCCCAAACTTGGTGGGATACAGAGCGAGAAAAAACCTCATTCATGGTGTAGATTGGGGATTCTCCAATATCCTCGACCTCACAAATATTTAGAATTTGGGATCATCTTTGTGAAGCTTTGAGAAACATTTCTACCCACTGAGAGATATACAATCTTTAGGGATCAGATGGCACCAGCTTCGCCAACTCCCTACACAAGGAATGCAAGATTACATCAACTACTTCCCTAAGCTATGCTTGCTGCTCCACATTCGAGATCCGAAAGAGGTATAAATACTTAAGTTTATTTATGTATTATTGGTTCAATTTTTTAGGGAAGTAGAGTTATTTGAAAATCCAACTTTGGACAAATATTTTCAGATAGCTTTGGCCATAGAACGAAAAATCGCTCGTAGGGGTCATACTCGTTAGTCTTGTCCCACCCCTAATCCCTCTGTTTCTCAAACAATCAACTCCAATACTTCATCCTGCTTCACACCTACTCATTCTTCGAATCCAAATCCAATTACAACATGGTGTTCCTTCCACAAGACTACTTACCACAACACTTCATATTGTAGAGTTCTGAAATCTCTAAAAACTAGTAAAACCTTACTGACTGAGCCTACTGTTTCGCAATTAGTTGTAGAAAATGAGTAAGTTTCTCTTGGAAATCACATTAAAGTAGATCCCTATTTGATCTTAATGACCAATGAATATTCGATCTTATCAAACCAACCCCTCTTAACTCACAACTGCCAAATCAAAAATTCATTGGTTGTACTTATCATGGACTATAGCAGCCAAAAAAAGTTGATTTGATCTAAATATCTAGTCAAAATCCTTCATCTGGTCACTACTCTACACCCAAAACCTTATCATATAGGATGGGTTCAAAAGGATAGACCTTGTCTTTTAGTATCTCAATGTTTCCTGGTCACCTTTACCATAATCCAATTTAAAGACACTATCTTCTGTGATGTCTCACCTTTGGATTGTTCTGACTTACTTCTTGGCATACACTATCAAGCCCAACATTAGAGGAAATTTAGGGTCTAAAATGGGCCTTATAAGAAAACGTGCCAAAATAAGTTTTTGTGAGTTGGAATTCAAGAACCAATAGAATTTCAATAAAATAAGTCAACCATAATGGTTGAATTGACATATTTGTCATTAAAAAATACTACTTTTTTTGTTCGTATTTTCGACATATCTCATTGTGTTTTTACTCAAATTTCGATTGGGGGAGCTCGTTGGATGTAGAATTTGATTCTGCATCCAATGAGTACCCACACTACGTACTTTTGATAGACCCCGCTACCCCAAAAACAAGAAATACCTGGAAAACAAACGTGATGATGACATCATCATCACATTTTTTCAAGTATTTATTGTTTTTGGGGTAGCGGGGTCTATCAAAAGTATGCAGTGTGGGTACTCGTTGGATGTGGAATCAAATTCCGCATCCAACGAGCTCTCCCAATCAAAATTTGAGTAAAAAAACAGGGAGATATGTCGAAAATACTAACACAAAAAGTAGTTTTTTTCTTTCTTCCTCCAAAATTAATCAATATTATTTTATTATTTTAACTATTATTTTATTATATTCCTTAGGAGGCCCATTTTAGACCCCAAAATTCCTCTAATGATAAATTCCATTTATATGGCTAAGTCCCGCCAGTATAAACTTAAAAAATATGCACACACATATATCGTAATTGCAGAAACACCCTAACCCACTCCTACCAAAGACAAAATCCCTCATATATAGCTGAAATCAATGTGTATCTTTCTATTTGGTGCACCCCATACCACGAGACAGCACTAGACATATTGTTCCAGAAGCCTTTTTTCCTCTACTTCAAGAATTTGTTGATGTTTTCCAAAATCCTACATGCCTTCCCCCCTCTCATCATATTGACCATTCTATTCAACTCATCAGAGGGTTTGATTTACCTAATGACCCACTTACTAGATGGTCCCATGAGAAACACAGGAAATGGAAAATAAATTGACTGACCTCATCAACTATAAACACATCCAACCCTCTTCTTCTCCCTTCCCTTCTGTCGCTTTTATTATCCCAAAAAAAGGCACCTTAGACATGCACCTTGTCGTTGATTACAGATCCCTTAACAAAGCCACAGTAAAGAACCCTTACCCCCTACCCTGGATTCAGGAGTTACTGGACACCCTCCAAGGAGCTAAGTGGTTCACAAAATTATATTTGAAAGCGCAATACCACCAGGTTAGAATGAACCCAGACGATGTGTGGAAGACAATTTCTAAGACCAAATTTGGTCTTTATGAATGGAAAGCCATGCCCTTTGGCTTGACTAATGCACAAGTGATGTTCATGAGGCTCATCAATGATATTTTCAGACAACATTGGGTCACATTGTGGTCATCTACTTGCATGAAATTCTCATATTCAATAAAACATGGGACGACCACATGCAGCATGTTCATCAAATTATCCAAATTCTTAGAGAACATAAGTTACAAGTCAAGGAAAAAAATTCCTATTTTGCCCAGAGTTGAGTTCCTTATCTTGGCTTTCCTAGTAGATTCAGAAGGTATTCAAATGGATCCGGCCTGCATTCGAGCCTTAAAACAATGGACACAACCTTCTTTAGCCAACGACCTAAAAAGCTTCCTAGATAATATCAACTTTAATCGTAAGTTTATTTTTCATTTTTCTCATATTGCTCGTCCATTGCATCAACTATCTAATAGTCATTCCATCTTTATTTAGACTAACGAAGCTACCATCCACTTTGTTCATCTCAAGAAGGAACTTTGCTCTGCTCAAGTATTGCATTTGCGAGACCTCTCTCAACCATTTGAGATTGAGTCAGATGCTTTACAGTATGCTATTGGTGTTGTGCTTAAATAGGAAGGCCATCCCATTTCTTATCACACAGAAACTCTTTCTGAGGCTAAGAGAAATTATAGCACTTATGACAAAGAATTTTACAGCTTGGTCCAAGCTCTCAAACAATGGAGCCATTATTTGAGGTTCTTGTTCTATGTTTTAATTACAATAGGCTATTTATTCTAGATATGGAATTGCTAATGTTGATTAAGTAGAAATGTTTTACTTAATCTTATTGTTGAGTTATCTAACATGTATTGATTAGATTTTTTATGCATAAATCCTAAATATATTTATGTTTTGTCTATATCTACGAATGGTTAATCCTCATTAGGAAGGCTTCTTAGGTGAGGCATTCATACCATATTTAGGGATTTCTAAATGATTTTATATGTAGAAGAATTGAATTCTTTTCTTAAATGATTACATATTGATGAATTATATTTTCTCTTTCTTATGTTGTAGACCTAGTTAAATTCCAATTATAGTAGTGAATGTTATTATGTTTAAATACTAAACAGTTTATAGTTAGATCTAAATAAAGGAAATTAAATTAAATAAACTAGGATCAAATGAACTATAAACTATCAAGAGAGATATAAAAATATTTATGATTTATAATCTATCTAACTACTATTCCAAGAATCACAAGTATCTACAAATACATATCGTGTTTTAGATATTTTCCTTACTGTATAGACATCATACAAACAACACTTATAGCATATATTATACAAATAGTCTCATACATCATAGTTATACCTAACATATAGCTTATCCAACCAAATCCTTTACGGATATAATGCTAACAGTCATTAACAAGACTAACGGAATCAAAAGTAAATACACATTACTTTTGTAACCAAATCACAGAAGAAAATATATTCATTTTTCAAAGCACTGGTAGTAAGCCGATCTACGATGGTAGCCAAGATTTAATGAATACAATCAACAGATCAATAACAAATCCAAAACAAATATCGACATGTATTATAACCATGATTTCAATAATTAAAAACTACTCCACGTTAATCGCAAGACCGTATGGGTTGTATAAAGATAATGGGTTAAACATTATGGGTGTAATCCCATTTTTATGGCTGGCATCGCTACACAAAAGATAAACACAAGAAATTTATACAGTAGCTAACCGGTGTTGCATAAGAACACTAAACTCTCATATGGGTTAATAACACCATTATTATTATTACTACATACTCCCATTAAAAACATAATGGAGATAGTATTTTAAAACAATATTATCAAAATGTATTCATGGTCGTAAGGCCATCGAAGGATGGTATCTAGTAAATAGCTCAAAAGAATAACCACATAGTAATTCACAACACATACCCTAACGGTCATTTCATTTGTTTATACAATAACAATTATCAAAAAAATGTGCGCATACAATGGTGATTGTAATACAATCTACGATGGCTCCCACCTTTTCTCTTAAACCATAAACAAAATTCAATTATAGATTAAGCGAAGTGGTGTTAAGACCATTTGCGATGGCACACACAATACCCACACAAGCACTAAAAATAAACCCTAATTCACTTAAAACTAATACAAAGGAGAGAGGTTGTAAATCCCTTTGTAAAATAGAGTGTAAACCCCATGGGTTTCGAGCAAAACAGACACAATACTTATCTTGTGTAGAGATGGATTATTTCCCTCCTCTCGGATCCTTACACTAGGGATTTTAAGACCTTCAACAAACCATAGAATTATGAGAGATAGTGGATAAAACTCCTTAAAATTTACAAAGTGAAAAACGAGAGATGGGGTTTTTTTTCTTTACCTTGGGGTTTGAAGATGTAGGACTTGGAGGAGGTGACCCTGTTTCCTTCCTCGCTAGAGCACCCAACCTACATCAAAGGCGTGAGTGGTGGTCAAACAACTAATTAAACCGTGTAAACAAAATTGAACATAAACATACACGTCGTTTTGTTTTACCTTGTGCAAGTTGCAGAGAGGCCACATGTCATATCCTTCAAGAAGACCCTTATTCCTCCTCTTCATGAACAAACAAACATTGGAGGATAATTTATAGATAATCCATTAAAAATAACCATCAAGTGAAAACACTTGCAACATTAAACTAAGGCTATCTCCTGAAGCGAAGCGACAAACTAGGATAAATGGTTGACTCTGATATTATGAATTTTGGACCTAACGCTTATGGGCATGAGCCCCATTGATTATGATGGTACCTTAATGTATTAGTTTGATATATTGGGTCAAAGACCCCACTGCATATGACCATGATGATTTTCTTGATATATTGGGTGTAATCCAATTGCATATGATATATATATGTTTGGTTGTGTTTAGTGTGGACCATGAAGCACATGGTTGATGATATGTTTTGTGTTGAGCAAGGATCTCTAGAGCACATGGGTAATTGATGTTTTGTGTTGAGTGAGAAGATCTGTAGCATATGATTACTCATATTTGTGTTGATAAAGAATATTTGGAGCACATGAGTTTTGAGACATTTGTGTTGAGCACGAAGCTCTAGAACACATGAAAAGATAAACTGGAAGTGTTGGGAATAATCCCTCGAGCCTTCAATGTTGATGCTGAGCATAAGCTCTGGAACATTGTATCCTTGGCCATTGTATCCCTAGGTGTATCCTACAAGTACATCCTAGCATTAGTGTTGAGAAAGGAGCTCTGGAATTGCACTAAGTTTGTAACTCCCTGTTTTTAGCTTTGAGTATGGGATCTAGATAAGCGCTAGGAGTTACTGAAAAGAATTAATTATGTCGAGTGTAAACGACTTGAGAAAAATATTGATCTCATCTGACTTATTATAAGTGATTAAATGAAATTTCAAATTTTTGTATCTCATCAAGTACTAAAGAACTACCATGTTATATGAGGGATTCCAACATGCAAGGATGTTTAGAGTTTCCTAGCCTAGTAGACCTAATCACCTATGGGATGACCTTAATGAAGAAAGTGTCATATGTTTATGGATCGTAATATATGATACCCAAAGACAAATGTTAACAAATAATATATGACTATATATTTTATACATGGTATGTATAAAGAGTAAGCGTAGTAATAATATTAATAGTGTAAGAAAGAAGGAAAAGATCCATCTATTATTATTATTACTAAAAGAAAATTAAATATTATAATACCTACAAAATTCCAATTAGGAACTAGTTAAATTTACCTAAGAACTCTACGGGAATATTCCATATTGCAAGCAGATCTATATTTAGGAATAAAAGACTAATTCAGGTTACTTGATATAAATAAAACTAAAATATAAAATACAGTTAATTACTAATATAGTAAAGAGAACCTAATAAAAAAATCATTTACATTATATCAAGTATAAACAGAACAATATTCTAAATGAAGCAATATTATAAACACATTATTCTATACTTAAGAATAATCATCAATTCAAAGTATTAAATCTAAAATAAAAACCATCGAAGACCTCTCACGATCTGTAATTATTTCTACCAAGAACCAAGGTTAAACAATATCTTTTTCCATTAACCAAATAACTCATAAGTTGAATCTAGAGTCCAAGTATCGATACCACTCAATGGTCCATGATTTTTGCTTTACCAATTCTCCACATTAAACCAAACCATATATTCCTCATACCAGCTACATCCACAAAATCGAACGTAGTAAAGAAACTATCACATAAGAAATCCATTGCATATATAACAAATCAAACTCTTTCAATACTTACAAGCTACGTTCTAAGAATCACATGCCATAACAAAATCCCCAAAACAATAAATTAACCATAATACTATGTACAACATGTGCATTAAAAACATAAATTAAATTACACAAAGGTTGCAGGATCGATTCCTCTAGGTGTTATGCCCAAAGCGAATCCATACATCGATAAACCCTTACAATTGTAATGACCCACAATCGATTCCTGTAGGGTTTCCTTATTTACAAGTCATAGTAACGAATCCTATAGGATTCAATATTTGGTTACTAGCCCACGCTATAGGATTCCGATATAAAATCCATGCTAAATATATAAAAACGCAGACTATAATTTGAAACATCAAATCTTTGCGCAAAGGTCAAAACACCCAATAAATTTATCCACTGTAACTATGGCCCTCGACCTTATATTTTAACAAAGCATTTAAACATTAACGCAACCCTGTCAACGCTAGGAGTTTAGAAACAACAACCATCAAAGGATTCTACCCTGTCATGACTCTTACATCTTAAAAATAAATATTTATCCATAAACAAGTTTCACCTATAAAAATGATAATGCAATTGTACCATACACTATCATAGCTCAAATGGCGCGAACGTCAATTCCACATATGACATGGCCCCCAAATCCAGTGACGTTGTCAACATTTATCCATGCAATAACTCAAACAATGTTTTCAATTACACACAGTCCAAATAATAACCACAATCCATTCATCTAAATACACAGTCGTAGTGTAAATGGAGGGAATGCCATTGACTTTCACAACATGGCTCCAAAGGCCAACAACACAATAACGATTTCATACAAAGAACTTAACCACCAATTGTGAATCCTCACAGTGCAATGGAGAAGAGTGCTAACCATGAAATTGACACAGTAAATGAAAATATTGTAGATAAATATAAACATAAACATTTCCAAAAGCAATAAGGGGTTACACAGTCGTTTAAACTTGGCCTTGCACCATTGCAAGCAATGTTGCTTCCACCTTTTCAATAAAATAAACTTATTACAATACGCACAACCTATCAAGAGTTACCCAGTCACGTTTGCCATACAAATTTCCGATTACTACAACCCGAATACATTATAGTTTCAGCCTGAAGGCATTGAACCCCAACCAGGAAACAAAACCTCAAGTCCTAATGCATCCACGATGCTTACCCATTAAAATTAAGGACAAACCCCTTCCCAAAATGAAACCATAAAAAAACAGAGCCAAGAATTCAACCCCACGACGAGTATTAACTGGGTCACAACATATAAGCAATTGAGGGAACAAGTTAAACACTTGTTATAGAAGGATTACCTGAATGGGTATGGTTTTTCCCACAGAGCTACCCACGAATCACGGCCACAATTTTCGCCATGCCCTACAAAATGCAACACAGAGCATAGGCCATGATGAGAAGTGTGCTTAGAAACCCAAATTGAACAGACAAACAATGCTTCCAAACCAGAATGAATATGTACATTTCCATCACAACTAGCCTCCCAAGCTCCACTCCATCACACAGTGCAAAGGAAAAGCTCATGCAACCGTATAACAAATGATCCAAACCAACGCATGATCCAAGACCTAATCTTAAGGCCCACTCATTTAGATGTGCATTAATGTCGCCACCTCGGCTTCCATCAACCAAATTCAAAAACCACTTTGTATAGTTTATATCTCCCCTTAAAACACAAAGAGAAGTATTGTTCAAATTTCCATGTAGATTATACATTGAATAACATAGGTTAAGCCATAACTCCATGGCATATGAAATATTCCATGGAAGATTTATTGATATGGTTTTAAATATTACACCCAAAACCATGTTAAGGTATAAATCAAGTCTCCCAAGGGTTAAATACCATTTCACTACATTAACCAAGTTATAATAGATCGATACCATACAAAACCTGAATCATTTAGGTAGTTTTTACAAGAGGTAATTACAACCATGTCAACAAATATTTAAAAATAATAAGTGTAATCCGGATAACATAGTCTAGTGAAACACCCTGTAGTGAGAATTTCTCCTCACTACAGGGGTAAGAATGGCTCCCTTATGCCTATAGGGCACAAGGGTAGGTTCCTACCCTTAGAAAACAGTAAAAAACGGAATGTAAAAATGAAATAAATAGAGCTGCAAATTGAAACTAAGCTAATCTAAGCAAATGGATACAATAGTAAACTGAATCTAATAGCTAATGACAGAAAAATAAAGAAGAGGAGATGATGGAGCATTGTTGAACCCCTTTGCACACAGTATGTTAGGGTTCCACCTCCAAAACCTGCAAAATAAACCTATACTACAATGGAGACAACCTGCAAATAATGTTAATGAAAAACCTGCAAATGGAGATGAGGGTTAGAAAATAAAAACAAATAAAACAAGCATAAAAAGAGATTATACCTCACTTAGGTGGAAATGGGCCACCATGCCCTAGCTCATGGGAGCACCTCTCTCTTGGTTGGGAAGCAATGGCTTGGAGAAATGGAGATGGAGGAGAGGGAGAGTGGGTGGTTTGAGAGCAAGAGGTCTCAAAGCATCCACGGGCAGCATAACAATAGGCAAGTGAGGAGTGTTTTGAGAGTGACCCCCCACCCTCCTTATATAGTTTTTCCAAGGGGTTTTAGGGTTTTAAGCCCTTGGTCAAGGCTTTAGCCCCTTTTTTGGGCCTTTAGCCCCTTTCACCCTAACTTTACCCCCTTTTAGGGTTTTAGCCCCTTTTTTAGGGCTTTTAGCTCCTAGGGGGCTATTTTGGGCTCTTTTTGGGGGTTTTTAGCCCTTTTCTTCATCCTTGGGCTCTTTTGGAGGTGTGGGGGTCAAATGGAAGGTCTTATGGAGTGAAATGAGTGTTGTGAGATGTTTTCCTTAGGTGGTGTAGGCCATAGAGAGCTATCTGGGGGATTTTTGGGTTAACAGATTGCCCCCTGATGTGTGAGGACAGGAGCTCAACGTATAGCCAATGGACATCATAGGATTTTCTGTCGAGAGGTGGTGCTTCCGAGGCTGGGGCATGGTGGGTTTTGGTTTTGTATTAATTTGGTTCCCATCAATGGGTGAGATACAATAAATGTGTGACATGTATATGGACGAGGCGGGCATTCCCATGCTCATGAAAATGTCAAAAGAATCATTTGATCTATGCTCTAAAATACGAGAGTTGATCATATACAACTGATGTTACAATGATGGTTGCCTCTCATGTGAGGCTGAATACAATACTTATCTAGTACATTGGACCCATGGCATTCTCATGGAATGCTACATCTTCATGATTGACAGTTTGCTAGATCTGGAATGGTACATAGCTGTATGGACTCGTTGATTGAGAGTCAGAGTCTCTGTGGTACAAGTATGCTGCATCAATCATAAAGGTATATCGAAGCATTGTTGGGGATTCTAAACACTGTCTCCAATGCAACCCAGAAATCACAAGGGACATAACCTATTTAGGTCGCTCGAGTGGACTTCACCAATGTGCTAGAGTCGGGTGACATCCGGGGTCTTCGACCAAGTACTATGTGGAACAAAGCCTATACAAATCTCAATGGTGCGATCATGGAATTGAAGTCGAGCACGTCAGAAACAACCATCTCGAGAGGCACTAAGGACTCCTCTCAAGTGGTCCAAGGAACTCATCAATGATGTTAATGAAACCAAGGTACAGGGACTTCTGGAATATGTGTGTTGGAATCGACAGAGGGGGACCTACCCCTAGTCAAGGAAATGATGTTTCCTTGACCAGGAGCACGAGGTATAACTGAAATATGTGAAGCAATCTGTGGACTGACTCACTAAATTGGGGGGGAGGGGAGGGAAGGGAAAAACTAAACAGGGGCAGGGGGGAGTGGGAGACTCAAAATTCCTTTATTTAGAGTATGACAGTAGGGTGGAATAGGTAGCAAATGAAACTTAATTCTTGGGAATGGGATCATAGCTGTAATACCGGGAATGTCGCCGCAGATGGGAAATACTTGGAGGAGGTGGATAGTTTTGATACTGATGGGATCCAAGGAAGACACATTGCAGAGTAATATGAACAAAGGTGACCCAATGTGGGGATGATTCCAAACTGTTTTCTGTGGGGTGGTGTCTAGGGACACCATTGTGGTATGATCTCATGGATTTTTGGTGAGCCTGAGAAGGTAAGTGCTCGATGGTGCTTTCAATTTTAGAGAGTCTGAAAGCACAGAGAAGACTCCAGTGGGGGATCTTTTTTGTTGGTAGTCTCCTGTGCCTGAAAAAGGATAAAAGTATACATAGGAGAGCTTGCCCATCCTAGAGGGGATGAGAGACTTCTTTACCGTTGGTATTCCAATCAGGCCAAAAAAGGTTAAACCTATACTGACTGGACGGTCATTCAAATACTTTTACGAGCATGAATGAAACCAAGTTTGCTCAGTGATATTTTCTTGTTGAAACGGCTGGAAAAGAGCTTAACAACAACCGATGGTGAGCTTTTTCATAAAGTGTCACCCCTCTGCCTGAGAAAGCACAAAAGTATGCAGAGGGGAACGGTCTTGGCTTGAGTGTGCCAAGGAGGTCCTTTTCATGAAATGGTCTACATGGTTCACAAAAGGAGGTAAACGAGATGATGTAGATGCCCTTTCCTATACTTTAGCAAGAGGGAAAGGAAGTAGGTGCGCTCAACGATCTTTTCATTGTTTTAAGGAGTGAGAAAAGAGCTTAAACGAAACTCCAATGTGGTCAACCGACTACAGTGGCACGAGCGGTGCCCCCATGTTGGGACGGTGGATAGAGGTCCACAGGTCATCCACGCAGCATGGACAGAGAAAAAGGCTCTCAAACATACCAATACATGCATGGGATAGATCGCGGCAGAGGCTTGCAATTAAGTGTAGCAGAGGCACACAAACCAAAGTCGCTCTTGGATAGAAATCAGGAGAGCATGTGTGTGTGTTGCGGTGGATGAACTTGACTACATGTGATGTAAGTACAAGTCCAAAGGCATTTATATGCCAAATACATGCAAGAAAAGAAATGGTTTTGTGGACAGTGGTCCAGAGGTCTACGTAAGGTGCGGTGAAAGGAAATACAAAAAATAAAAGCTAAAATTACATTTCTTAATGGGTAGCGGCTCGACAGCTTGCATGAGTAGCGGTCGGGTAGTGTGATAAGAATATTGGCCTGTAGACACCCGCATCATCATATCATGGCTCGTGAATCGAGGTGGCTTGTGGGAGATGGTCTTGAAATCAACTATTTAAACATGAGATGATGGTCTCATAATGAAATAATTTGATCCCGGGGGTGTGAGAGGTGTCTCAAACAGGTTCCGGGTGACTTTTGACTAGCGGCTAATGGTGCTGCCTTTGATTTTTGCTAAAAAACGTTGAAAAACAAGAAAAATAAAATGAAGTGACTCATTGGTGATGTTAAGCATAAAATTTATTGAGGTAGAGTCCATTGCAGGGGTTATCCAAGAGTTGTCCATTAGATTCAATGAGGGTGTATGCCCCTTTTTCGAGGCAATGGTGGATGGCATATGGGCCATACCACATTGACTCGAACTTGCCTTTTCCCAATTCATCATTGGGTTGGTCGTAGACTAGGACCATATCCCCTTCGCTGAAGGTGCGAGGGTGGACGTGGGAGTCATATTGGATATTTGATTGTGTTTTTGTTACTTTGATGGCTTGGAGGGTAGCTCGACGGTCTTATATGGTTTGCTCGAGTTGGAGGAGCCATTCTTCTAAAGGTGAAGTATCAAGAAGGATTTTCACTATGAGGCGGAGAGATGGGATTTGGAACTCTATAAGGAGCACTGATTCAACGCCATGTACTAGGAGGAAAGGGGTGAAACTGATTGCGGTTTTTGTGGATGTGCGATAAGCCCATAGGGTAGAGAATAGAAGGTGATGCCAGTTAGTTTTGTGATTTCCTACCATCCGTTGGAGCATTGTTTTGATGATTTTGTTGACTGCTTCAACTTGGCCATTTCCTTGAGGGTAGTAGGAAGAAGAGTACTAGTGTTCAAATTTCAATATGGTTGATAATTCAGCCCATACAGCATCTTTGAAGTGTGCCCCATGATCAGAGACTAATTGTTTGGGGAAACCAAACTGTGTAATGACATGGTTGAAGAAGAAACATGCTGCAGTTTCAGCTTTGCAATTGAATGTCAGCATGGCTTCATCCAACTTGGTGAAATAATCGACTCCCATGATAATGTACTTGTGGCCATTAGCTGAAACGAGGTTGATGGTCATGAAGTCAATTGCCCATTTGCAGAAGGGCCCGACTGTGACTATGGGATGTAATGGTGCGGGGGGGGGTTCTTGCCTTTGGGGAAAAAAGCTGATAGCTGTAAAAATGTTTGACTGCCTCTATGCAATCAGCAAAGATGGAGGGCCACAAATAGCTGGCGCATAGAATCTTTTGGGCGGTCGCTAGGCCTGAAAGGTGACCACCATAGGCTCCGCTATGGCTGTCATTGAGGATGGTCTCGGCCTCGTCACGGGTGAAGCAATGACGTAGGATGGTATCAATTCCTCGATGATACAGAACATCTCCAATTAGCAGGTAGCGAATGGCTTGATGTTGAATGCATCACCTATCCTCACGATTGAAGTGCGCTGGGAACTTTTACGTTCGTAAATAGAGAAGGATGTCCCCATACCATGGGTAGTCAGTGGATATGACGAATAGAAATTCATTAGGGAGATCATCTGTGGGGGGTGATGATGTGGTTAATGGGGGTAGATTGGTCATGAGTGTGGCTAGTGCGAGTGCCTTTGTGCTTTTTGGAGACACAAACTCTAGGTCGAACTCTTGGAGGACGACTACCCACTTGGCTGCTCGACTTTGTAGAAGGCGGCGGCTTAAGAGGTACCGCATTAGGTTTGAATTAGCCACTACTCTAGTATGGTTGGAAATGATGTAGTGGCACAATTTTTGAGCCGCGAAGACAACGGCTAGGGTTAGTTTCTCCTCGAGTGAATATCATAATGGGGGTCCTGTTAGCTTTTGACTAATGTAGTAAATCACGTGCTCTTGGCAAGCATCGTCTTCTTGGACCAAGACTCCAGCAATGGAATTTTCTGAGGCCGACACATAAAGGATGAAGTCTCAAGTGAAATCTAGTGGTGAGAGTAATGGTGCAGAAGCCAGGGATTTTTTGAGTGCCTCGAACAATTCTTGTGCTTGCTAATCCCAAACGAAGGGGATTTTTGTGCAGAGTAGGTGAATAATCCATAGGATTTTGTTGCATACTCTGGCACAAAGCAGCGAAGGAAGTTGGCCTTGCCTTGTAGGCTTTGTAGTTGGTGTCGAGTTCTTGGGGGAGGAAGATCAAGGATGGCCTGAACTTTGAGGGGATCTACCATTATCCCTTTGTGGGAGACAATAAATCCGAGTAAACGGCCTGTTGGGACACAGAAAACGCACTTGAGGGGGTTCAGGCGGATGTTGTACTTGCGGCAACATAAAAATACTTACCGCAAGTCTTCTATATGTTGTGCTTATTTTCATGATCGAGCGGTGAGATCGTCCAAGAAGACCAAGATGATGTGGACTAGGTTGTGGAAATAATAATTCATGGCGTGCTGGAAGGTGGCTCCAGCATTCTTGAGACCAAAGGGCATGACTTGGTAGGCAAATTCGCCCCATGGGGTTGTGAACGTCGTTTTGTAATGGTCTTCTTTCTGGATTTGGATTTGGTTGTATCTGGAGAAACCGTCCATGAAGGAAAAGGCCTCATGTATGGCGCATGCATCGATGATCTGGTCAATGAACGGTGTGGGGAAGTTGTCTTTGGGACATGCCCCATTAAGATCATGGAAGTCTGTGCAAACATGAATGGTACCCTATTTTTTATTCGCGGGAATAGGATTAGAAACCCAAGTTGTGTATGCAATGGGATAAATGAAGCCGGCTGTGAGCAACTTCTGTATCTCAGCTTTCACCGCAGCCACTTTGGATGGATGGATGGGCCGTTGCTTCTGGCGGATGGGTGCCAAATTAGGCCATGTATTGATGTGGTGTTCCACGATGGATGGATCTAAGCCGGGCATTTCAGTGTATGACCAAGTGAAGATGTCGTGGAATTCTCGAAAGAGAGCAGTGTAGGCATTGACCTCTTCATGGGAGCAAGATGCCCCTAGCATGATTTCTTCAACGATCTTAGAGTTGGTTGAGATGTCGATTTTAATTGTTAGCGAAATGTTCTCCATGTTCCCTTCTTCGAAGGCATCGAGTGCTGGGATTGGGTTCTTAAACTAGTCAACCTTCCCATGGATGAAATCTTTGGTCTCCACAGAAAAATGGTTGGACTTTGACACAAGCTCTTCCCGGAGGAAGAACGAGTGATGGTGCATGTCGTCCCATGGGTATTTCGGGGCAGTAAGAGCTTCAAGTGTCTCCTCATCGCTGTTGAAGCAATGAAGTGAGAGGTCTGATGGACCATTGTTGGAGATGGGGATGAGCTGGTCAGGGGAACTAGACATCATGTAAATGGACATGGTGTCGAATGAAGGAGGTGGTGGGTGAACTTCTTCGATCAAGGTGATCTCAGACTCAAGGGAATGGTGACGGAGGTCAGCAAGAGCCATTCAAAATTTGGGTAAGTTTTGGCAATGGTGGGAATAATGTCCATACAAGCCGCAAAGGGCGCAATCATGGTTTGTCCTTAATGCCTTGTTCTTGACTAGTGGTGCAATTGGGAGTTCAACCATGGGGATGTTTTTGTTTGTATCCATGGCATCCAGATGCGCACAGATCACTGGGATTTCAGGGCAATTCTGAGTTGGATGGCCCTGTTGTTCGTAGATGGCACAAGGTGGGACTTGTTGTGGTTCTGTGGTGGCTTTGGTGTTCTTTCCCCTAGCCCTTTTAGGTTGGGGTGGTCCAGGTGTGGGTGCGGTGGTTGGCTTATGTGGACTGGGTGGGGGGTGAGACTCAACCGCAATAGGTTGCACCGAAGTTAACACAACCTGGGGCATTGTTGGTTGAGCTAGTGGATCTAGATACCACACCGAGATCCCCAACATAAAGTTGGGTAGACTTAAGGTGCCCATGACCAGCTTGCTCATGACACCAGGTGGGGGAAAGAGGAAGGGAATTGTATGGACTGAAGATGAGCCCACATAACTCCTAGCTGGTTTCATGTCAGGGTGAGGTTGTGGCTACGACTGTGTGTAATTTTGCTGCTGCGGATGATGTTGCAGCTGTTGTTGGCATTGCGGTTGTAGACAATGTTGTGTTTATGGTTGGGGCTGCAGCTATGGTTGTTGTTTGGGTGTAGCGGTGCTTGATGAGACCATGCACAAGTTCGCAGTTTACTTTTGTGTTGGTGGTGGTGACACCAATGGGAAAGGAGCCTTCATGGTGGGATCAGCAAACAACCCAGGGCCCACATTCAACGGTGGGGAGACTGGTGTGTTTTCAACAACAGTGTTGGTTGCAGGGATGATGTTAGCATGTGCGGTCACCCCTTGCAGCTCAGTGGTGGTGATGGTAGGGATAACGTTGGCAGGTGCTGTTAACCCTTGCGGATCATGGTAGGTGAGCTGGTCAAATGTCACAATCTTCCCTTCATGGGGAACATCATGAGGCGAAAGACAGTTGACACTATGGCTCGCATGGCATACATGTAACTCCTCCCAAGGAGGAGGTTGTAATCCAGTTGAGCATTGATGACCTAGATGTCGATCATGACTATCTTCCCGGCTAACGTGATGGGGACATGGGGGAGGATTCCTTGGGCTTTAGTGGGGTGTCCATCATAATCCCCAAAATTTGTGGAGGACGGTTGCAGAATTGGTGATCCAAGCTTCTACCAAACCAAGGTAGACATGACACACGTGGATGCCCCCTCATCCACTATGCATTGCTGCACAACCAAGTTCTAGATGGATACTGGAATTTGGAAGGTGATAGTGGAGGGCATGTGTGGCTCTCTATTCTCTGTGTCAAATGTGATTAGCTTGGAATCAGAGGGGTCTACTGCCCCTAGAGTGTTTAGTAAGGCTTTCCGCTGCGTTGGGCATGTTTTAAGTACCTCAAGAGAAGACATGGCGGTTGGCGTTTGGGCCAAATCATCCACAATAATATAGCTGACTGCAGGTCTAGCTATGGTGTTATTGGCAATTCTGCATATGGGGGGGCACGGGAATGGGGGTAACTGGAGAGGTAGGTTGGTTGTCTTAGACATGGATGTTGCTAATGAGTCAATAGGTTCAGTAGTGGTATCGTACTGATTTCGTCTAGTCTATAAGTTGACCTCTTCAGTGGTCATGGTCATAAGGTGGTGAATGCTTGTTTCGGCCATGGCCGGTGCCCTCATTGGGATTGGCCTGGGGAGGGGGAGAGTTTGCCACCAATCCTTGGACTGGTAGTGGGTTTTGAAGCACCATGGGAGGAGGTCCTTGTGGTGCCTGGTTGGGTTGGGCTTGGGTGGGGGCATTGGCGGCTTATTGGGCCTCATTTCGGATGGCCTACTTAGCCCGAGCCATGAGGGGACACTCAAACGTGTAATTCCCATAGAAATCATAGAGTGTACATGGTTGGTTTGTGTTCAACAGTGCGTTGCGTCTTTGTGCATTTTTCCGTGGGGGGTTTTGGGTTGGCCGGTTAGCTGCAGCATTATTGGGAGGGTTCGGTTTTTGACCGCCTCCCTATGGTCAGTTATTACCTTGGTTGCGGGGCCTGTTGTTTCTAGCTTGCCCTTGTTGATTGTTGGGGGCAGGATGGTTGGGACGATTTTCATTAGAGGAAATTTCAACTCAGAATGGGCCTTTCAAATTTTATTCAATTTCCATGTCATCATGTGTTAGCCAATGAAATTTCTTTAAATTTGAAATACTGTATAGGTCTTAAACACTTTTTTAATATAAATTTGGGGATAGGTATCATAAAAAAACTACTTTTTTGTTTGTATTTTTGACATATCTCCTCGTGTTTTTACTCAAATTTTGATCGGGAGAGCTCATTGGATGCGGAACTAAATTCCGCATCCAACGATTACCCACTCGGCATACTTTCAATGGACCCCGCTACCCCAAAAACAAGAAATACATGAAAAAATAGAATGATGACATCATCATTCCATTTTTCAGGTATTTCTTGTTTTTGGGGTAGCGGGATCCGTCAAAAGTATGCCGAGTGGGTACTCGTTGGATGCGGAATTTAATTCCGCATCCAACGAGCTCTCCCGATCGAAATTTGAGTAAAAACACGGGGAGATATGTCAAAAATACAAACAAAAAAGTAGTTTTTTTCTTTTCTTCCTCCAAAATTAATAAATATTATTTTATTACTTTAACTATTATTTTATTAATTCATTTTAGGAGGCCCATTTTGAGTTGAAATTTCCTCTAATGGTTGTGCGAACACTTGTCCCAATGGGGTGGGTGGAGTGGGTGGGGCGAGTGCAGGGGCTTGAATTTGTTGCACTGGTGGTGCATAGTATATTTGTGGGGGTGGTGGTGCCATGAATGCAAGCATTTGCCCCACATATTGTTGTGTTGGCCAAGCCATGGCCTAAGCCTACTGCAGTGGCACAGGTTGTGCATAAGAGGTTGTTGCTCTGGACTGGGACATCATTCTACCATAGTTCGGAGCTTGGTTTTGGTAAGAAACATTAGTAGTGTTGCTTGGTTGGGGTGTAACGATAGGTGGTGTCAGTCGAGCCTGTGGTTGTTGGGAGACATACCCTATGATGACATCCACTACGTGGGATGCCCCCAGTGCATCGTGGTAGGAGGTACTCAGACGGGGAGCGTCTAGGATGACAGTATACAAGTATCCCGACTGGGCATAGATGAGGTCAAATTGTTGGGCCTTCAGTATCACCTCTTCTTCAAATTGGGGACATTCAGATGTGACGTCCTTTGCGATGGGTGGGAACAAAGTATTGAGGAACCAATCCAAGAATATCCTATCATCAAGTTGGATCTTACACAAGCTACGGCGTCATCGCTACTCATGGATATGATCGATGATGTGGGTGGCAGTGTTTTGGCGACAGGATAGCAGGATCTCCACCGCCTCGTCATATCTAACATGGAGTTGGAAATACTGTAGGAACATGAAGGCTAGGGAGTTGAAGTCAGAGTACTTGGCTTGTGGCAGCTCAATGTAGCATTTGGCCACGACACCTGTAAGGGTGCATTGGAACAGCCTCAGCCTGATGGAGTCTTCTACGATGCTATTGGATGAGCACCATAGATGGAATGTCATTATATGATTTTGAGGACATTCCTCAGCTTTGCCTTCAAACTTTGGGATGTCTGACAGTAGCTTTGTTGGCATAGGTGGCTAGAAATATTGGTGGCGGATGGGATCATTCATTAATCTAGCCAAGTTAGGCAAGTTCAAATGAGCCATGAAGGGCAGATTTGATCCCAAGTTCATGTGGGATGGGGCCACAATGGGGGTGGGGTTTGCAGGTGCATAATGGATCTGCATGGCTGGGGGTTCTTGTGGTGGCACCATGGAGGATGGGCCAATGCCCCCATGTGTTGTGGGTGGGATGATGTGGGTAGCAAGGGCATTTCCCCCATGCATGGCGGTAGGGGCAATGTGGGTGGTCGATGCACTTCCCCCCTATGTGGCAGGGGGGGCAATGTGTGTGGAGGGGCCACTACCACCATGTGTTAACACTGGGCCAGCCTGGTTGGTCACTATTCATGGTGGCAATTGGATAATGACATTCTACATGACTATTCTTGGATTGCTTGCCACATTGCGGGCGACAGGTTGTGCTGTGGACATGGGTCCACTTTCTAAGGTTAGGCTAGAAAATGTATCCGAGTTTGCAGTAGCCATGGGGCTAGATGGTGCGGTGTGGAGGTCTGGTTCAGACTGATATGGGTCTGAATCAGAATCAGAGGCTGTGTGGCCCTCTGATGGTGTGGGAGATTGATGAGAACAGCTACGACGGTGCCAACTGAGTGTTCCAAATGGTGGTGGTTCGCCTCTTAGGCATGCATAATATCATGGAGGATCAATTATGTTCGCTTGTGTGTATGAAACTAGTAGGTATGAAATTTGGACCCCGGTTTCAATGGATTCCTATTGGCTGAAGGTGGTCTCTCAGCCACCAAGACTGCCAGAAGACAATGCTTGGCTTGTTCCTCACGGATGGTTCTACTAAATCAGAAGGAGTCGTTGCCCGTTTCGCTTGGTAATTCCTCTCAGCGGCCAGCTACTTTGAGGTTCCTGTGGTACTCCTCACAATGAGTTTCTGGGAAAATCCCAAGTACTTCCCATAGTTGAAGCAGTCAGGGACTTATGTCCTCAAAGACTGCAGAATTGATTGAAATTAGTGTAAATTTGGTAAATTTTAAGGCTTACTCAGCGTCATGAACTGAGTTGGGTTAATTATTTGGTATGGTGTGTTGGTTTGTTTGTTTGTTCTAGTATTTGGTTTGCAATATGGTTTATGAATTCATGGTATAGTTCATATCATGGTTGTGTATGCAAACATAGACAAAAATTTGTAAGCAAATATGGTGATTAACCCTGAATTGTTGGCCTAACTAAATGTCTACCTCTCAGTGGTATTCTTCTTCAACCAAGAGAAGGTGTTGGGCTCTCAACACAATGGGACTAATCCCATCCGTAGATCCTCAGGTCACCTCCCAAGTGCTAGTTTGGTCAACAGGGAGGACGCTTAGCGCTGTGAGAAGCCCTCCTTCTCTACCCCCTCTACCTTCCAGGTCACCTAGTTTTAGTGGTTTAGGAAAAATACCATGGAGTGCCTAGATCTATACGAGCTTTCCCTTCGTCGTATCCCAGAATACCCCAGAGGGTGATGACTGGGTAGAGGAGGAAGGGTGCAGCAAGATGGTTAATTTTAGCTTACTTTTAGTTAGGCTAGTTCACTTTATTAAACCTTAATGATTGATTTAGCATATACACTTTATTCATGGATTTATTTGCAGAAAATGAAAACTAGAATTAAAAGAGACCTGCAATGGTGGAAAAAGGCAGCTGGGCCGCACTAACAGTCCTCTGAAACTGAAAATTGCTGCTAATTAAACTTAAAAACAACTTCTATGTGACAAGCCGCACATTTCTGACCAAATCTCGCGAGGGGGCTACGAGATGTTTCTAGAAATGAGTGAGGGGGTCACAAAAAATGCCAAAAAAGCCACAACTTGAGCTCCTAGGCTGAAGTCACACCTATCTGAGGATTAAGTGTGACCCGGGTGCGCTTGTCTAGGGATTAAGTGCACATTGTCTCACCTTTTCCCCTGATAAGAGCGACCTGCTCCGGAAAGGGGTGTTTTGGTGAGGCAGGGTCAGATCTGGCTGACAGTAACTGGTACTGGGGTCAGTCTAAATCGACTCAGCCTAGCAAAGGCTTCGGCACTAACAAAAATAGGAAATAAATTAGATTTAAATAGATCTAAACTAAGATTTTTGAAAACTAGGGTAAAATCTGAAAAACTTGAAAACTTGAAATTTTTTATCGAGGGATCCTGTGGGATCGACCCAATGGAGTCGCCAAAGATGTAGTGAGAATTTATCCTCACTACAGGGGTAAGAATGGCACCCTTGTGCCTATAAGGCACAAGGGTAGGTTCCTACCCTTAGAAAACAGTAAAAAACAGAATGTAAAAATGACATAAACAGAGTTGCAAATTGAAACTAAGCTAATCTAAGAAAATGGCTACAATAATAAACTAAATCTAATAGCTAATGACAGAAAAATAAAGAAAAGGAGACGATGGAGCATTGTTGAACCCCTCTGCACACAGTATGTCCAGGTTACGCCTCCAAAACCTGCAAAATAAACCTATACTACAATGGAGACAACCTGCAAATAACGTTAATGAAAAACCTGCAAATGGAGATGAGGGTTAGAAAATAAAAACAAATAAAACAAGCATAAAAAGATATTATACCTCACTTAGGTGGAAATGGGCCACCATGCCCTAGCTCATGGGAGCACCTCTCTCTTGATTGGGAAGTAATGGCTTGGGGAAATGGAGATGGAGGAGAGGGAGAGTGGGTGGTTTGAGAGCAAGAGGTCTCAAAGCATCAACAGGTAGCATAACAATAGGCAAGTGAGGAGTGATTTGAGAGTGACCCCCCACCCTCCTTATATAATTTTTCCAAGGGGTTTTAGGGTTTTAATCCCTTGGTCAAGGCTTTAGCCCCTTTTTTGGGCCTTTAGCCCCTTCCGCCCTAACTTTAGCCCCTTTTTAACGGCTTTTAGCTCCTATGGGGCTATTTTGGGCTCTTTTTTGGGGTTTTTAGCCCTTTTTTTCATCCTTGGGATCTTTTGGAGGTGTGGGGGTCAAATGGAATGTCTTATGGAGTGAAATGAGTGTTGTGAGATGGTGTCCTTGGGTGGTGTATGCCATAGAGAGGTATGTGGGGGGGTTTTGGGTTAGCACACCCCTCCCGGTGTAAATATCAACCAATATCAGTTATAGCCACTACTAGGATAGGATTGTAAGTCCCTTGTCGCCCTAGTGGAATTTAGTGATGAACAGACAGTATGACTGGTTCAGCTTTTATAGGTAGTTTTCTATCACCAAGTGCACCTACATGAAAAATGGAAAGAAATGCATTAGTTCATAAGAACTAAGTAAGCTCGACATACCAAGTAGAAAACAATTACATCTCAAGTGTTACAAGGGAAACTAGTCCCACCACTCTACCCATTTTTCCAATAGCAAAGTTAAGTGAGAATTGTTTACACAACAAATAATCAAACATTATAATTAATGAGTATGTAATTGAATTAACTATCATACATGTAAATTCATAACCCTTGATCAAGATAGTAAGCAACATCACGACAACATAAGTATACATTAAATAACTGCATCAATAAATATGAAAGAAGAATGTAAGAACAACTTACGACTTTACAATACATTAAACAAACTATGACACATTCCGCACAAGTTCAAATAATGTCCAGCATAGGTAGTTTTGACTAGCCTAATAATTTTGTTTTTTTCAAATTTTGGGAACATTACAAGTGGTGTAAGAGCCCAATTTCAATAGTAAGAGACCAAATGGGAATACAAGACATTTGCTGGAAGGAAAATAAAGTATGTTTTAAATTTTGTTAACTAACAGAAATTTTTCCTGTTATAAAAAATTTCCAATTGCAGGATTTTAAAAGAACAGTTCATATCATGAACACTAAAGAAGATAATAGCCAGCAAGGGAACTTGAATACCCCCACCCAAGAAGCAAAACTAGAGGTAGAAATGAATTCTGACATAATGAAAACCATACAAAGTCTTCAAGAAGACTTGCAAAGTTTCATAGATGATAATTTGAATGAGAGAAAGGAACATCAAGCAATTAACGAAGCATTGCTATGAAACATGACGGGGGGAAGCCCGCATGGAAAATCCACTCATTCCACAAACAGTTTCAAGAAGGAACCTTATCATAAATGGGTCAGCAACACAAGAGAAGAAGGAAAAGACAAACACACCCTTGAACCTCCAGAAGTACATTATCACTGTCCTTCCAGTGATGACTCTCTTTCTCCATGCAAAAAGAAATGAAGAAATGATGACAATCTCCAAGGGGTGTTCAGGAAAATAAGAGCCCCAACCTATGAAGGAGAGATGAAAATGGGGGAAAAATATAAAGAGTGGTTGTTAGTTATGAGAAAATATTTCTGAGTCCATAACTATTCTAGTGAGATGAAATCTTGTATATCCATTTTTAACTTAAATGGAAAAGCGACCAGATGGTGGAGATATTTGAAGCATACCAAGAAAGATGAGGTAATAGAAATATGTTGGAGTAATTTTTGCAAGACTTTTCAAGAAAATATATATCTCGAAAATATTATTCGACAGAAAGGTGAAAGAGTGGCACAAGTTATGTCTGGGATCCATGACTATGGATGCTTTTATTAACATATTCTTAGATCGGTTACATTATGTGCCATACATCAAGGACAAGAAGATAAAAATCCAGCAGTTTTTTGGGTGTTTTCCTCCCAAATTTCAGGAAATGGTTGAGTTTTACATACCTAAGACCTTGGTCACCATATTGCACAAATCTAGGATTCACTATGAGAAGGGGAAGCGAAGGCAATAGAACCTAAACAAAAACAGAGATAGGTCTAAGAACTTCTCTGACAACCGCAAACTGGTTTTTAACCCACCACCATATAGAAAATAGAACAACATTTTTCAAGCCAATAAGAACTTCAACAAATCAGGTACAAATCCATATGTACCGGCTCCAAATGCTAACAAACCAACAGCAACTAGGGGAGACAATGTTGCCCCACTGCAGATTAAATGTTGGAAATTCCCATGGCCTCATTATGCCCATGATTGTAAGAACAAGACCAATGGGGTCTTGCACAAGATACAAGAAGAACCAACGGTAGAGGACATTGATGGAACACCGTGAATTTATGCATCCTTGGATGGCCGACAGGAAGAACATGAGGGTACCATGGTGGAGATAGAAGGTAATATCTTGAACACCTATATTTCAATACTGATTGACCCTGGTGCTTTCCAGAGCTATGTATCACCTAAAATCATTGATGTATGTAAACTAGGAAAAGTTAAACATGATAAACCCTTTATAGAACAATTAGCCACAGGTATGAAACATAAAGTTTTGGAAATAGTTAAAGATTGTGAGGTAAACCTAAATGGATTTTCTACAAAAGTAAACCTGGACATTATACCCTTAGTATTGTATGGTATACTTATCGGCATGGACTTGTTGGAACAACACCATGTTATGCTTGATTGCTTACATAAGTCAATCTTGTGTACATATAGCCAAGGGAATCGAGTGAATATTCAATACATACCAAAGAAAGTTTCTGTAAGGAAGATATCTACTTTACAAGCAAAAAAGTGTGTTAGGAAAGGTTGCAAGTTGTTTGCATTAAATATCCAAGACATAGAGGCTGAGATAGAACAACACATAAAGGACCTTCCCATTATTTTAGAATTCAAGGACATATTCCCTGAGGAAATCCTAGGATTACCTCTAAAATGAGACCTAGAATTTTCCGTAGAACTGACACCAAGATCAGTTTAGGATTCTAAGGCCACTTATCGCATGAGTGCACCATAGTTGGTGGAACTCAAACTGCAATTCCAGGAGTTGATAGAAAAAGGATATATCTGACCAAGTGTTTCCCCTTAAGGAGCATCGATACTTTTCATAAAGGAGAAGGATGGTACGATGCGGATGTGCATCGATTACCATCATCTTAACAAGATGACTATCAAGAACTGATACCCACTCCCTAGGATCGATGACTATTTCGATCAAGTACGAGGAACAAATATATTTTCAAATATTGACCTGCGATTCAAGTACCATCAGGGATGAACTCACGACGAAGATATTTACAAAACCGCCTTTCGTACAAGGTACGGTCACTATGAGTTTGTAGTAATGCCATTCGGGTTGACAAATGCACCCACAAACTTTATGTGTATGATGAACAGTATATTTAGTAAATATATGGATAAATTTGTTTTGGTATTTATAGACAACATCCTAGTTTACTCTAAGAGTAAAGGGGAACAGGAGGAACACCTTTGCATAGTACTATGAGTGTTACTTGAACACCATCTTTACGCCAAATTTAGTAAATGTGATTTTTACAAACCATAGATACAATACTTGGGTCACATCATCTCCGATACAGGTATAGCTGTGGACTCGCAAAATATTAGAGCCATAAAATATTGGCCTACCGATACTAGTGTCACTGACATTAGGTCCTTTTTGGGATTAGTCAGATATTATCGAAAGTTCATTGAGAACTTCTCAAGAATAGTTTGTCCCACAACCACTTTGCAAAAGAAGCAAAATAATTTCTTATGGACAACCAAGTGCGAGGAAAATTTTCAAAATCTTCAACATATTTTGACAACTACACCAATACTACTAATTGCAAATCCTGATGGGGATTTCATTGTTTGCACAAATGCAAGCAAGTAAGGGCTCGAAGGAGTCCTCTTACAGAAAGATTATGCGATCTATTATGAATCATGAAAGTGAAAAGAACATGAGCAGAATTACCCCACACATGATCTTGAGTTAGCCACCATCATTCATGCCTTGAAGATGTGGACACACAACCTCATGGGACGAAAATTCCTTCTGATGACAGACAATATTAGCCTGAAGTATTTATTCAAGTAGTCGGATCTGAACGCCAGGAAAGCTAGGTGGTTGGCTTTCCTTAGTGACTACCATTTCGAGCTAAAGCATATTAAGGGAAAAGAGAACAATATTGTTGATGCTTTAAACCAAGGAACTCTTATGATATATGAGGTGAATTTAAGTCAAACCAATTTGGATTTACACAAGAGGATTAGAACGACCAACATAGTTGACCCTTTCTTTGTAGAAATCCTCAAGAAGGTCCAAGAGGATAGGTTGTTTCAAAAACAAAAAGAGTACAAGGTAGACAAAATAGGACTGTTATGGTCCAAGGAGAGATTGTATGTTCCATAAGCAGGGGACATTCAGTCTAGCATCCTCACACAATTTCATAAAACACCCTACTTGGGGCATCCAGAATATCAAAAGATGATATTCGTCATTAACAGACACTTTTTCTGGCCTAATGTAAATGCCAACATTGCGTTGTTTATCATGAAATGTCATGAATGTCAGCTGGTTAAAGCTGAGCATCAGCATCCTTCGGTATTGCTGCACCCCTTACCCATTCCGGAATGGAAGTGGGTGGTCATTAGTATGGATTTTATCACCGGTATAACTAAGAGTAAGAAATAAAATGATTCTATCTTTGTAGTAGTAGAAAAATTGTCAAAAGAAACACACTTCATTCCAGTGAAGTCGACCTACAAGGATGTACACATTGTCGATATATTCTTGAAGGGGATATTTAGATTGCATGGGATACTCAAGGAAATCATCTCGGATTGAGATACTAAGTTTACCAGAAACGTTTAGAGATCTCTTTTCTCCGGATTAGAGACACATTTGAACTTTAGTACTGCTTATCACCCATAGATAGAAGAGCAGACAGAAAGGGTAATCAATATTGTTAAGGACATGCTTAGGATGTATGTCCTAAACAACCCCACCAAGTGGGAAGATTACCTACATCTTGCAGAGTTTTCATATAACAATGAATACCAGACTTCCATGAAGATGAGTCCCTTTGAGGTACTCTATGGACGGAAGTGTAGAACACCGGTTACTTGGGATAGCCTGATGGATTAGCTCATGTTAGGGCCTCACATGTTAAAGGACTTGGAACAATGGGTTACCAAGGTCTAGGTGAACCTTAAAGAAGCACAAGCCCGCTAGGAAAGCTACATGAATAAGAAAAGGAAAGATAAATATTATCAAATAGGATACCATGTCTACTTGAAAGTAAAAGCAAAATGAATCTCATTGACATTGGGTAGGTGTGGTAAGTTAGCACCTAGATTTTGTGGACCCTTTGAGATACTGGCCAAGAGAGGGCCAGTGGCATATGAACTAGCATTACCCGCTCACATAAGAGTTCATAATGTTTTCCATGCATCTTTATTAAAGAAATATGTTGATTGGTCCTTATTACAGGTGGAACCTGAAGGGGAATTTCCCCCTAAACCTCTTCATATATTGCATAATAGAGAGGTGAAACTTAGGAAGTGCACCATAGTCTAGTTGAAAGTGCAATGGAAGCACTTCGAACGGAATGAGGCTACTTGGGAGAATGAATCCACCATGAGAAAGGCCTACCCTGCCTTGTTTCATGATTTCATTCTAAGTCCTTAGAACACTAAGGACAATGTTGTTCCAAGCAGGAAGGGATGTAATATCCCGAATTTTGGACCTAACTCTTATGGGCATGAGCCCCATTGATTATTATGTTACCTTGATGTTTTATTTTGATATACTGGGTCAAAGACCCCACTACATATGAACATCATGATTTGCTTTATATATTGGGCGTAAGCCAATTGCATATTATATATATATATGTTTGATTGTGTTGGGTGTGGACCCTAAACCACATGAATGATGAGATGTTTTGTGTTGAGCGAGGAGCTCTAGAGCACATGGGTAATTGATGTTTTGTGTTGAGTGAGAAGCTCTAGATCACATGAGTACTTATATTTGTGTTGAGCGAGAAGCTTTGGAGCACATGAGTTTTGAGACATTTGTGTTGAGCATGAAGCTCTGGAACACATGAAAAGATAAATTGGAAGTGTTGGGCATAAGCCCTAGAGCCTTCGATGTTGATGTTGAGCATAATCTCTAGAACATCGAATCCTTGGCCATTATATCCCTAGGTGTATCCCACAAGTACATCGTAGCATTAGTGTTGAGCAAGGAGCTTTGGAAATGCACTAAGTTTGTATGTCACGTCCGCTCCCGCCTTGGAGGAGGAAACGTGATCATTTCTTCTACCTGAGTTACCCATCTCTTATACTCAATCGATTATGCATGCGTTTAATGATCCATGTTTCCTTTTTTTTCTTAAACCTCTTTCAGATCCACACAAGAAAAAAATTCCCTCTTGCTAACACTGTATTCATTCTTTATCTTCCCCAAATCGCAAAATGATCGAATGGCTGAGAAGGACCACAACGGAAATCAATGGTCTCTGTCAGTTCTGCATCCGGAGACAAATCGACGATGGAGAAGCATCCTGCAGAAAAGAAATGGTGCAGAGAGCTTCACTTACGGAATTGAAAACATATCAAAATTTTACTCTCACACTCTACATCCCGCATGGGGAACGACCGTCGTAGAGATCGAAGTTGCGGAAATCAAAATTTACCAGAAGTCATTTCTGCATCTCGTAAATTGCGGAAAGGAAATTTCTCCAAATGACATTTCCATATCCCGCATCCCGCAAGTTACGGAAAGGGAATTACGAAATGGAAAATGTGCAGTATAAACTTATGCAAAGCACATTTCTGCATCCCTCATCCCGCAAGTTGCAAAAAGGGAATTATGGAAGGGAAAATGTGGATTCCAAACTTCTGGAAAGTGCATTTCCCGCATCCTGCATCCTGCAAGTTGCGAAAGGGAAGATGTGGAGTCCAAAGTTTTTCAAAGTGCATTTTCACATCTCGCATCCCACATGTTGCAGAAAGAAAAAATATGCAGAAATTCGATCTGTTCATGAAAATTTCTAAGTCTAAAACTGATTTTGATCATTTAAGCCATCACCAATCCAACCGATCTAGCTCCATAACAAATTAGAAAATTCATTAAAATAAAATTACATACACATATACATCATTCATGAAATATACAGCGCATTAAATACATTCCATTTAAGAATTCATCATATTCATATTCATGTATAACCAAGTACAAATGCAAGGATTGAAGCACAAGAAATACTTATCTTTATCAGAAGCTTGTCCCACAACCAGCCATGTCACTGCAATGTTCCACCCAACCATAGGCCAATGTGCTCATCAATCTCTCAGCAACAGTACCACCCCCATGCTCGCCATGATTTCCCCAAGGAATAAGGAACACTAACACACTCTCTCACAGCCAATGATACAATAAAACTCAGCTAAGCTGACACAGTTGTGTTTATTAGGCTTACACATGTAGTGCTTCACACATAGTCAAAATTCACACAAGACACAGCCGAGAAAGCTACCAGTTGAGTTTATCAGGATGGAAAGGAGGTCAAAAGACTGACTGCTAGGTTAGTGAGATCAATCAAAGAGCTATGGACACCTGCACCAAATCTATCTTTCCTTCTAAAGCATCTGCACAGCCAACACAAGGAATCATTCACTTCTCTGCTCCATAGTCCCTCGAGCTATGCCTTCCCTCTCTAGTGCTATCCTTAATGTACAAAGAAGAAAATAACCCCCCCCATATCTTTCTGTGAGGTTCCTTTTACACTAGGTTCACCAGGCATGTCTAGACTCCATTTCCATTCCCCAAGACAGTTCAGAGACCACAAAAGGGTGTACATACATCGATCATAGTTCTAGGTTCAAGAAAACACTATAGAGGCCAAGGATTGCATGCACACACAACAATTACGAACTTTTGAGCATTGCATGAGCCAAATTGACTGATACCATCCCAGAATCCAAATATTCTTATTGGTTTATCAGTTCATAATGAAAAACTATTTTTGGGTATGCGCGTTCAGGAAAATGATTGACAAACAAGGAAATCGTGAAGGAGGAAACAAAACTCACACGACAATAAAAAAAATGTGAAGGATGAAACTTCCAAAGGTTTTATGCATGATTCCACGTGCTTGAAAATGAAAATGAATGAATGAATGAATCCATGATCCATCAACAAAACATCCTGTCGTTTTTCCAAAACATGAGGGAAGGTGAAAAACAAATGCATGAGGGAATGGCATACTTTTTTGGTTGTTTTTCTTTCCCATGCAATAAAAAAAACAATTTTCAGAAGTGGAGCTCTTCCCATTTCGAATTTCTGCCAAAAATATTGCCATTCCCACCAAATGACTCAAGGTTAAACATTCGCCTCCCCCTTATCCTTAGGAAAATCATGCCCCCATCTCTTTAGCATTTGTGGCGCATAGCTGGCTGTAGGTTTTTAATTAATTTGTGTTTTACATGATGTATCAAGCATATCGTACCTGGCTAGCACATAAACCATCAATGTTGATTCTAACCGCTGAACACAAACACAAAATAAATGGCAGGGCCTTGGCCTTGAGCTCCTTGCCATGATTTAATACAATATTCACATAATTTGAAATTTAATATCACGGGGTCAAAAACCGAGGTGTTACATTGTAACTCCCTATTTTTATCGTTGAGTATGGGGTCTAGATAAGCGTTAGAAGTTATTGAAAATAATTAATTATGTCGAGTGAAAACGACTTGAGAAAAATATTGATCTCATCTGACTTATTTACAAGTGACTAAATGAAATTTTGAATTTATGAATCTCATCAAGTACTCAAAAACTATGATGTTATACGATGGAATCCAACATGCAAGGATGTTTAGAGCTTCCTACCCTAGTAGACCTAATCACCTACCAGATGACCTTAATGAAGAAAGTGTCATAAGTTTAGGGATCATAATATATGATACCCGCAGACAAATGTTAACAAATAATATATTATTATATATTTTATACATGGTATGTATAAAGAGTAAGCATAGTAATAATATTAATAATGTAAGAAAGAAGGAAAATCTCCATCTATTATTATTATTACTAAAATAAAATTAAATATTATAATACCTACAAAAGTCCAATTAGGAACTAGTTAAAAGTTCCTAAGTTAAAATATTAAAAGTACCTAAATTAAATAAAAAGGGTTAAATCAAGAAATCAAATGATTCTTGATTTAACTGCCCCTTTGACTGAAAAGTCTCTCTATAAAGTTCCAAGCCAAAGAGAGCCTTGGGGATCTCTTCCATATTTTTGGAGTCATTATTTTGCCTCATTATTCTCAAGAGAGTTCTTGGAGAACATTTTCCTAAGAGGAAAAAAGTGAACTGATCCAAACCTTATATACAAGTTAGGGAAGCCGTACCTTAGGAGTTGTAAGCTACTTGCATGTTGGAATGAGCTCAGGGGGATCCAGACTAAAACCAAGAACAGTTCAGGGTCATGGTTGGGTGGAACGTGGTAGTTCCCAAGTGATTCGGTCATCCATATAGAGGTCAGATCTGCCTATGAATTGTTAATGCTGGGTAATTGAGTGTGCAGGTTTCAACCATTGCAATAGCTTCACGTTTTAGGTATGAGGTCCTTGACTTCCTATTTCATTATCTAGTATAATTTCTGTTTAGAATATGCAATTGTTCATGTTATACTTCTAACCCTATGTTTACAATTGTTTTCGTGTCAAAATATTTAAGGGTTTACATGTTATTTATAAACCCTACGTGTGTAAATTAATTCATGTTTAAGAAATATTTAGGATTTATTTCTGCTATACTTAGTTCTACATTTATTTACAGCTTAAACTTTGTTTTTCTAAAACCTAGGAATTACTCTAACAATGCCTATATATTTATTTACCTAAGAACTCTATTGGTAGATTCCATATTGGGAGCACATCTATAATTAGGAATAAAAGACTAATTCACGTTAAGATATAAATAAAACCTAAAAATAAAATACAGTTAACTAATATAGTAAACATAACCTAATATATAAATTATTTACATTATATCAAGTATAAACAGAACAATATTCTAAATGAAGCAATATTGTAAACACATTATTCTATACTTAAGAATAATCATCAATTCAAAGTACTAAAGCTTAAATAAAAACCATCTAAGACCTCTCACGGTTTGTAATTATTTCTACCAAGAATGAATGTTAAACAATATCTTTTTCCATTAACCAAATAACTCATAAGTCGAACCTAGAGTCCAAGTATCGAGACCACTTAATGGTCCACGATTTTTTCTTTACCAATACTCCACATTAAACCATACCATATATTTATCATACCAACTACATCCACGGAATCATATTGAGTAAAGAAACTATCACATAATAAATCCATTGCATATATAATAACTCAAACCCTTTCAATACTTACAAACTACATTATAAGAATAGCATGCCATAACGAAATCCCCAACGCAATAAATCAACCATAATACTATGTAAAGCATGCATTAAAAATGTAAATATAATTACAATGAGGTCGTAGGATTGATTCATGTAGGCGTTATGCCCAAATCGAATCCATACATATATAAACCCTTACAATCGTAACAACCCACGATCGATTTTTGTAGGGTTTGTTTATTTACAAGTCAGAGTAACGAATCATGTAGGATTCAATATTTGATTTCTACCCCATGCTATAGAATTCCACTATCAAAGCAATGCTATATATATAAATACATAGGCTATAATCTAAAACATCAAAACTTTGCATAGCGGTCAAAAGACCCAATAAATTTATCCACTGTAGCTATGGCCCTCAGCCCTATCTTTTAACAAGGTCCTTAAACATTAACGGAACCTTGTCAACGCTAGGAGTTTAGAAATGACAACCATCGAAGGGTTATACCCTGTCATGACTCTTACATCTTAAACATAAATATTTATCCATAAACAAGTTTCACCCATAAAAACGATAATTCAATTGTACCATACACTATCACAAATCAAATGGCAGGAACGCCAATGCCACATACGGTAAGGCCCTTAAATCCAACGACGTTGTCAATGTTTATCCATACAGTAATTCAAACAATGTTTTCAACTACACATATCCCATATAATAACCACAATCCATTCATCTAACTACACAGTCGCGGTGTAAATTGCAGGAATGCCATTGCCCTTCACGACATGGCTCCAAAGGCCAACAACACACTAACAATTTCATACAAAGAAATTAAACACCAATTCTGAATACTCACAATGCAACGAAGAAGAGTGCTAACCATGAAATTAACAAAGGAAATGCAAATATTGTAGATAAATAGAAACATAAACATTACCAAAAGTAATAAGGGGTTACACAGTCGTTTAAACTCGGCCTTGCACCATTGCAAGCAATGGTGCTATTGCCTTTTCAATAAAATAAACTTATTACAATACACAGATCCTGTCGATAGTTACCAAGTCATGTTTTCCATACAGATTTCCCGTTACTACAACCCGAATACATTATAGTTATGACCCAAAGGAACTAAACACCAACCATGAAATAAAACGCCCAGTCCTAACACATCCACGATGCTTACCCATTACAATTACAGACAGACCCCTTCCCAAAAAGCAACCATAAGAAATGGGAGCCAAGCATTCAAACCCATGAAAAGTATTAACTCGATCACAACATCTAAGAAATTGAGGGAACAAGTTAAACACTTGTTATACCAGGATTACCCGAATGGGTATGGTTTTTCCCACAGAGCTACCCATGAACAATGACCATAATTTTCATCACGCCCTGCAAACTGCAACACGGAGCATAGGCCATGATGAGAAGTATGCTTAGAAACCCAAACTCAACAGACAAACAACGCTTCCACACTAGAATGGATACATACCTTTCCATCGTATCTAGACTCCCAAGCTCCACTCCATCACACAACGCAGAGGCAGAGTTCATGCAGCCCTACAGCAAATGATCCAAGCCAATGCGTGACCCAAGCCCTAAGCTTGAGGCCCATGCATTCTGATGCACATTAATGTCGCCACCATGGCCTCTATCAACCAAATTCGAAAGCCACTTTGTATAGTTTATATCACCCCTTAAAACACAGAGCCAAGTATTGTTCAAAGTGCCATGTAGAGTATACATCGAATAACATAGGTTTATCCATAACTCCATGGAATATGAAATATGCCATGGAAGGGATATTGATATGGTTTTAAATATTACACCCAAAACCATGTTAATATACAAATCAAGCCTCCCAAGCGTTAAATACCATGTCACCACATGAATGAGGTTATAACATATCAATACCATACAAAACGAGAATCATTTAGGGAGTATTTACAATAGGTAATTATGAACCTCTCAACAAATCTGTAAAAATTATAAGTGTAATCTAGATAACATAGTCTAGTGAAACTCCCCGCCTAGTGTAAATATCAACCAATAGAAATTATAGTAACTACTAGGATAGGACTATATGTCCCTTGTCACCCAAGTGGAATTTAGTGAAGAATGGACAGTATGACCCGTTCAACTTTTATAAGTAGTTTTCCATCGTAAAGTGCACCTGCATGCAAAATGGAAATAAATGCATTATTTTGTAAGAACTAAGTAAGCCTGAAGTATTAGGTAGAAAAAAAATTAGCTCTAAGATGTTACAAGGGAAACTAGTCCCGCCACTCTACACATTTTTCCAATAACAAAGTTAAGTCATAATTGTTTACATAACAACTAATCAAATGTTATAATCAATGAGTATGTAATCAAATTAACTATCATACATGTAAATTTGTAACCCTAGATCATGATACTAAGAAACATCACGACAACATAAGTATACATTAAATAACTGCATCAAGAATTATGAAAGCACAATGTAAGAACAACTTACAACTTTACAATACAGTAGACAAAGTACGACACATTCTGCACAAGTTCAAATAATGTCTAGCATAGGTAGTTTTGACTAGCCTAATAATAATAAAAACTATTTTCAAAATTTGGAGACATTACATTGACCGAAGAAATGAGTTGCAGATGACTATGGACTTCATGAACAAGCGCAAGAGTACATTATAAAGAAAACATTACATTATCATCAAACACTAGCAACATTTGCACCAAGAAATCCAATTTTTTGCCATTATTAAAGCAGAGCTCATCTCTCTCTCTCTTAGAGACCAAACAAAACACACGAACATCAAATCCAACATTAAACTCTTGAAAAACCCTAATTGCAAAACCTCACAAATGGAAGTCCGATATGATATCTCGAGGCCAACTTGGAAGCATGGTTGCACTATAAAATCACATCGAGGACACGCTTTTAAGGAAATCCAAATCAAGTACAACTCTCTTAAACCCTCATCAAGATCAAATGATGGATTTTTAATCCTTATTTCGAACCTTGTAAACTATTCTTAGAACCATATCGTAAAAACCATTGCAATATAAACCAATGAGTATTATAATATCTTAAAATTTCAAACCATGGTTTAACATTCCATGTTCAAAGCTTTATAGCCCTTGGTGCCATTAGGAAAAAGGTCCTTTATGTTACCTTATACCATGCGCTTAGGACTATGGTAAGGCTCGTGTCCACATAAACCTTTATCATAAAATCTTATTACATTGCAAGGTTGGATCAAAACTATGGTATAGTCTCCCAACCTTTGGGATACTAAGGCCCAAGCAACGGAAATAAAAACCAAAGCAAGAAAATGTAGAACATCGCCTCTATGTGTGGCTGTACACAGTGGATAGACTTCGTCATTACCCAAGCTAGTGAAACCTAACATAGGGAGCAAAATGACATAAGTAATTTACATAACAATCACTAATTAACTCATGAGTAAAATTGCTTGCTAAGAGTTGTAAGATTATTGCTAGTTATATGCATGCATAGTCTTTTTAATTACTATTATTTTTGAGGTGCGTGAGAGATACATTTCATTCTTGGAGAATTATTAGGCATGTTGTTATCACTCCAGGAAACTCCTCTAGGTTATAGCTCGAGGATTCCTGGTAACTTACAATTTTTTTGAGTTTTTTTGATATGGATCAAGTCAGTTGACCTATATAACCTTTCCACTCTCAAGGCATGCATAAAACTCACTCACTTACAAGGATTTTAGTTATAATTGCTCAAAAGTTTGACAATAAGGTGTAGGGATGGAGAACTCACCAGGATGGCAAACTTACATACAAAACACATGCATATAAATGGCTAAATCCTTATGAAGATGGTACTTATAAGTCAAATTGCACTCACAAACCAATAGGATGACACCTATCATCTTTTTAATCAATCTAAAAATGACCTAAATACACATTCAGGCATAAGTACAGTAAAGAAGGAGATGATGGCTTAACAGATCACAACAAAAGAGCTTATA
>LPNX010804061.1:3819-15725 GCA_001517045.1 Pseudotsuga menziesii
CACTGGCCTGAATTTCTACATGGTATCAGAGCCATTGTAGGTTTTTAGTCTCCTTAAAAAAAAATTTGCAGGTTCGACATCAAGACTGGGAGCCTTCTACTGACAGCCAGGACAAATTTTCTAAAGCTATGGATTCACAGAAAACTATCTTGACTCCCTTCAACTATTTTGAATGGAAAACAGAGATGGAGATCTTGTTGAGAGCGAAAGGCCTCTACAGGGTGACTATGGCTACAGAAGTAGAGCCCAATGCTGCTGTAGAGAATATCAAATGGCACAATCGGAGAGATGAGGCCTATGGCCTCCTATGTCTCAGTATTTCCCGAGACCTCCTTTTCCATATCGATGGATTAACTTCATCGGATCAAGTATGGGAGAAGATTTATAATATTTTTGGAAAGACAGATGAGATGAGGGGACATCAGATCGAAAATGAGCTGATTTCTCTGAGTCCCAGTAGCTTTGAATCCCTGCAGCTATATTTCTCCAAGTTCAAAGCACTAGTTTTGCAGCTGAAGCAGTGTGGTATCGAAACGAAATATGATCAGCTCGTATTGGCCATCCTCTGGAAGCTAGGACCTAACTACTCAGTCTTTGTTTTGACCTTCTATGCCACAAAACTCACAACTCGAACCTGGAATATGATTAGCCTTGCATATTTCATGGAATCTCTCACACAAGAACAAGACAAGCTGGTGATGATGGGCACCATCAAACCATCCAAATATCAAGCTTTGATTGCTGGAGATTTGAGGGTGGATTCAAAAAGAAAAAATAAATCTAAAAATCCACCTGAGAAAAAGAGAGACAAGAAGCAGTCTCCAGAGGATCAACAAGGTCCCAAGAAAAATACCCAGAAGAAGAAAAACAAAGGTGAAATGAACAAGTGCTCATACTGTTCGAAGGGAAATCACATTGAAAGCTCTTGTATGAAAAAGCAGATTGATATGCTGACCCAACTCCTGGAGAAGAATGGCATCTCCCTTCCAGAAAGCTCAAAGAAGAGAGAAGGAGGATCAAGTTCAGATGACAGAGAGAGAGTTCAAATCAAGCTCACCCAGTTTTATCATTGATTTTGGAGCTTCAAGACACATGGTTTCGACTAAGGAGGCCTTCTCCTCACTGGATATGTCGAAAGGACCATCTATTGTACTGGGAGATGACTCTCTCACTGAAAGTAAAGGAAAAGGAAGGATAGATCTTGATCATGGTAATTTCAGCAATGTGCTATATGTCCTTGGTCTCGCCTCCAACCTCCTATCAGTGTACCAGATGACCCACACTGGGTCTCCTAAGAAATTCATATTCTCTCCTGATGAATTTGAGATCACATAAATCTCAAGTGGTAGAGTCATTGCAAAAGGAGTTGCAAATCATGCTCAAAAGGTATACATGTTCTCACACTTCCTAGCTTACTCAAACCCCTCTGCTCTTCTTATCCATGCTAATGAAGCTAGCAAGCTATGGCATGAAAGATTTGGCCATCTAAATTACAAGTATCTGTCTGATCTTAGTGAGAAATAAATGGTCATAGGGCTTCCCAAGATAAAATTTTCCAAAGGAGTCTGCCAAGGTTGTATCCTAGGAAAACACCCAGAGCACAAATTTGAGAAAGCTAGTCATGAGAGAACCTCTGCACCCCTAGAGCTGATTCATAGTGATGTTGCTGGCCCATTCCATCATATGTCCATGAGTTAGGCCAAATATGCATTGACCTTTATTGATGATTTTTCCAGGTATTGTTGGGTTCACTTCATGAAACACAAGTCTGAAGTTTTTGGCCTATTCAAAGTCTTTAAGGATTTGGTTGAAAACCAGTGTGGAAGGAAACTCAAGGTCCTCAGATCTAAAAATGGTGGTGAGTATGTCAAGTATGAGTTTATTAACTATTGTGCAGATGTAGGTATTCAGATGCAGCATTCTATCCCTTACACACCACAGCAAAATGGTGTTGTTGAGAGGAAGAACAGATCACTGAAGGAGATGGCAACATGCATGATGGAGGCCAAAACTTTGCCACCAAAGTACTGGGCCGAAGCTATCAACTGTGCAGCCTATATTCAGAATAGGGTTCCTCACAAACATCTTGATGGCATGACTCCCTTCAAAGCATGGAGTGGGCACAAGCGAGATGTGACCCATTTCAGGATTTTTGGCTCAAAGGCTTGGGCTAGGATTCCAACAGAGAAGAGGAAGGCTTTGCAGCCCCAAATCCAAGAGTGTATTTTTGTTGGATACTCTAAAGATTCAAAAGGGTACAAGTTGATAAATTTGAGCACAAACAAAGCCTTCATTGAAAGGTGTGTTCAGTTTGAAGAAGAACCCCTTGCAGAAGTGGAAGTTGGTGAAGCCTCTTCATCACCTGAACCTCAAGAAGTAAGTAAAGAGTTTGTTGAACATGATGATTCTGATTTTTCTAATGGAGATGAGTTTATTGAAGACCCAAACAGCCCCACAAGGCCTAAATGGGCAGCCAAGACACTACATGCAGCAGGAGAGCTAGCTGGGGATCCCAATGACCCAAGGAGGACTAGATCTCAATTTGAGAGTGGTCTGTGCATGAAGGATCCTATGTTTGCTGAAAAATTCTATTTGATGGTGGAGTCTGATCCTCAAACATATGAAGAAGCAGCAGGAGATCCAAGATGGCAAGCTACCATGAAGGAGGAGTTTAGCTCACTCCAGAAGAGCAACACATGGGAGCTAGTGGATCTTCCTCTAGGAAGAAAGTTAGTCCAGTGTAAGTGGGTCTATAAGACCAAGTTTGCTGCTGATGGTTCACCACTAAAGTACAAGGATATATTGGTAGCTAAAGGCTACTCACAAGTTCATGGCATTGATTATAATGAGACCTTTGCCCCAGTGGCAAAGATGGATTCCATCAGGATAGCTCTAGCCATTGCAGCCTCAAGGCAATGGGAGGTACATCATATGGATGTAAAATGTGCCTTCCTAAATGGAAATCTCACTGAGGAGATATATATGCAGCATCCTCAAGGAATCTCATAGGCTGAGATTGCTTCCTTAAAAGGAGCTATGAACCAAGCCTTCTCCATGACAGATTTGGGGCTCTTAAGTCAATTTCTGGGGCTTGAGATTGCTCAAACCAAAGCTGGAATAAAGGTGCACCAGTCCAAGTATGCCTTGGATTTGCTGATCAAATTCAAAATGCAAGAATGCAAAGCAAGCAAAACTCCTTTCCTTTCAAGAGTGAAGCTGGAGGAAGATGATTCTCCACCGATGGTAAACAATACACTGTATAGGCAATTGATTGGATGTTTATTGTATCTGACACATACTCGACCTGATCTTTGTTATGCAGTAAGTGTGGCTTTTATATTAATGGACCAGACTCATGAGATCCATTGGAAAGCAGCCAAAAGGATCCTTAACTTTGTTCAGGGAACAAGGACACATGTGATCCTCTATAAGGAAAAATCTGATCTTGATTTGATTGGATTTACTGACAGTGATTGGGCAGGTGATAGCACAGATAGAAAGTCCACTTCAGGATATGTGTTCATGCTTGCAGAAGGACCAATCAGCTGGTCAAGCAAGAAACAGAGTGCCATTGCACTCTCATCTACAGAAGCTGAGTACAAAGGAGTTGTTAATGCAACAACTCAGTGTTTATGGTTGCAGGGTTTACTTGGAGAGTGTGGTTTCGAACCTGAGTACTCAGCTACCATCTACTGTGATAACCAGAGTACCATTCGAATCTGCAAAGATCCAATTCAGAAGTAGAGAACCAGACACATTGAGATTCACATGCACTACATCAGAGAGCTTGTGCATGATGGCACCATTCACCTACTCTTCTGTTCATCTTCAGAACAAGTAGCTGATATCTTCACCAAAGCATTTTGTGAGAAGACCTTCAGCAATCTCAAATCACTACTGGGGATTGCTGATCATGCTATAAAGGCATTAGTGGAGACAAGATTCTACAATTTTGTTTTACATTCCATGTTTAAGGGAGGATTTTCCCAAGTTGGTTTTGCCTTTTTCCTTGGTTGTATGGACTTGCAGTATGTAAAAGGGTGACTAAGCCTTATTTCTAGGCCCTATATTTTTTATTTATTACTCATAAAGTCAGGCTTAAGGGGGGGTGTTAGAATAATCAACCCATAGTTTACCCACTTAGACATTAATTCATTTATTTTTGTCTTATTTGCCTAGTTCATGTGTCCCACCTTGTGGAAGTTGCTAATTGCCTATCCATAGAGGTCAAACTTGCCATATCTGACTCATGTAGCACTTGGGAAAGCCTTAGGAATCAAATCTACTTTATTCCTGGCCTCCTAGGCACCTATCTGCTTTTTCTGCTTTATTTCCTACTTTTTCAGTGTTTTAAGGCACATGGGAAAGCTAGACTAGGTGAGGTGAACTTGTTTTTTGTCCTACACATCCTCCTCTCTTTTCTCCATGAAAAAGTATGTATGAGCTGCCATTCCACCACTCTTTATCTTGCCTATTTCTTTTTTCCAATTCGTGAGCTCCATGACAGATTTGGGATCCAGCTTTTACACGTATGGGGGATTTGCTTATTTTTGGTAAACCTGCATTATGCTAGATTTGGATGCTTCCTCATGCATTCGATTTCTTCATGTATTCTATTTATTCAGTAGCCTATGATATTACAGGGTTGGCTATTGTACACTCAGTTAATATAATTTTGTGTTACAGCTCCATATTCAGTCTCCATTGTTAGCAATTTTGCATGATCAATTGATAATTGTTGTGGGTAAAATTAATCTACTACTGGCCTGAATTTCTACAGGAAGTCCTCATATGCTGTGCCATTGGTATGCTATGACAACGGATTGGGTATATGGCAAATTCCTTATATGCCGTGACATTTTGATGCTGTGAAGTTGGTGGTGACACCCAAGGGTTATGTTACGTGGCATAGCCCAGTTGCAAGTCATAACGACATGTTGTGAGTCGGCACATATGCGTGGAGTTGGTTGCAACGTTTCAGGTATCTGGAACATCATGGTAACATAGCGCTTGGGCCATGACTTGGTGGGATGGCATGATTCAGTTTAGCATATGGTTGTAACAATAATAAAGAAGATAACAGTTGTGGTCCGTTACGGCATCCTCTCGCAAAATGCTTAAAGAGAGGATGCTGGCTAAGGGGACGGACACAGTGGAGAGGGAAAATTGTTTGGAGTGCAGAGCATCGTTTCTCTGTTATGAGAAGCTTAGATATATTTTGTTGCAAAGTGTCCAGATGCTGCTTCTTTTGAAGTCGACATTCTCTGTTATAATTTATCTTTCTTTGTCCTTGAATGCTAATTGTAATTTTCAGAAGAGAGGTCTTAAATACTTGGTACAACATTCTGTTTACAGTTGCTGAAGTTGATTCCAGAACCATTTTTGTACCATCTTAAAGAGATTAATTGGATCGGTGCCCATTGGAGAGGGACCCGAAGACGTAGCCCAGTGGAGGGGCTGAACTCCGTTATCAACTTCTGTCTATGACTGTCTGATTCTGTGTTCTTTTTATATCTGTTTATTAGTTTTGTTGTCCTCATTGTGGTTTTTCCTATTCCTATCTTAGTCTGCTGTTCATTTCTGTTCTAAGCATTTAATCATTGTTAACACTGCTTCAGGGATTAAGCAAACTGATTAAACGCAATCATTAAACTTTTTAATGCACGTAAGTTGAGGTCCGACGGATCAACAAGCGACCTGAATTCACACAAAAGATTCACTTGTGAGGATTTAACCTAACCAAATAATGGTGGCATCTTTCGAACACCAATCTCAAATGATAGGAATGACGCATTGTCATAGGAGAATGGGAAGCAAGGTCAACCAAAAATACTTCGATAATCGATTTGAGATCGTGCAAGATCAAGATCATGGCCCACTGAAAATTAGCTTCGACGTTTTTAAGGCCAAAAGGAATTTTTCGATATGCAAAAGTTCCCCAAGGACAAATAAATGCAGTCTTATGTTGGTCCTCAAGTTTAATTTGTATCTGATCATACCCAAAAAAGCCGTCAATAAAGGAAAAAACCTCGCTACCTGCACACTCATCCAAAATCTAATCAATAAACGATGTGGGGAAATTGTCCTTAGGATAGACACAATTCAAATCATGAAAATCAGTACATATGCGGATCACTCCCTACTTCTTATCCACTAGAACATTGTTTGAAACCCACTCCGTTAAGGGAACGGGATAGATAAAACCGGCTTTCAACAGTTTCTCTATCTATGCCTTAATCATGGGTGCTTTCATAGGATTCATGGCACGTGAGCATTGTCGAACGGGCTTAGCATTGGGATAAGTCTTAATCTCGTGTCCGACAATATGAGGGTTGATACCTGGCATTTCATCATAAGACCAAGCAAAGATATCATGGAATTATTTAAACAACTCGGTGTATTCTTGAATCTCGGCATGAGAACATTCAGCCCCAATATAGACATTCTCTATCCTACCAAGATTGCGAGAGATATTGATAGGAATCGTTGGAGATATATTTTCCATGTTTCCATTAGCCATCGAACCAGGAGAGCTTAATGGAACCATAGGACTACCAATTCTCTCATTAAGAACCTCCCTAAAGTCCTCACGCTCCAAGCTGTCAAGCTCGGGAAAAAAGTAAGATCTATGATGGAGTTCTTCCCATGGTGGCTCAACTCCCAACATGGCCTCAATAATTGCTTCATCTAAAGGGAAAACACTATCAAGGAAGTCGTGCATGTGTGAAGACTATACTACCCATGCAGGAAGCACATAAGGGTCCTCCTCCTTCTTCCATTAAGAGGAAGGACTAGGCTCTGCAACACTCTCAAGAATAGCTTGATAAGCTACCATAGTTGTAGGCAACGGCACGTCCGTCACAATGGGCTCACTCGAAGAAATTGGTGTAGGAAGAATCCAAGGATCTTCCATATGACTCATGTGAAAATACACTGATCTCATAGATGTCGAAGCCTCACTGGAACTAGAATATATCATAAGGATCGGTGCAGGACAACTAAAACTTCCCATGAGGGATGGATACATGCCCACACCCACACTCCCAGTTGTCATCTAAGAATGTTCTATGATCGGGATCGAAGCTCCCAAAGATGCGGTAACCAACGGATTCTTGAATGACGTTTGATCAATAATGACTATATTCCCGTTAAATGGAAATCATACAACATGAAATAGGGAAGAAGCTATGGCTTTCATACTGTACATCCAATTCCTACCCAGCAAGAGATTGTAGTCAAGTGGCGCATCAACCACCTCGACCTCTATCGCAACGATTTTCCCTCCCAAACAGACCTTAAGAGAAGGAAGGATCCTGTGCGGCCTAAACGATCCCCCATCGAATGCAGTTAACATGGTTGCTGATTTAGACAACTCAGGGGAACCTAAACCCTTCCAACATGATAAAGACATCATAGAAGCAGCAGCGCCTTTGTCAATCATAGTGTGCTTGACGGTCATGTTAAGACATTCTACGTGAATCAAAAGAGACACATAGTAAGACAAGCAAGGCTGAAGTCCTACGATTTCAAATTTAATCACGGAGGAATAATTATCATCATTCACACCAAGGGTAGAAATAAAAGATTTCCTTTGTGAAGGACAACTCTGAAGTACTTCTAGTGCAAACATCACACAAGGAGTGTGGCCCAAATCCTCGACAACAAAATAGTTATGGGCAGCTCGGGCATTAAGATTATGCCTCGAATGCTTAAGGACTCCCTTAGGAATGTGAGGTGTCGCTTCAGGTTTATCCACAAGTTTTTCAATATGCAAAGGAGTCCCTGGTGGATCAGGTTCCTTTCCTGGGCTGGGTTGTGATGAACCATAGTCTTTCGCACAGGTCATAAATTTTGCAGCACGTACCATGTTAATGCAACCATGACCACTACCCTCCAGTGGATCTTGATCACCACCAGACTGATCATGGATCCTCTAATTCATATTTTGGTTGTGAGGTAAAGGGTTAGTCAGCAAGCTGGGCCCTGTGCCAAGAATCTGGAGGCTTCATCGATACAAGGGAAAAAGTAAGTGAGGTGATCATCCTTACATAACTTGCAAGGAAATTTAACCTTACGTTTAGCTTGCTTGTCCCCCCCAGCATTACAGGTGTTCTTGTCATTATTATTATCATTTTCATTCCAATTTCCACCCTTACGATCATTCATACCCTTCTTTTTATTCCGTCCGGGCTGCTAGTTACCCTTCTAGTCCAACGATTGCACTAAAAGCACACTCGCCATTTAGGCGGGTTGAGATGAAGCCGTGGCTTGTCCCAAAGCATATTAGTTGATTGAAAATTGACTAACTTAGTTTTCAACGATATCTACAGTTTTAGCACTTGCACAACCAACAATGCCATCGGCATGTGGTCCAGGTTTAACTTTGGGGTCGAAACTAGAACACGGAGCATTGGGAATGATCTCATATAACAAACCGAACATAGCATAAATCAAATCCAATTCTTGTGCCTTAAAAATGGCTTGTTTCTCATTTTTCACTTCGGATGTAGAACCATTCTTTACTAGATATGGCAATAACGACTTAAGCAACCATTCAAGGAGGAATTTCGGTGGTATAAAGGCTTTAATTAGCCTCTTCCGTCTACGCCACTCTTGGATGTGGTCCGAGATATGTGTGGCTTTATCCTGTCAAAATGTCAACATGAGTTCAGTACCAATGTCATAATGCACTGGTAGCTGGAAGTGGTTAAGAAAAGTCATCACTAGGTCATCGAACAAAGCGAATGCCCCCCTAGGTAGCTCTATATACCATCTTGTGATAGGCACTGTAAGGGTGCGTTGAAACAACCTTAAACGGATTGAGCCCTGATGTAAGGAATTCGAAGAGCACCATAGGTGAAAGGTAGTAAGATGTTCTCTTGGATCCTCTCCCGGTTTTCCCTCGAATTTGGGTATGTCTGAGGGAAGCTTAGTAGGGACAGCCGACCAAGCCGGGTCATGAGCTACAGGATCGTTCGTCAATCTTGACAAGTCAAGAAGATTTAGTGTTGCAAGGAAAGGGAGCCTAGGATTATTAGGTCGATGGACTGCTCCCTGATAGTTTTGATTCACATAGGTCTGATTACCATAACCACCATGGCCTTGGCCATAGTGCCCTCCTCCCATTTGAACCTTATAGGGTGGCATGGAAGCACCATAGTGTGGTGTACCTTGACTATTCAAAGCTACAAAGCCATAATTTGAAGAGTAAGTGGGTTGTTGATACCAACACCCATAAGGTGAAGAGCCCTATCCATAATGCGTCCCATAATAGGGTCCATAAGTCATCGCATGAGATGTCCCATGAGACACTCCGTAAGTAGGAATATATGCTCTAAAAGTAGGAATAGACTTTCCGGAAGTAGGAATATGACCTCTAGAAGTATGACCATGACCTCCTGAAACAATAGGCAGTGAATGTACCTGAGACACAACTGGTCTAGTAACCACAGTACAGACATGACTCGTAGCAATGTTTCAGCCTAAAGAACACCGTGAATGAGGTGGAGGGTGGACATTTGAAGAACTAGGGATAGAGGACGAAGGAATTTGTGTCATTATGTATGTGCTATTCCCTATAGTCACTCATCTCAGATCTGGTATGCTAATAGGATCACTAACCCTAGACCTAGGAGGAATATGTGATGTAGCTTCCACGGCCGGGACAGAAGGTGCAATGTGACTTGTGCTCCCAAACCTCTCCGCATGGTAAGGAATGAGAGTGCCCCTAGGCATAGTGTTAGGCTCAAACTCAGATTCGACATGGAATGTCAAATCATGTTTGTGAAAACCAGACATGCTCTAACTACCATAACTAGTGCTCACGAGTTCAAAATGAGTCTCATCATCCTCTGGCATTCCATACCATTGATGGGTCAATGGGGAATCCACCTTAGAGTAAGTAGGTCTATCATGAAAGGTTCCTATCTCAGAAATCACATGACCTAACTTGGTCAAATCAGGTGAAGGATCATAGTTAGTAGTAAACACCCCACCTTCCACATGAATCAGAGAAGGTGGTTCAGGAATACCTTCTATATGGTCTCCCATGGTGTGTGAATCAATCTGTGAAGTAGTCCACCTGGACTGTCTATTTCTCTCTCCCAAAGGAGGAGGAGATGTAGAAGGTGAAAGTCCTGTGAAACGATGAGAATGGCAAGGAGCCGCACTCGAATCCACAATGACTCAAAAAATATCAAAAACTCTCTATCTATGCAAACCCTAAGCAAGCTAACATGCATAGAGCAATCACCAAGAAAATCTAAATCCAAACACAAGCAGTCAAGGGTAGGATAAGTGAGCTCCTGAATGAAGCAAGTATTTCTCACCTAGGAGAGGCTTGAGACTCCAATACACAACAAGTGGAGGTACGTAACCAATTATTGTGGCCCTCAGCTTCAACATGTAAAGAGACAGTGATGTCCGACCCCAACCTGGCTGGGACACCCGCAAAATAACCCCTGCAAAGTACCCCCTCAATATCCTAGGTAAGGCCACTAAGGTCACCTCAATATAATCAATGCTCAGGCAGACAGTCGCAGGTGGGATTAACCGTATGGGCAGGGTAGCGAAGCCCAAAACTCTTGAAAGAGCCCCCAGATATGAATACAATCCTGCAAATATCTCCGATGCTACTCAGTTATGACTAGGGGTCATTCCAATTAATAATCGCTCACACTGCCTCGTGCTTAACTCCATTTTGAGAGGAGGATCCTGAGAAACACTGGTTATACCAATAAATTTCACACACTCACCTGGACAGACACATACATGTTGTTGTTTAGTGGTCTTAGAGAATTTACTCACAATGAACTATTCCAAGACCCTAAAACTTAATCTTGTAGGTGAAACCTATCAAATAAAATAGTGTAGTTCATTTTAATTAAGCATTGATTTCAATTGGCTTTATTACTCAAAAGAGGTATATGGTCATGCAACTAATGGAGTTATGACACAACATGAAGTAAAATGCACACCTAACAATCAATGCAAATGCATTGTGTCCATGAAAAACAGGGTATGCTACTACATGAAATGCACAATTTTCTTCAAATGATAAATGCAAGCTTTCCTATATGAAATCCTGACTAATAGTCCAAATAAAATCTAGTGCAAGTACTATGCAATATGCAATGCATCATGATAAGAAAATATTTTGGATTTTTTAAAATAAAAATGAGATATAAAAGCAAAAGAATGGCTCTACAACCCCCAGACTCTGCAAGCACACTCAAGCAGCACTCAACCAAAGTACTAAGGTAAAATAAATCTAATGCACTAATCCCAAAACAAAAAATTGAAAATGGAATGACAAAAACATTCTTTAAAAATGAAATTTTATCCTAAAAAAAACGTCTCTGGTTAGAAACAGAGGTGTATATAGACTCTGGCAGTATCAAAGGAGACTCAGCAATCATCAAAATTCACCTAGCAAACATTCAAATTCCTCTAAAATTCAAAACTAAGGGCATACGCCACTATTTGCAGTAAACTCATATGTGTACGTGGAAATAGTAGTGAAACCCACGTATATACACGACTGTGAGTTCAAAACTCTTGTACAGGAGGAAAGGTGCATAAATATAAAGGAAAACAGACAAGCTGAGACAAACTTCACACCAATTAGACACTACCAGGAAAACATTCCCCCAGACCCGACACAGAAACAAGAGAAAAAGAGCAATTCAAAGCCATTGAATGCTGATAGAAAACCCCCAAAGGACAACTACTAGGAACTCCCCAGTGGAGTCGCCAATTCTGTTACGGAGAGAAATTCCTATGGCTTGGGGTACCACAACAGATAGGTTGACTCCAGAAATCAATCATTTCCAATATGCAATAGAAATTAAATAACTAACACTAAAGGATCAGACCTCGTACCTTATTCTGGACGGTTGAAGTAGATC
>LPNX010804061.1:15829-31954 GCA_001517045.1 Pseudotsuga menziesii
CTGGAAACAATGGACTATAGTTTATTTGCTCTCAATTCTCTCTTATGCCTTCAATGTACCAAAGAGTTCCTTATATAGATTTTCAAATGGGTAATGAAAGGTCGAATCCGAGTGATCTCAAGGCATATGGAAGGCCAGGCGTCAAGTGAGTTGGATCCATGTCAAGGAAAACTCCAAAAGGATTTGGATTATGCACACATCCTGATGTATGTGGTCTTAGGGGTCAAACCCACGTATATACGTGATTAGAGGTTTAAAAGTCACGTGTATTAATTTTCACATGCTTTTAGGGATGGTCAAGGAAACATCAAAGTACAAAAAACGGTCCAAAGGGTCTAAGGAGTCTATAGAGGGATAGGGGAAGGCCATACAAGTGTGATTCACCTGGCATGGTAAAATCAACTATAACACGCCCACACCACAAGACCAAGAGGAATCAGCAGAAGTGCCTTCCTCCAGCAAACCTATAAGTCAAAAGATCAATCAGCTACTAAGGCATGTTTATGAAATGGAGGTCTTGGAAAGAGAACTGAAGATAAACAATGAAACATTGACTAGGAGAAACAAGCTATTACACAAGTATTACTTGGAGTAGAGAGAGAGATACATTTTCTTGAAAAGGATAAACACCAGGCACCTGAAGGACAATACCAGGTTACTCAAGATGATGTGGCTCCAAACATTGAATTTGAAAGAAGCAAAAGAAAATCCTAGCAGCCACCTTGCCTTATCAACCCTAGCTAAAGTATCCATCAGTCTCCAGCCTCCTGAAATAAGCCAAGGCCCTCCAAACACTCCAAACACGAAGCCCTCAGAAGAAGAAAGTGAGCATACAAGAATGGAAAGGAATTTTTGAGCGAAACCTAATAAATTTTGTGAAATAGGGATTTCAGTGGTTAAGCAGGAACTGAAACAGTCTGTTATCCACCGAAAGCTCCTCTTTTCGATAGTTAAAGGTTCTGATAGACTATTCGCTTAACCATCGAAAGCGGACAGATATTTAAAGGCGAGTTTTTGATAGACAAAACTAAATTTTTGCAACTACAGATGGTTCATGGATGTGAGATAAAGACAAAGGACACTGAGGGATGCATCAGAAAAGGTCTATACAAGATTCACTACGACATAACCACACCAAAGGATACAAACCCTAGCTATCAAAGAGAAATTAGGGGTCTGACTGATAGAGAACCAGCATCAATGATCACTAGAATTGCTTCAATTATGAAAATGTTCAGTCAATGAACTAGATCTTCATTTTAGTTAGACAAGTAGTTAGGTAGGGTTTCAAACCCTAATTTTCAAAAATTGTCACTTTTGAGTATTTTTGTAAAAAACAGATCCAAGTTTTAGGATCTGGACTTTTTGTAAAAGGCTATAAATCCTAAGATCGATTTTATAATTAAGGTTCAAGTTCGGGGATTTATAAGCCTTTAATGCTTTCATGCCCTCATTTTACTTATTCATGAATATAAGCTCTTTTGTAATGATCTGTTTAGCCATCGTCTCTTTCTTTGCTGCACTTATGTCTGAATGTGTATTTAGGTCATTTTCAGATTGATTAAAAAGGTGATAGATGTCATCCTATTGGTTTGTTAGTACAATTTGATTTATAAGTGCCATCCTTATCAGGCTTTATCCATTTATATGCATGTGTTTTGTATGCAAATCTGCCATCCTGATGAGTTCTTAATCCTTGCACCTTATTGTCAACTTCTGAGAAATTATAACTAAAAGCCTTGTAAATGAGTGAGTTTTATGCATGTCTTGAGAGTAGAAAGGTTATATAGGTCAACTGACTTGATCCATATCAGAAAACCCTAAAAACATTTTAGGTTACCAGGCATCCTCGAGTTACAACCTAGAGGAGTTTCCTGGAGTGATAACAACATGCATATAAACTTATAAATCATGCTAAATCTAGATCTCTAAACATGCATCAAAAAGGAAAGAGATGGCCAATAAACTTATTAGCAAACACCTTTCCTATCAAGATTATAATAAACGTATTATCAATCTTAGCAATGAATCCACAAACAATAAGAAAATTATTTACATAGACACATGTTACCTCAGTAAAACATGGCAATGCTCATCCACACATACAATGACATGACACCATCTTGCCTCCAAAGCTTCACTTTATTCCAATAGAAAAATATATTACACGGTATTACAACAACAATAGCTCCTCAATATGACTCTTACTAACTCGAAAAGGAGGCAGGCATGCTGTATTTATACAAAAAATTGAAACCCCATCCCAGAGGGGGTACAAAATCCAAGGATATAGACAACTGCAGCTGAAGGAGAGTCCATCAATGCTTGATCGGAAGCTGAACTGAGCTTCCACTGATTCTAACTATCAATCGAAGAGCTAATATGACTGACACCTCAACCTGTTGATTGAAGCATCCACCAAAACTCATCCAGATGAGCCCACACATGTGGAGGAGAGAGGGAGGGCGAAATTCCCAATATTGCATGTTGTGGTGCACTCCCAGATCAGCCCCGATCACGTCCTTTAGTCAAGGAATTGTCTGATCCAGTCAATCCCAAGCCGATGAGACTAATTTCAGTCAAATCAAAGAAAATACCAATGATTTAGGATTTGGGGTTTTCTCCATTATTTAATTAATTCATCAATTAAATAATCAATATTTGATTTTTTGGGGCTTTCTGACCTGAGTGATGGAAAATAACTCAAAACTTGGAAATAGTGAGTCTATAGGTTTACAGGGTGCTCTTATCTTGAAAATGAGCACCTACATGACTGAAACTAATTATTGAGTCCACTTTTATTACAAAACCAATTTTTCCAATTAAACTATTAAAAAATAGCCTAAGTTTTGGAAAAATTAAATTTTAATAAAAAACACTGAAAAAATTAAAAAATTAAAAAAAAATTAAAAACCTAGGGGGACTTAGACATGTTCATATGACTTAACTATAATTCCTAGCATGTTTATACATTGTCACATAGACTCTAGTAACCTCAATAGGCCTAAATGCCAAGCCGACCACCCCAACTTTGGAGGTATTGAGTGAAAAACTTGGAAATTATAAGTCGTTTATTCAACAACCAATAATAGCCAAGGGAAAAAACACCCTAGGCTGATCGGATTGACAAATAAAGTCTACGAGACCAAGTATTTTATAGACACTATCATGGTATCACATATATTACAACTCCCCCGAGGGGGTATGAACATGTGATATAGTACAACAAGCACTTCTAAGAAGCACTTCCGAAGGTCTTCTGAAGTCCGAACAAATCATATTTGTCTGGTTCACCAGGATCAATTGATAAAAACACTAAGTACAACTTAGGTGGTAACATTTGGCTCCAACTGTGGGACATGTGCTTGATCTAGTCATAAGACAAGGAGAGGATACGAGAACACCAAAATCTCTGGTTTATACACCCTGCTAAAAAATCTCAACCTGAACAGAAAATGTTAGTAGCACAAGCTTTATATAAAAACCAAATGAAAAATTAATCCAATTTGTTCAAACAAAATAGATATAACTAACTAATCAAAGAAAATTTTTGTTATATCTAAGTACAAAATAGAAATGCAGGAAGTAAATGCTCTCTTTCAAGGAGCTTATTTTCCTACTATAAGCATGATATAAAAAGGGTTAATTGTAACCAGAAATACAATGTAACCACCTAAGCATTTTATTAACATAAAAAAATTCCTTCTCTTTGGTTACCAGCCAAAGTAAGGATACCTTATTTAGAGAATGCAAACCGGCGTGATGATTCAGAATGGACAGGTTGGATGGGAAATCGTAGGCATCATTAATGTTGTCAAACTTCTTCCCAAACTAGTAGGTGCTTGCGCAGGATTCTTCTATCCATGACTGGATAGGGTTGATGTAAAAATTGGAATGATGAGGCATATTGACTACACCATCATATTGATCACCAAGGCTTACCGGATGATAACTCATTGTATAAGCCCCAAGTGGCTCCAAATCATAAGGAAAATCTATATGTGAAGATGATAGTTGAGACTGATATTCTACTAACCGAATCACATCTGTCTTTTCACAACACTGCTTCTTAATGTCCTCGTTATTGATACCTTTGTGCGGCTCTGCATGATATGACTCTCAATGATCATATAAGAGTTTTAAATGTTGCTTTTCCATACTAGGATTTTTCGAGGTCTCCAGATCCACACTTCCCTCTATGGAAGTATAGTAGATTGGACTTCCACAAATTTCTAAATAGACACTCCTCTTACTGGATATAGAATACATGGGATTCTCAATAATATATTCACAAAAATTTCAATATTCATCACCATCATCTATGTTAGATGTGATGGATTTCTCATTGCTGATATGAAGTTCTCTTTGTCTTCACTACTGATACTCATTTATGGCTCAGAATAATCATATGGATAAACTGCATGCTCCTTTTCCATATCAAAATTTCCGGAGGCCACAAGGTCCATGCTCTCTCCTTTAGATATTCCATAGACAAAAGAATCAACAAAACCATCAAAAGTTTCTAGTTCATTATTTTCTTCTTTATACATTTCATAGACTGGATTTTCCATGATTGTCCAGGACTCCTCATCAACATCTTTGTCAGACATAAGGGATTCTTCGTCTCTTGTATCATGCTCCAAGTCATACTTGTCCTCATTTTTATATTCATCTTCTTTAGAAAAATGGTCACAAGGAAGTAAACCTTCCAAACTGTCATCTTTATATGGAGAACGGGTAGGAGTCCCATCATGCACATTACAATTTTCATGATAAGTTTCACTATAATATTCTGCAATGGTTTCATCCTTAGGTAGATCTAGAGTACACATGTGATCATGATCACTAAAATAATCATGAAAGCATTTCCAATCATCACTATTATCTGTTGATGTTACATGAGGAGGGTCTTCAACAATTTTTTCAATTAATGGCTCTTTATACATAGATTCAATGGAATCATAATGGATTTCTAAATGTTGGTTGTTGTACACCATGTTGATACTAGATATATTATGGTGCTCTGTATGAAACTCTTTCCAAGGAAAGAAGTACCTCAAATTGGTCTCAATGAATGATTTAGCATTGAATGATTCAATATCATTTCCATCATAATGCCACTGTTTCAAAAATATTTTGAAGAATTTTGCAAGGGAAGTAATAGATTTCTCAGGAAAACACTCATGAAGCCAACATGAAGCATCCCTTTGTAGAGATTGAGCAAACATCGCCATCATATTATCCCCATGTTGAATGTTTTTTTGACTCGTATGTGACAGGAAAAATCATAACATGGAATCTGGATGAGTGATCATTATCATCCCTCCGAAAGCATGCAAAGGAAGTAGATGCCATTTCACTAGCGAGATGATTAGGAAAGGCAGGGATCCTACAAAAATCAATGGGAGGACAATCATAGGAAGCTCAAGCAGCAATTTCTATTCTTTTAATATCCATATCAAGAATAAATGATCAAGGAGAATGTCTGGAACTGAAAAATGGAGTTGAGCTTTAAATTTAGTTGTTGTGTGGGATCACCTACACACAATCAATCTCAAAAACTTTTGTGAGAAACAAGGGTTTTATCCCTTTAATGGAGTCGCCATGTGAGAAAAAAAATATACATTTCAGAACTCTCACAAAAATATTTTTTGTTTTTCTTTGTAAAAATAAAAACTAAAAAAAAAAGGTCAGTGGAGTTGCCAGATGAAAATTAAAGATCTACTCTAAGCATTCATCAAACAAAGCAAAAAAAAAAAGAAGAAAACAAAAGTCGTACTCTGGGAATAACAACATTTATCGCCAGCAACGGTGCCAAAAACTGTTGTCGCCTTTCACACACCTGGGTTACGTGGCAAAAATCTTCAAGCCACTTGGTGTGTCCTTGGGGGGAAATCTCAAGTCAAGTTTATCACCTTGTTCTTGACTCCTCCGTTCAGGATAACTCCTAACGAATCCAAGGGGGGGCTGACACTATTAAATTACTAAGGCTAATTACTCAGTGTGATGGTGTTATATTGATTAAGTTGTTTAGGAGTTTTGAAGTTAACCAGTTAAAGCAAAAGATAACAAGATGCAAGATTTAAAGCATATAAGTACACTAATGACACTCAATATAGATATATAATTGAAAGAAATGATCAAATAAATCACCAGTGCCTTAAATGGAGTCAACAGAGAAAATAATGTGCTTGCATGCACTTGAATTAATGTTTTGCAAATGTCTCTTGGTAGATTTTAAATTAGTGTGGAATGTGAACGAATTAAATTAGGCGAAAAGGGGACTCCAGATATACTCGAGGGGTACTTGGAGTATGTCCGAAAGTGAACTTTCATAGCTACCCACAAGGTTCTTGTGGGATATAATGGAGTCTCAAAGACTATTGTTCATAAGGCACCCTTCAGGGTGTGATAGAGATCAGCACCTTCAGGTCACTTTCTAGTTGTTCCCACTCCTTTGGGTATTTTTCCATCGCTTACAATTCATTTGAGGCGTTCGATTTTCTCCTGATGGTTTGTCAATTTGGGAGGTGAGGACTAATTAATATAGTCACTCAAGTGCTTTTGATGCAGCTTGACTGATCAGATGAACCGCATCCAAGTACAGATCGTACACACTAGAGTCTTCGTTATTTTTAGTAAATTTTAGAAGAGGTGTTCTTATTAAAAAAAACCCTCCAGGAACCTCTTTCTGTCCAAGTGGACCTCAATCAGGGAATCAAGGAGGGGTTGATTTTATTATGATTATCAAACAATAAATAATAAAAAAAGGAATCAGAGATACACAACATTGGTTTTCTAATTAGTCCTACCATGCATCTCTTTCCCCTTGCGGGTCAATCGGGAAGTCGTGGGGTAAGTAGTATGATTACTTTTGAATTGAAAATATGGAATAATGAAAAATATTATCAAAGTATACAATCCTGCATGTTATTACTAAACTAGAACAGAAAAAAGAAAAAAAAAAGGAAAAAATGCAAAAAAGTGAAACAAACGTGAATCCCCCTTGGGGGGATGGGGAGCAGGCTTGAAAGAGCCTACTCAAAAAATATTTTATTTTATTATTATTGGTTACAATATCATAAAACTAAAATATCAGAAACCTCTTGGTCCTTATACAGGATGAAACCAAGATCTTACAACTTTCCAAAATTTTAAGATTTCAATCAAAGGGGAGACCCCTGGGGGGATTTAAATGCTCTTGAGGCCACTTTCGAACAGAAGCTTCTCTTTTTTTCTGGTACACCTGCTAAAAACCAGAAATCATTTTAGAATAAAATATTCCCAAAACTACTCTGAAATTACTTTTGGATGAACAAACTTTTTACCCAAAAATTCTAAGTTAAAACTAGTTTTTAAAGAAGCAGAAAAGGAACCAAGGAAAGAAAGATTTCCTTGGGATCTTGGCCTTCTTTGGGGGAATCCAATATGAAGCACATAAATTTTTGAATATAAATTTTTATATTGGAAGGAAACAACCATGCATTCAACAAGCTTTAGATCTACTTTCACAACCTTGAAAAATGACAATTTTCCCTAAAACTAGATCTAGAATGCTTTGTAAATTTTATTTTAGGAATGAGATCTAGTTTATGAGATTTAAGGTAGCAATATCTATGTAAAATAAACTCTAAAATTGATATATCTAAACTTTTTATGTATGTGTAACTTCAGAATGTATTCACTTGTATATCTTATGTATTGTACCCCGATGTTTATTCCGGGAAGCATCTATAATGTAATTGAGTCATGTCATGCCCCGATGTTCCGATCGGGAGATTCAATAATGTAACAAGTAATTTAAATTCATTGATGTTAACCCTCTATTGTAATTTGAGGTAATATTCCCCACAGTTGTGTCAAGGTTAACCCTCCTTGTTGATCGGAGGGCAAAGTCCCCACAATTGTGGGGCACTAGGGTTATTAGACTCTCCTAGAGATGTTGGCTCTAGTAAGTAATTGTTAACTGGGGCAGACATGTTAAAGTGGACATCAAGTGAATGAAAGAATATAAATAGAGAGTGATCCTCTCTATTTATAACACACACACTCACTCATTGGGGCACATGAGTGAAAGATAAGTATCTCTCTCAAGTGAGAGAGAGAGAGAGAGAAGCTATGGAGATCATCTTTTCTCTTTTTGGGTTTTACTACTGCCATTGGTGCTCATTTTTTCTCTAAGGAAGTTGTGGGATTTTATCCTTTATGGTTTCCCTGAGGAAAATTCTTTGTGTCTCTTGTCTGTTGTGTTTATTGTTGTGCATGCTATTCTCTCAATGAAAGATCCTAAGATAATGCTAGCTTGAATGATAAAAATCTAACATGGTATCAGAGATAACCTGAGAAGAATACATTGTGTAGCTACAGAAGCTAGGTATTCTTACTTTTTTGGGCCCCTCTCCACAATCCATCAGCAAACGTATGCTAGGCTGACTCTCCATTGAAAGGCGCATCTTTCTGTTGAAGTGAAATTCGATTCCAAACATTTTCAGTTTTTGGTGCGGGAAATTAGGGCTTCTTACAAAAGAGGAATTTTTGAGTGAGACCAGCATAGGATTTCTCTCATAAAAATCAAATTTTAGAGACCTGTGTCGATATTTTTGGTTGGGTATAACTACAGGAAAGTCAAACCCTAGTTTGACCCCGAGCTGAAAAAATCCTAAAATACTAAAACTGATAAGTTTTGGTACATTTGCAATATCATGTGATTGGAGAAGGATCATGATTTGAAAATTTCACAAGAAAAATATTAAATCCTTATTTACACTGTATCCAAAATGAATCCTCATATTCACTATATTCTAGGAGATATGATCCCTACAATTTAGGGTTTCGACCTCTTCTAGGATTCATCCCTAAACTGGACACCTGGGGAGAATTGCTATATCTCGGGCTACAAATGTCGAAATGAAATTTGTGAAGATTTTCTAGAAAGGGCACGAAATTTAATTTTCATGCTTTAATATTCAAACCCAGAAGATGAAACAGTGACATGTGGAGGTCCGCACAACTTCACTGTACTGAACAGTCCTGAAACGGGTCACCTTGGGAAAACGATCATAAGTCCCAATTTGTGAAACCCATTCTGATGAAACCTATGGTGTTGGAACAGAGACAGGAGAGGATACCTCACTTCAAAGTTTTATACATTGAGGAGTAGTAATTTTGGAGATACCCCAGAAGCAGTATCAGGAATTTCTACATAAGAAATTGGTAAACTAGGGCTTCCTGTTCCAGGAGATTCCCTCCATTGTTTACAAAAAAGGAGTACATTAGACAAATCAACTTGAAGGGATCTATCTTTCTATCCAATTAGATCTAAAATATTCAAAGTTTTTAAAATTAGGGTTTCTCTGACAAACTCTATATCAGCCATCTTCGGAATGAGGACGGACACCTCAAATCTGCAAGATCTAATCTGTTCCTATTTTCATTTGAGGTTCTCATTTCAATGTGGTCTATCACATCAGCTTGATGATAAGCTTGGTAAAGTTAACAACTTCCAAGTCTGGAATTATATGATCTCTCTAAATAAATGAATTGGATACCTACATAAGTAGAGAGTTTCTAGTTCTAGAGGGAGATGAGGCTAAAGGCCTTACATAAGAAGAACTTGGTCAAGGCCAAGAAGATCATTGTTGATTCAATCACGAATCAACTTGTACCACAAGTGTCTTCCCTAAAGACACCGAATATTTTTTATTCCTTTACCAAGCTATTTGAAGAGAAGAACATAAATTAGAATATGACTTTGAGAAAACAGTTGAAGAATGTGAAGATCCAGAATGCAAAGACCATACAGTGATACTTTACGAGGGTCTCTCAAATCAAAGAACAACTTTTAGAAGTAGAAGAAGAAGTGGAGAATGAAGAAGTGGTGATAGCCACCTTGAATGGTCTCCCAGGATCATGGGATTCATTCATGCAAGGAATGTGTTCCATAAATAAGTGATTACTTTCAATAGACTCTGGGAAGAAGAATAAGCTAGACTCATAATAAGAGAAGAGAATATGGGAGCAACTAACGATCAAGCTCTCACCATCGAAAGAAGATCCCTTGAGTGATGAGGAATACGAAGGAATCAAGTCTTGAAGAAACTCTTATCCATCTTAGAATTTGGATAAGAAACGATGCTATTATGAATGAAGAAGAGGATGAAGCTGAAGGCTCAAGAAGGAGTCTACCCATGAAACAAATAAAGATAAGTATTCAATTATCATTTCATGATATTGTTTTTGTTATGCATTTTTTTATATTTAGTTGATGTATTATGCATGATAGAATGTCTGCATTAATGATATTATACTACTAATATGCATGTGATGGGTAAGTATCTCATGGTGCTATACAACTCTCCATTGCAACTTATCTAGAATGAAACCTCTTTGCTAACATATTCGATGAGTACACAATCTTAATGTTGTCCTGGTAGAGATGGAAGGCATCTAGAAATTTTTCGTGAGATATGGATGAATGTTGTATTGGCTAAAATAGTTCCTTGATCATATATTTATGCATAAGAATTTTCCATTATGAATATGCCTTATGAAATTTTTCTAACCATATAAGTGAATTTGACTTGTAGGAAAGATCGTGTATGATTAGAAAAGAAGGATGAGACTAGTTCCGAAGAACAAGTGACGACAGATAAAGAATAATATGATGAATGTACTGACATCATTGATGCAGAACCTTCTAGCCATGAAGAAGCAACCAAGAAGAAAGGGAAGACTAGTTCAAGAAAAATGATGTCTAGGATGCAGTATCGATACATGAAGAGAAGTTCGTAATTCCATCATACAGTAGATGGAAACATCGTGGGATACAAGGAAAGATTCGTAGCATGAGGCTACTCACGAAAAGACACTAAAAATAAGGCATAGAATACAAAGAGACATTTGTAGCCACTAGAAATACACATCATAGGCAGAATCATGTGTGCAAATGAAAGAAGGCCTTGTATGAGCTCAGAAGACACCCATGGGATAACACATACATGAGGAGCTTGATGAAGATCTGAACCTTTGCTACAAGGTTGATAAAGGATGAAAAGCTCACATATGGGTGCGAGAAGAACTTTTGAAAAAGTTCAAGATAGATGATATTGGTATCCAATGATGCTAGATGGATACATAGAATATTAGTAGTAGAGGAAGCTACTTGTCACTCTGGTACAGAATGTTTCAATGCATAGAGTACGAAAGATAGAGGGAGAATGATGCTCTGCTTCTGAGGGAGTGACTGTAGAAGATCCTTCGGTTTGACATGGTATGACAGGATGAACAGATTACTGATGAATATAGGCTTTACTAAGAGTAAAGAATATTCCAAGCTTTGCTTCAAGGTTGAAGACAAAAGACCAGTGATGCTCCTATTATATGTCGATGCCTTGTTCCTGACAGAAAAGATGAACTCATTAAATTTGGAAGAAGAAGAATTGTTGTCGAGTTCAAGATAAAGGACTTGGGGATGATGCACTGTGTTCTAGGCATGGAGGTGTGGACAAGGGAAGTATGTAGTAGAGAGGTTTAGGATGATGGACTGCAAGGCCATGACCACACCTATGGCATCCAACCTGAAGTTATTGAGTGTTTCTTCATCAGAGTCGGTTGATGCCATGATGTATTGTCAGATGATTTACCTAACAAATACAAGACCAAATATTTGCTTTGTTGTGCACACATTGAGACATGTTCACCTGATAGTTGCAAAGCATGCAGTGAGGTACCTTAAGGGTACAGTTGATTATGGGCTCAAGTATGAGGTGAATTCGAAGATTAACCTGGAGGGTTATGTGGATCCGTATTGGGCAGGTAGTGCCATTGATAGGAAGAGCACTTTGAGGTGATACTTCAGTATGGGATCAAGTGTGATCTCTTGGTTTGGTAGGATGGAGTCCTGCATGGCGCTGAGTACAACTGAGGCAAAAGATGTTTCCACTTGCTATTTGGGAGGTAGTATGTTTCTTTTGAAAACTACTATTTGATTTGGTTGATATGAATTGCATTTTTTGTATGATGCAGAGAGGAGCAGTGATCCAGATCGATATCTCTTGAAAGAAGGATGTGTAGCATAGCTGATGAGATAGGTTGTCTTAGAATAAATATTGGAGAAGCTCATAGGTTTCTCAGATGTAAACAGTCTTGTAGGTTGTCCTCGAATGTAATCGGTCCTAGTGAAGCTTGTAGGTTATCCTTGGACGTAATCAACCCTGATGTGATTCTATGCTAGAAATGGCCAAAGTGAAGTTTGAGTACTTCAGGGAGAAGCTTGGTGTTCTTTAGATCAAGGCTCCCTCCAAAGGGAAATGATGAGACCTAGAGCCATTCTGACATGGTTAGAGGATTAGGTTCCTTCCATGGTCAAATGTAAGGGCTGAGCCATTCTGTCACGGTGAGAGGAATTGGTTCCTTCCATGTCAAATGTGAGTGTTGAGCCATTCTTATGTGACTATATCATTGGTTCCTAAATGATCAGATATAAGTGTTGGATGCCATTCTCTGGGAGAATGGAGGCACCTAGTCAATTACAAGAAATACTTAGTATGGGACTGAGGGCCATTCTGATATGACTATGAGATGTAGTCTTACATGATCAGATGTGAGTGCATGGCCATTTTGATGTGATTGAGGGATGTGTTCTCACTTGATCAGATATAAGGGTTGATGCCATTCTCTAGGAGAATGAAGGCACCTGGTCAGTTACCAGGAATCCTCAATCTGGGACTGAGATCCCTTTCGATGAGATGTGTTTACACATGGTCGAATGTAAGTGCAGAGCCTTTCTGACAAGATGAGGTTAGATGTAAGTGCTAAACCATTCTGGCACAATGTGTTTACACATGGTCAAATGGGAGTGTTGTCACGCCACTGTTGTGCCTTTCTGAAAAGATTAGGTCAGATGTAAGTGCAGATCATTTCTAACAAGATGAGGTCATATGTAAGTGTTGAGCCATTCTGGCACGATGTGTTTACACATGGTCAGATGTGAGTGCTGGGCCTTTCTGACAAGATGAGGTCAAATGTGAGTGCTAGGCATGCCTTTCTGACAAGATAAGGTCAAACATAAGAGTTGGGTGGGCCATTTTGACTTAGGGTCAGATATAAGCATTGAAGACCTAAATGAAGGGTAGGCCTACAACCAACATGAAAAAGGGCTGGCTCTGTAGAACTTGCTATGATGAGAAGAATGAAGAGATAGCACCATTTGATGGAGATAGCAGAAGCAGTAATGATGATGATGATTCAGTGATGATCCAGCTTTGATGATGATCTAGATCAAGTGATGATCCAAACCTGATGATGATCCAGTAGTGATGATCCAGATCAAGTGATGATCCAGACTTGATGATGATCCAACAGTGACGATCCAGATCAAGCGATGATCTAGACGTGATGATGATCTAGCAGTGACGATCCAGATCAAGTGATGATCCAGCAGTGATGATCCAGATTAAGTGATGATCTAGACTTGATGATGATCCAGAAGTGACAATCTAGATCAAATGATGATACAAACTTGATGATGATCCAGCAGTGACGATCCAGATCAAGTAATGATCCAAGCTTGATGATGATCCAGTGATGATCCAAACTTGATGAAGATGACTTGACAATGAAGATGACTTGATGATGAAGATGACTTGACAATGAAGATGACTTGAAGACGAAGATGACTTGATGATGATCCAAATGATATAGAGAAGGTGACTTGTGTTGATAAATTGTGTCGATATAATACTTTCCTAGTTAAGAGGGAGTGTTGATGTATTTGTAACTTCGGAATGTATTCACTTGTATATATTATGTATTGTACCCCAATGTTTATTCTAGGAAGTATCTATAATGTAATTGAGTCATGTCATGCCTCGATGTTCTGATCAGGAGATTCAATAATGTAACAAGTCATGTAAAGTCATTGAGTTTAACCCTCCATTATAATTCGGGGCAGTAGTCCCCACAGTTGTGTTAAGGTTAACCCTCCTTGTTGATTAGAGGTAAAAGTCCCCATAGTTTTGGGGCACTAGGGTTATTAGACTCTCCTAGAGATGTCGGCTCTAGTAAGTAATTGTTAAGTAGGGCCGACATGTTAAAGTGGACATCAAGTGAATGAAATAATATAAATAGAGAGTGAGCCTCTCTATTTATAACACACACACTCACTCATTTGGGCACATGAGTGAAAGAGAAGTAGCTCTCTCAAGAGAGAGAGAGAGAGAGAGAGAGAGAGAAGCTATGGAGATCATCTTTTATGTTTACAGGTTCTACTGCTATCGTTGGTGCTCATTCTATCTCTAAGGAAGTTGTGGGGTTTTCTCCTTTATGGTTTCCCCAAGGAAAATTCTTTGTGTCTCTTGTCTCTTGTCTTTATTGTTGTGATTGTTATTCTCTCAGTTAAAGACCCTAAGATGATGCTAGCTTGAATGATAAAAATCTAACATAAACAATTTTAAAGTTGCAAACAAGTAATTGGACCAGTTTTAGAAAAATTTGAATGAGGAAGAGGAAAAGAAGAGCATTTGTTGCTGGAAGCCTTGAAGATCAGCTGTGGAGTTTTCTTGTGGAATGTTGAGGGACTATGCCTTTGAATGGTTTTGGAGAGAGTGAAGAAGAAAACTAGATCAGCATCCTCTCCAAGCTAGGAACCTGCAACTGAATCCAAAAAATTTCCAAAATGCTTGAGAGATCCAATTAATAAATACATAGATATTTCAGAATAACATACATATAAACTTATAAAACATGTTGAATCTAGATCTCTAAACATGCATCAAAAAGGAAAGAGATGGCCAATAAACTTATTAACAAACTCCTTTCCTATCAAGATTATAATAAACTTATTATCAATATTAGAAATGAATCCACAAACAATCAGCAAATTATGAAAATAGATACAGGTTACCTTAGTAAAAATGGCAATGCTCATCCACACATACAATGACATGACACCATCTTACCTCTAAAGCTTCAGTTTATTCCAATAGAAAAACATATTACACAGTATTAAAATATCAATAGCTCCTCAATCCGACTCTTACTAACTCGAAAAGGAGGCATCCATGCTTTATTTATACAAAAAATTGAAACCCCAGCCTAGAGGGGGTGCAAATCCAAAGGAGACAGATAACTGCAACTGAAGCAGAGTCCATCAATACCTGATCTGAAGCTGAAATGAGCTTCCACTGAGTCTAACTGTCAATTGGAGAGTTGATCTGACTGACACCTCAACATGTTGACTGAAGCATTGCCCAAAACGCATCTAGATGATCCCACACGTGTGGAGGAGAGAGGGAGGGTGAAAATCCCAAGATTGCATGCTGTGGTGCACTCCCAGATCAACCCAGATCACCTCGTTCAGTCAAGGAATTGTCAGATCTAGTCAATCCCAAGCCGATGAGATTGATTTCAGTCAAATCAGAGAAAATCCCAATGATTTAGGATTTGTGTTTTTCTCCATTATTTAATTGATTCATCAATTAAGTAATCAATATTTGGTTTTTTGGGACTTTCTGACCTGAGTGATGGAAAATCACTCAAAACTTGGAAATAGTTGGTCTATAGGTTTACTGGGTGCTCTTAGCTTTAAAATGAGCGCCTACATGACTGAAACTGATTATTGAGCCCACTTTTATTACAAAACCAATTTTTCCAATTAAACTATTAAAAAATAGCCTAAGTTTTGGAAAAATTAAATTTTAATAATAAAAAAAACTAAGAAAATAAAAAAATAAAAAACCTAGCGGAACTTAGACATGTTCATATCACTCAACCATAATGCCTAGCATGTTTATAAATTGATACATAGACTCTAATAACCTCAATAGGCCTAAATTCCAAGCCGACCACCCCAGCTTTGGAGGTATTGAGTGAAAAACTCAGAAATTATAAGTCATTTATTCAACAACCAATAATAACCAAGGGAAAAAACACCCTGGGATGATCGGATTGACAATTAAAGTCTATGAGATCGAGTCTTTTATAGACACTATCATTCTAGAACATTTATTACAACTCCCCTGAGGAGGTATGTGTAGAAATTCAGGCCTGCAGTAGATTAATTTCACTCACAGCAATTAACAATTGATCATGCAAAATTATCAACAATGGAGACTGAATATGGAGCTG
>LPNX010804073.1:8858-22416 GCA_001517045.1 Pseudotsuga menziesii
TCGATCACCTAAAGGATACATGTCTAATGGCCCTCAACATTGCTAAGTGAAGAAACTCAAGCCTTAAGTACTTGAGCAAGAGTCTCTAGCATCCACGACCAAGAACAATGAATTCAACCAACACACACGACCTCTCAAAGGGAACACTAGCCTTAGAATAAGGGTATCAAGGGTAATTAGAGGTTTCTAGCACTAGGTATGATTCTTAGATAGTTAGACATGGTCAAGGGAGGATTATTGGGCCTTAGGCCCTAAATAAATCCCTAGGATTTTAGAATCAAGAAAGATATCTCAAACCACCACATATGACCTCACAAGGATATTCTTAGCCTACCATTGGAGATAGTAGTACCAACATGAGGTTTTAAGCACTAGACATGGGTCTCGAGGAACTACAAGGAAAACACATTCTAGCGGAGGTTTTGGAGGAACCTCCAATAAAAATAACACATTTTCCATTTATCGTAGAAGTGGATAGTGGGGGCGGGAAACCAAAGGTTTTTGTGGTGTTTTGTCTCTAGAGCACTTATTATCTATAATCACACCAGTGCACTTTATTATTTATAAATGCATTAGAAAGTTCATATAATTTATTGATATAAATTTTGATTTTAAAATATATATGCATAATTAAACAACCGATGCTCCTATCATAGACATAAGCACCAATGTGTTTATAAATGTTGGAGTATCGGTACAACCTCCACATGGTAAAACTGTCGCACCTCTGGGAATATAAAACAAGTGGACTAACTGCCACTCCTGGTGATAGGGCCTTGTGTTGGATTTCAAATGTTCATCAACATCTGCAGGTTTTGGTGTAATGGAAAATCTTACATGGTATCAGAGCATAGGTCACAGGTTCAATTCCCCGAGCTACGTCGAAGGCGGTGTGTTGGAGTATCGTTACAACCTCCACATGGTATAACCACTGCACCTCTGGGAATATAAAACAAGCGGACTAACCGCTACTCCTAATGATAGGGCCTTGTGTTGGGTTTCAAATGTTCATCAACATCTGTAGGTTTTGGTGTAACAAAAAACCTTACAATAAACAACATATCAGGGATCTTATAATTTTTGCCAATAAAAATTAATCTTTCAAAATTTTATCAGACCCTTTATCTACATATAAACACACTGGTGCATTTTATTTTATACATATGCACAAATACATTTCAACAAAATGCATGACATTATTGAAATGATTAAAAAAAATAGAATATAATGTTTACATTGTTCGGTTCACTTTGTAACTATAAACACACCAACGCATTTCAAAACAAAGCAGCAAAAAATAAAAAATAATATTTCAAATTCCACTCAAATTCCACTCAAATATCCAACGATGTGTTTTGTGGTGTATCGATACCAGTGTGTTAAATCAGATCAGGCGCACCACTAATGCAAATATAATTTAAAGGAATAAATGTTCACTAGTGTGCCATTTAGCGCACTGTAATTGGTGCATCATTCAAAGAACATCTCTAATGCATTTCAGTATGTTAGGTGCACTGTCAACCACCGAAAAAGAAACCAGTGCACTGACAATTCATTTATAATTGAAAAACCAGAAATAGCCATCGATGCATTCTCTTTTGCACTATTAATGTTGTGTTCGACTAGATTGGGTTCATTTTTATGAAAAAACAATTAAAAAACAGAAATAGCCAATTAGCCACTAGTGTGTTTTGTGGAGCAATGATATAGGTTCATTCTATTATCCTAGGTGTATTGACATAACATAAAAATTGTAATATTTTGTTTTATTTTTTTTATAAATTTTGCTTTTTCAGTGTAGTGTATCCAATGCTTTAGGTTGATTAAGTACTCAAAGTCACTATGTTAAAAAAAGGGTATATCATGAACAATACACTATTTTGTAAGCACTAGGGATGGAAATGTTTGTTGAATCCAAAATATTTTAAAAATTTAATAAGTATTTTATGTAACTATTTTGTATATATTTTTTATTTTATTAATATAATGTATGGCAAAATTTGTATGTAAATCATGGACAAGAACCACAACTATTTTTAGTCAAATTGTATAATGTCGATCGAGTATGGCATGCTAGAGAGAGGGAGAGGATTTGTTTCCTTGTCTTATTGCTAGTGTGACTTAGCAGATCTTATTTGATGTTGGCCTCCTCAAGTTTTATGAGGCTACTTCACTCAGGGGACAAGCTGATATACTAAAAAAGTTGATCCATCATTAGGATCATGATAGGAAGGACTTCAAGGTTGGTCCCAATATTTTGTACTAGCCCGCAGAGGAGGATATTTATTTAATCACAAGCTTCTATAGGAGGGGGGATGAGTTTCCCCAATTTCTTGATCTATAACCTAGTGTTCCAACTAAGACTCAGTTGATGTATGTTCAATGATTTGTTCTTGTGGATATTACTCATCTCAGTGAGTTCCAAGTGTGGATATTGTTAGTTGAGGCTACATGGATTTTGGTGAAGGGATGCTAGGTGCTAAAGTTTGTTTGTTACCATGATAGAAGACCATATCACACATGGGAAATACATTATATGCGCTATGTTATATTATGTATAGACTTTATTGTAGAGGCTTAAGCTAATCAGGTGGGATACTTTTTGTTATGACAATTTTTTATAGCTTTCGACCACTGTAATAGTTAGTCGCAAGGGATAGTTTTCCTCTTTGCATCATAGTTATTTACTATATTTTTTGACAAGTTTCTAGTGATTTAACCCACATTCGATTTGACATTTGACCACATGCCATCTAGGATTATGACTAATGTGCATATGCACATCTGGGAGCAAGGGTTTCCCAAGAGGGGAGTTCTCAATTTCATGTGTTGGGATTAAATGTAGATGCTTTGGAGATGTTACATAGAATGATGACCAATGCTTAATCACCAATTATATCTAGTATTTATATCTAGGGATGGACTAGCAAGGATGTATGAACACCCAATTTACTCAAGCCAACCCACCAAAATGAGAGGTAATATGATCATTATATTTTGATTAATATATTTTCATTATTTTTGTTTTATTTAATGCACATGTACTTGATTATAATATTTTGTTTGAATTTTTTAATTATTGTTTATGTTATTTTGTAGATATTGGCACATATGTTGGGGATTAACAACCTTAGTGTGATAAGGAGATGGATGAGGTTGATGAGCTAGTTCTTGATCATGGACCCAACATGTAGTAGCATAGGCCAAGTCCTATATTCCGTCATCATGTGACAAATCAGATTTGTGACTTGATAGTTTGACACAAGGTGGAGCTTGTACGACAATGTGACATTATGTGTGGCCCCAAGCTCTCCCATATGATCAACCCTTCCCCAATATATGAATTTATTGATGAGTACTATTGTCAATTCCCTCACACCACTTAACAAGTTGACAAGTATTCCAAAATATTCACTGGAGTCATCTTCTAAGGAAAATGCTCCTTCACCTCCTCCACTACCTCTTCCATCTACTAATCTAACATGTTCTAGATCATCGACCCACTCACATGCATATGGTTACTATCCACTACCTCCTATTGTAAACCCACCACTACCATTCCCTCCTCCAGTAGACCCACTACCATCCATTAATGCTCCATCAACTAATCCACTAGTCTATTTAGGCCCACCACCACCATTCCATCCTCCAATGGGATCACCACAACCATCCCCTACTCTAGTAGTCCCATTACCATTGTTCCTCCAATAGGCCCACCCAACACCAAGAATCTGGACACTCTGTCAAGAGATATTTTCTCAACGATATTTGTGGTCATAATAAAAAAAACCTAATATAGTTGATGTTTAAATAAATTATATTTGTTGTAATCATAAGGATTGCATAGAGTTACCAATATTACATCATATAATCATATTAATCGGTAAGAGATTATATAAGCACATACATGACATAAGAGAAGAGAGTAAGTGGGACAATAATAACAAGTCTTTGTATTAACAAATGTAAAATGTTGTACAATACATATATCTATACAAGGCTCAACAACCTGTATAGATATAGGTCAACCCAATGATCGTTGGGTAGAGGACCTAGTCGGCTAACCTACTAGGCTCCCCCAACATATCCCCTAACAACAAAACGTTTCTTCATCCCAAAAAGAGAAGGGACATGTTCAAACAAATGGGGATAGTGATACAAAAACTTGTTTGATTTTTCATTAAGGTTGTTGGAGGTTAGGCACAACAATCAACTAATCGACTTCACTACATGCTTAGACAATGGCTGGAGTAGAGAAAGCAAGATGGAACTAAAAATATTCCCATTCATATAGAGAAATATGGATATTCAAGTTGAGTGTGGTGAGTTTAGATAGTTGAGAAATCTTGTGTTAATAGTGTTGGTATTAACATTTTATATATCAAGGTCGAGGAGAAACTATATATTCCCAACCTTAACAAGAAGCTTGGCTAACTGAACTACAAGGTGGCTAAATTATATGTGCACGGGTTTGGCTTACTTGGACAACTATTGTTCATTATTCTAGAATGTGTGTAGATGATTTTGTTCCATTTCAATTTAGCGTTCAAGGTCCGATAATGTTGTTTGGTGGATAGTGGCCTTTTGTTGAAAAATTGTTGCTAACGTGTTTTGTATCTTTGTTATCTCTACAAAAAATTTCCATAGTATGAATACCAATGATTGAGGAATTAGAGGGACTGCTTTGCTTCCAATTGATGTTCACTCAAGTTATTGTCATGATTATGTCACTCTAGAAAAAAATGATGCTAGGTAGACAACAATTGGGTTATCTGATGTTCATTTTCTTGATTCTTTTGTACAACAATGTCCTAGAGGATGGTAGAGAGAGATCAAAATAAACTAGCTATTTGGTCTAATGTATTCTTAATGAAAAGTTCATGCATAGTTGGTTTGACTTATTTGACTATATTTCATAGCATCTGAGGAATTTCGATTGTACCTCAACATTATCCAACTTCCGCTTGTCAGCAAGGCATATTTTATTTTTCTCCTTGTGAAATGCTTCTATTAGATTGGCAAGTTCATGATCTTTGGCTATAGCTGGGTCGAAAATAACCATGGTGGCTTAAGACTCCATTACAAGCTATAGGGGTACTTTGGGAGGACTGCTCTATACATGCTTCTTTTTGTTCTTCTTTTCCTTATTTTGCAATGCCTCTGTTGATTGCTGACTAAGTAGGGGTCGGGTAACTAGAGGAACAATGGAAGAAGAGGGAGGTACCAGATATGCAAAGGGGGATTTTATGTTCAAAGAAGTTGAGGGAAGGATAGACACGGGGATAGAAGGTACAACTATTATGTAAATACTGCTCAGTATAGGCGAAATGGTATTTGTAGGGTTAATGAAAGTGACATGTTGTGTCGACAAACTAGTGGTAGTAGTCATCGTGTTTAGAGGCGGAGTAAGAAAAGGTGAAGTGAGGTTAATTGTAGAGATGGTGTATATAATGGTTATCTAGATAAGAGAAAAAGTTGAAGTTGTGGTCTAGGTAAACATTGGTTTTATTCCATTGGGGAAAACAAGGTCTATTTAGACTTGGTGGAACCCAATTATTGTTGGTTCTGATAGATTTTTGAGAGAATGCTTACACCATTCATGAGGGTGGTCGATTATGCAATTTGGGTGATTGGTTGACCCTATGATTATGTGTTTGGTAATAATGGTTTTCCAATTGGGAAAATTCTTCGGTAATGTTTCCATAAAGTTGGGATCTTGGTCGGTGGTAGTGATGAGTAGTTCAAATGGGGATTCTTCAATTCTATTTGGTGACATGGGAGTGGAGTTATTCAGAACAGGTACTAGATCATAGTTTTGGGAGTGTAATGTAATTTTAATATTTTTTTATTGGTCAAGACTTACATTATCAGCAATAGTTTGGTCATCAAGGTTATTCTCGATCTGATGTTTAATTGAGACTTTGTTAACGAAGGCGTTGTTGATGACTTGTTCATATTTTGAGTAAATTTCTTGTAGCTCATCTTTTGTTGGTGCATGCAAGATCATTTTACTTTTCTTTATCCTTTTATTTTGTCATTTTGTTTCATTGTTTAGATTTTCTCAATGACTATGCTAACCTTTTCCCTAGATAGTTCAGGTTTTGATTGAACATTTTCCTCATTGTTGTCACCTTTTGTTGTCTCTCCTGACAACTTTTTTGTTTATGTTGTCCTAGGCTAGGACACTAACATTACAATAGCCAAAGTGTTTCTTTCTTCCTTAGCTAGCCTAAAAATTTCTAGGTAGAGGCAAGCCTCATAAGCTTCTTCTTTTTCGTCGTTAGTTATAGGTTGTTCTATTTTGTTGATTGATTTAAGCACAATATATGGAATTGGTATGACTATGCTCGACTATTGTGACATATCACATAAAATATCTTGGACAGAATGGTAGTAGTCAATCTCGATTGCATTCCCTCATACTCCTTGCATATACCACACTTTGTGAAGTCTAGTTCTAGTTGTATGTGGGTAGTCAGTGGCAGACTATGACAGATGGGTTTGGGAACATGCCATTTTGAGTAAGTGGTATTGAATACTTGACACCAATTAAGCCATAACTTTTCGACTTTGGGGCCTCTAGGGCACCCATGTTGTTGAAATACTTTAAAGTTTATCATGGGAGGTTGTGACTTCAGACTAAATGAAGGGTCTCCAATCGGGGTGATCATGTACATTGCAAGCAAGATAAGGAGTGAAGTATAGTGGATTGACGACCCTATTTCATTGTAAGAAAGATAAGGAGTGAAGTATAGTGGATTGACGACCCTATTTCCTCTCATTTTTTTCATGTCCCCTTGACAACTGCGGCTAGGTACTATTCCCAGTTAAATATTTTGGCTTCTTGGGAGACTACTTTGAAAACTTCTAACATGTCAAAACTGATATCTGAGGATCAATCAGTACTAGTTATACATATGGACATAATGATAGCTACAAATTTGTATGCCTCATACTGAATTTTATTTATTACAAGGCCTTTGGAGTTCTTTCCATGGAGTGTGTCGTTGAGTTATTTGATTAACTTTGGATTTACACCCACTAGTACTTGGGGTCCTTGGTTTAGAAAGCTAGACACATGAGTAATAAGTTCCCCATTGAACTCGACTAGTTCATTTAACCATAGCTTTCCTTGATGGTACCTTCTAATAATATGGTACCTTTAGTGTAAGCTTCAATTGGTGGTCGCCATAACTTCTCCAAATGGGGACGCTTGTGAAATCATATCATATATGGTTTCTGCCACTGCGTTCACTCAATCAGTTGATCTTGCCTATTATGCTTTGAATGTTCTATGATAGCACGACTATCGGTTTTTGGGCGGGGATCTTTGATCTGCTTTAACAGGTTATAATCCATTACTTTGTTTACTCCAATCTACCATCATGAAATAATGCTTCTTCGTTTCAACTTCCATGTCTTAGCGGTTCTTTTATACTGTTCTAGGTAAAAGTTAGTTATTTTTCTAACAAATTCTATTATTACTTCATTAATATAATTATTTATACAAATTTATTTCAAACCTGGGACACGATGTTTGACCAAATGGAGATACAACCATTGGTTGGTGTCATGTCGTTGTTACATTTTATATACTTTTAGTCTTGTGATGTTAACGAATTTTGTAAATACTTGTCCTTGCAATGTCTTTAGTTGGACCATCCCATTGTTTTTTAACTCTTCAGCTATGTATGGACCTAGACAAGATGTATGTAACTTTTTTAGTTTCCCATTTATTTGATTGTAGTATAATAGTACTAGTTCATCAACCGATATGTCCTTTCTTTGTATGTTGTGGTCATGCTATGGTTTTTGCTACTACTTTTGCACTTTTTGATGGCGGATTGATATTTAGAGTTGTTCTTGTAGATTTCATAGCTCAAAATTTGTCTTCTTTTTCTTTATAAATTTCCAAATGAAGTATAGATGTGATTATTGGTGCTTGCTATTAAAAATGTAGTGGTATGATTTCTTCCTATCCATAGATGAGTTTGAAGGGTGTCTACATGATCAACCATTTATAAGTTGTTCAGTACGCAGGTATCTTGTCGTCCTAGTCATCTTTGTCGATATTTCATATCTTTCTTAATCCTTTGGTTATCTAGTTTTATTGAATGCTTCAATTTCTCCATTAAACTGTGGATGGTATGTGGTTCTCTTTTGATGGTTGATCATGAATTCACTCAGTAATATTGATATAGTATTGTTAATAAAATGTGTTTTGTTTGTCCTAAAGTTTGCACTGATTGCTAAGCACAAAGTTTAGGCACCTCAAAATTGGAATTTGAATTGTAGGATAGGTTGTGCCAAGGTCAAGAGATGGTTTACAAACTAAGGTACAAAATAGATGAAAACATTGGAAAATTGGACTGAAGAAAATTTTATGTCAAATATGTCTCAGGTTCAAGGAACACTGATCATGTGTGGAACAAAGAGTCCATTCACACATAACATAAAAGGCCATGTTCAGGAAAACATTCTAATTATGGAATCTGAGGTACTAAATCTGAGTATGATCTATGACAGCAAAAACATTCTTGCTCAATAATACATAACTAAGATCAGTTAAAACATAACTGTATAGTATTCATATTTGAAAGAAAAGCTAGTACTTAACACATAGAAAATGGATTCTTGTATTCAAATAACAGATCTCCAATAAAAATTATGGAGTAAGTATCTTCATGCTTTCATAATAATCACTCCAGACCTTTACAATTTCACACAACCTATTGGGCTGGGACCCCTCTTTTAAGATTCCAAATGATGGAATTTATAATAATTACAAAACCTAAGCTGTTACATGCTTTTAGGAAAAGAATTCTAACAATAAACTAAAAATATTAAACCAATTGCAGGAGATCTGGTACAATTTAATTTGTTTTCGATCAATCTAGAGCTCGTTCCAATTATTTTCCTGGAAAGTAGATCTACATATGTTTTTCATTCACGAAATCTGGAGTTAATATCTAATGTTTATTTTGGTCATGCGAATGCTATAACACCTGGAATCGATTCTTCAAGTGATGATCCTCTAGAACTAAATGCTATTTCGATGCCTGAGTAAATGGATTGGATATGCTTCCTGTTGATTATTTTCCTCTAATAAAGTCTTTGACTACCACGTACTATGTTACATGTGTTTCCATTCGAAGTAGATTATGGTTCCAAGAATTGTTTAATGTATATTTCAACACCGATTCAAGTGATATAACTGTCACTTTATTAACAGGAAGATTCAACAATAATAAAATTCTGCAACTAAGATTTGATCAGATAAGTTCACATAACAACCCTTGATTTGAAATTTCATTATTTGATCAAAATTGTTCAACTCAGGTGAAAACCATTATGCAGCAATTGAAAACAATTGAAACAATTTATTAAAGCTCCCATAATCTAACTTTGACTCTGTGCCTTGACATTTGGATCATTGGAACAATTTACTTCAAATGTGAATCGATCACCTTCCTTTTGGTCTTGTGCCTATGAATCTGAAATGATCATTGACTAAACAATTTGTAGGAGGCGAATTTAGAGAAATTATGGGAAACTTTTATTTCCTAATCTGTGACTACTATTGAAAAACTAAAAGAGGTTTTTCTAAATCACTGTGTCTGCCCAAAAAACCCATTTGTTTTCAATTTTGTCCCCGTTTGATCCAAACTGTGCCCAATGTTAACTGCAAAAAAAAAGATATTTCGGTAGTGCCTCTCCTTTCTTCATGGTAATGGCACTTTCTTTTGGTACTTCTTAGCTGACTTAGAGTATTCTTGTCAACACCTTTGCAATAGGCGAATGATATTTAACATAAAGTAGAGTAATAAATGTTGTGATAGTAACACTTTAGATCATTAGATCTCAACTTATTTGAGATCCAACAACTCACAGTACTGCAGCTACAGCATTTAGTCTACTGTATGTAAAATATTTTTATCCTTTACAATAAATCACAAATCACATGTAAATATTTTCATTTAACACTTGGTTCTTTAATTTTGGTTTTAATTCTTTGTATAGTGACAATGATTCCACGTGTACATGAAAATAATAAATTAGATATTTTAATATCCAGGTATTGGTTATTATTTTCGACATGTAAAGCAGTAACCATGCAACTCGTGGTCTCCCCTCTTGGTGATTTGTGGGACGGTTCTCCTCCTTGTTGACTTGGCGTACCTTGGTATAAGTCTTGGGGAGTTGGCAATATAGTTGTTGGGCTCAATCCTTAACAACCAATAACTTTTGCAAAGACAAATGACAAAAACAATGTTGGATCTAAAGTGTATAATCCTTCAACTTATGGGTTGAAACTTGTAGTTCAAATTTGGATTAGGAATGAAACTCCATTTTTTTAAAATCAATATGTTTTCCCAAATCAATAAGAGTATGTAAAAGATTAAGATATAAAATCACATGATTTTATATAAATAATTCTTCTAAAAATATTTACTTTAAATTTTTTTGTAACTTTGGGAAAAGAAGATTTAACATTTCAAATAAAGAGAGCTTGGATTTATGAAACTTTTGGCATGCAAAAGGAAAGGATATGTTATGAGGAACTATTGAGTTTAAGATTTTGGAATTGTGACATTACTTGGTGAAGCTTGATGAACTTGTCAATAAGGGGAGACTTAGCTTTTGAAAAATGTTTTAAGGACAAATCTCAGGACTCTCCTAAATTAAATATTTGAAACGTAGAGAGACTGACCAAGATGACAAAAACTACAGCCTTTGACAAGGATTTGGATTTTCGGCAATGGAAACTAGGGTGTTCTTTTACATGGGCACTACCAGAATCTAAAAAAAATGACGGGGAATATTTTGGTTCCAACATATTCCTCTGTCGATGATAAGAGTAGGAGGGAATCAAAATCAGGTAATTATATTTTCATATATGAATTTAGTAGGCACTTCGTTGGAACATGCTTTGATAGGTTTAGCTTCTTCCCTGTTGGTAACATATTTGACTATTGTGATGATATACTGACCTCCTATTCGACATCATGGGATTGAAAAAGGTCTGACAAAGTCAATAGCCCATATTTCAAATGGTAAGCTTTCATTAACAAATATTATTGGAATTTAATTACTTAGTAGTGATCGGCCAATTATTTGGCATCTGTTGCATTTGTTCACATGTATCCCACAATCTTTATGAAGTGTTCCACCATAGTAAATATTTTCATGCAATCATGACATCTTCGAAGTGTATGTCTGCAAGTCCACTATGTGCTTCATGGATGATAGCTTGGCGTTCATGCTCTGGGACACATTGACATAGTACTTCATCGGCTTCTAATTTGTATAGGATTATGTTCATTAGTGTATAAGATGCAACCTTCATTGCAAATATTTTTTTCCCTGGCATTCCTTCTGGAGATTTACCTTCTTCAAGATATTTTGTTATATCTTCTAGTTATGTTGGTACATCCTTGACTTAGAATAGATGAGCGTTTGGAAATTTATCATTTATTCCATCAGGATATTCTACTATATCAATTCTTGACAAATGCTTAGGACCAACATTATTCTTCTCGAGTATAATGATTATTTCAAACTCAAATTCTTGAAATAAGAGTAGCCATTTGAATAAGAGACAATGGCAAAGAGGTTTGTTAACAAAATATTTAAGTGCTTGATGATCAGTGTAGAATATAAAAGGATTAGCCAACAAACAATGTCAATATTTATGTAGTGCAAAAATAATGCCTAGATCTTATCGTTCCATTATTGAATAATTCATTTAACTTTGTTTAATTTCTTATAGGATTTGCATTTGGATAGTCCATTCTGTTGTCTACTAGTTGAGTCAATATAGATTCAACTGCAATGCTTTATGTGTCGATATGCAAATGAAACTTGATTGACCAGTTTGCGAATCGTAATATGGGAGCTTCAACTTATTTCCTTTTGAGTAATTCAAATGAGGATACACACTCTTGTGACCACATAAAGTATTGGTTCTCTTTTAGTAACTCTTCCAAGGCGTATGTCATATCAAAGTAATTTCTAATAAATTTGTTATAATAGCTAGTATGTCCAAGGAGTATTCTGACATGTTTTGTATTTACTAAAGGTTTCAAGTCGAGAACAACTTAGATTTTTTCATAGTTGACTTTGATTCTTTATTTTAAAACGGAGTGTCCCAAAAGGATTCCAATTGGTATTACAAATATGCACTTTTTAATATTTAAGGATAATTGTACTTTTCTACATCATTCTCGCATAAGCCTGAGCCACTAGACATGATCCCTTATTAAGGAATATATTGTCTAGTCAATGAAGTAGACAACCATAATTTTTAATAAATATTCTCGGAATGCTTTAACAACTATTCTAGAGAACACTGTGTTAGATTTTTATCATTCAAGCTAGCATTATATTAGGATCTTTAACTGAGAGAATAACAAGCATAACAATCAAACACAAGAGACAATGAACACAATGTTTTTCCTCAGGGAAACCATAAATGGAGAAAACCCCACAACTTCCTCAGAGATAGAATCAACACCAAAAGTAAAACCCCAAAATAGTAAGATGATCTCCCGACAGCAGTATCCTCTTTCTTTCTAGCCTCAACAACTTCTTCTCTCTTAGCTATGTGCTACAACTGAGTGTGAGTGAGTGCATGAAAAATAGAGAGGCTCACTCTCTATTTATACTAATTCCCAATTTGACAATAAATCACTAGGGTTGACTTCTCTACGAGAGTCTAATAACCCTAGGGCCCTAGAACTGCAGGGACTTTAACCCTTGAACAATAGGAGGGTTACCCACAATGACTTGACATGACTTGTTTACATTATTGAATCTCATGATAGGAACATCGGGGCATGAAATGACTCAAATACATTGCAGATACTTCCCAGAATAAACATTGAGGCACAAGACATAAGATATACAAGTGAATACATTACGAAGTTACAAATACATCAACACTCCCTCTTAACTAGGAAGGTATTATCTTGACACAATTCATCAGCACGGGTCTTCTTCTCTGTATCATCTGGATCATCAATGAGGTCTCATCATCTTCATCTTCAAGTCATATTCGTCTTCAAGTTATCTTCATCTTCAATTCATATTCATCTTGATCTGGATCATCTCTCAATTTAGATCATCACTGCTGGATCATCTCTACTGGATCATCATCACTGGATCTAGATCATCATCTCTCGATTTGGATCATCACTATGTCATCATCACTGGTGCTATCTCTTGATTCTTCTCGTCATAGGAAGTTCTATAGAGCCATCCCCTTTTCATGCTGGATGTACATCTATAGAGCCAGTCCTTTTTCATACTGGATGTATCATCCCAAAGCTAGTCCTTTTATACTAGATGTGGGATCTACATAGAGCCAGTCCTTCTTCATCCTAGATGAGTCTTCACAGAGCTAGTCCTTTTTCATACTAGATGTGGGATCTACATAGAGCCAGTCCTTTTTCATACCGGATGAGTCTTCACAGAGCTAGTCCTTTTTCATACTAGATGTGGGATCTACATAGAGCCAGTCCTTTTTCATACTGGATGAGTCTTCACAGAGCTAGTCCTT